>JADLZK010007790.1:0-195278 GCA_015847255.1 Hyparrhenia diplandra | reverse complement strand
TCTTGTGTCTATTTGTTCTACTTTTTTTTTATCTACTGCGTGATCATGAGAGAGCGGAGGAGGGAAGGTCCTAACCGCAGATAACAAGTTTCTCAACAATAATATCCAAGTCATATATAGAAACTAATACAAGTTGACCGATCAGGTTGCAATTGAGGGATACAGGTGTCTAAAAAGGAAGGAAAGGCAAACTGGGCTGCTATAAAAATACAACTCGACCATGTCAGGACTGAGGGACGCAAGTGTCTAAAAATGGAAGGAAAGGTAAACTAAGCTGCTGTAATGATGGCCCATCTAGCACATTGCCCACCTAGGTAGCCCTAACCCTTCCAACCCAGCCGGGCCTCTTTACTCTTTCTCTCTCCACACCAAGGGAACCCCGCCACCTGCCACTAATCCATCAATCCCATCAACCCGACTCCTTTGATTACAGTCCCCATTAAGTTTGCAAATACACAGACCACACAGGATAAATTTAAAAGTAATCAAACATACACGGACACATAAGCAAAACAATCTGTAACAAACATATACCTCACGAGGTAGATTGCGCATGATGGTAAGTGTTGTCATGTCTAGAACAACTCGTGTACTGGCAATCAACTTTTCTTTGTCAACTTTGTTTCGGCAGGCAACAACATAGCGTGGTCCACTGCTAGCCTTGACAATAACTTCAAAAAAGGACTTGTTTCAGTTGCTTTGATAAAACTAGATTAACAAGAATATGCAATTGAAGATCACATAAACAATCCATCTGTGTTTCATTATGCCTACCAATAAACTTTGCACAAACACAAGGATTTTTTTTACTTACATTGTTCCTTGTCAAAGGTCGAAGCACCTCACCGATGATTTGGCCAACACTTTGCAATGATTTTAGATCCTCTTCAGTTTTTTCCAAGTTTTTCTTTGCATTTTTGAGGCTCTCCCTCCCTGAGTGCAAATAAACAAGATAATCACAAAACCAGGACAACAAAAGTATCAGGTACGTGTATGCTATATCTGCTGTCACATCTATCAGTTACAACCATAACAAAACCAGTAACACTGAAATAAAATACTACAGGCTTAGGGCATGTACAACCCACAGATCTATGGGTCGTCTGTAAAACATCGAATTTACAGCTCATACAACCCATAGACAGAGGGTTCGTCTGTAAGCTATTTAATGGTGTATATCTAACTTAAGATCAACTACAAATGTATTTTTGTATATCATTGTGTGTGGCTATTTGATATAATAATATCAAGCATAAATAATAGAAACAATTTTCATAGATATCAAGCATAAATAATAGGAACAATTATATAGTACACACACACATACAGTTCAGAAAATAGTTTTACATTCAGCAGACATTCAGAAAAGGGCATTCAACCTTCCAACTAGCTTCGAAATAGCACTGGTCATACCTTACCTATAAAGTCCAAATGCCAATCAGATAATTCAGTTCAACTTCCAAATAGCAGCCAAGATAACTAGAAATACATATTGCTCAGCTAACCAATAGATAGTTCCCTGAAAACAACAGCCCGGTTGGGCATTATGTCGAGCACCTGAAAGGATAGCACAAACGATAGCATGCTGCTAGCTCGCCCTCCTCCATGGCGGCGTGCTCGACGTAGCAAGGAACGGAGCAGCGTGGCACTCCAGCACAACACCTCGAGGACCGGCTTGGGGCAAACATGAGTAGTCCTCAACGGTGGCCGTGACCTGCACTGGTGAGCGCTCGCCGCCGGTTATGGAGAGGAGATCAGGAGCACCACCACATCAACAGCTTCCATGCATCCCCGTACCTTTCTGCTCCCTCACATTCACCGCACATAGCAGCTTTCTGCTCCCTCACCTCCACCGCATCTTCAGCCCCCTCGTAGAGTACGCCGGTGATGGAGATAGATGAGGGGCAAGCGAGGACGCGGGGGCGGAGGTGTAGATGGATTTGGCGCGCAAAAATCCCCTGCGCGCCAACAGCTGCTGCCCGCGCAGGATCCGGCCTTGGAGCACGGGACGCCGAAGAGGGCTGTACAACGGTGTTGCGGCGTCTATTCCCGCCTCGGAGAACGGGACACGCCCGTCGTCTCGTGAAGCGACGGCACGCCCGTCTCTTGGCTCAGAGGAGGGTGTTTTTCAGAAAAATGCCGGCTTACAGACGGCTCGCAGACGAGCGTTGTACATGCCCTTAAGAGAGTCAGTCACAAGACAGAACACCCACTGATGGAGCATCGAGGAAAAGGAGCATGAGTCAATCAGCACCACACTTACAGGTGCACGGAATAAGTCATTCACACTTACAGCTGCTCTCATATATTACTTAAAAGATAAAGTGCGACTTATATTAAATTATTATAACAAAATAACCAACTTGACCTGTCAAACACTAAAGCACGAAACTAGGACTCTTATTTCCCAACTTAAAACTCTAATAAACTGAACTCCACAATATATATCCTCATCAGGTCCAGACAGTCTAAAGTCTAAACCCTACTCCCTCTGTCCCCATGGGTTAAATGCTTTTTGACTTTTTAAACTTCGTGTTTGACCATCCGTCTTTATTCAAAATATTTATGCAAATCATAAAATAAATTAATCAAGATTCAAGTATCTTCATTGATAAAATAAGTAGTAACAAAATAAATTATATTTGTGTAAAAAAATTTGAATAAGGCGAAACATCGAATAAGATAAAGACGAAATTCGGGGGTGACAAACTCGAGTGGGACGGAGGGAGTAGGCGAGAAGCTATCCTAACGCAAAAAGCGTAAATGAGGCTGAACCGCCAAAATTACACCACCCCTCAAACCCAAATTGAGGCAGCCAAAACCCTATCCCGCGGCCCACGCTGCGATCACCGTTCGCCCGAACCTCGATGCCGAACCCCAGAGAACCACCGGGACAGCCACGCATAGGGATACGGCGGGTGGGTGGGAGAGGATACGGCGTGTTACCTGTTTTGACCAGCGCCTCGAGCTCCCGGCAGGTGAGGAGCTTCTTCTTGCGGTAGTCGGTGACCGTAGCACGGCGGCGCGCGTCCCTCCCCGCCCTCGGACATCCTCCTCCTCCTCCACCACCTCCTCCCTCCTCAGGGATCTACCCCTCGTCGGCCAGGTGTGGAGGCGGCGGCGTGAGGCTCTGCTTACGTCACGTGCGCTTCTTCTTCTCGCAAGAAGAAGAAAGAGCGGAGGCGAACCGGGACCGAGTTCAACTGAGGTGGAAAAAGAAATTCAAACCGGAATTGTTTTACTGATGAGTAAATAAAAATATAAATACCCCCTGTTGATTTTATTTTGGAAATCCCTTGTCGGGTTTCGAGAAGTTCTGATGGGGCCGGGCCTGCCTAGGTCGTCGGTGGGCCTTTTCCAGGCATAGCTCGAAGGTTCCTTGCGCAGGCCCATACCAGCCCACATAAGTTGGTGTCACGGCCAAGCACCGCCAACCAGCCCAAAAGTTTTTATGTTTGCACACCGACACCGACGACGACGACGAGTCGACAAGAGCTCGGATGCCCATGTGGCCTGGGCTCAACTTGCATGCTTGACTCGGTTTGTTTTTTTTTTTTTTGAAATCTGCATGACTCGTTTGTTGCCTGCATTCCGAAATGCGTGGGTGAAGTTTTTTTTTTTTTTTTTTTGTTTCTTTTTTTCTTATTCTGTGTTGTTTCATTTTTTATTTTAGTTTTATCTTTTATCCTTATTTTTTTATTTTCTTCTATGTTCTTTTATTTTCCTTTTTTTTTCATTTTCTTTTTCTACATTCCATAACACATATATGATATTTTATGTAGTACACGTGTGATATCCTTTATAGTATATGAAATGTTCGTTTATTCGTTCGTGACGAGCTGAATGGCCTAGGTTTGTAAATAACTCATTTTTGTTCAGGTGAAAAGCTAGCTCAGCCGTTGGATAGTACTACTAAGCCGGCGGGGAGAAGAGCCCGAAGGCTATTTTCTAGCCTAGGCTCGGGTTGCGCTTATGCTCCCGCTTAGCTTGGCTTATGGTGTTAAATGACCCAAACGTGAAATCGAGACCCAGGCTCAGGTTTGGTTCCTATATAGGGCTAACTCGTACAAATAATTTACAAAGGTTCATCTTTGGATAAAAATATTATAAAATAAAAAATTTATTATTCACCGCACCAGAAGAACGCACGGGCATATTTCCTAAGAAACCCTAAACTGCAAGGCACTTTGTCTTCATTCTTCGTCGTGACTTGCTGTTAAGTTTTTTTTTTTTTGTATATGCCCTGATGTATGCATTTTTGTATTCTAGTTGTGTACTGTATAGCTTTTGGCTTTCCTCGTGTCGTGTACTTTGTTTGTGAATTATGTGACTCCTTTCGTGTCAAACTTTAGCTTTTGGATCATGCATGAGTGTTGTCTATGGTAAGACGTACTTGGATTTATTAAGGAGAAGGGGTAAGGCCTTTTCCACTATGCTAGTGATGCCTAATAAAATTAAGGTCGCACCAGAGAGGAAGAGGCATCACTCTTCCTGTAATGCATTGCTACTCGTATATATAGCACATATATCGAATAAAAAAAGAGCAAACCATGGCACACGTGGACAATGAACTGATTTGGTTTGAGCCATAAATTAAGTTTTTTTTTTCTTTTTACGGAGCAGGCAACGATGTTCTACTTCCTCCGCTCTTAGAGTTCTCGACACCATTGAAACTTGGCTCCATTAGGCATAGCGTGTAGGAGTCACTCCTCAACCATCTATCTCCAATTTGGCACCACTTAAGACATACACCGCAGAAGAAGTAAAGAACAACGAGGGAGTAAAAGCGGGCGTGCATAAGTGGGAAGACACCCACCAGATATAGCGGGACTGAACATATAGCATAGTAGAAACTTCTAGTTAATAAAATGGGCAGTAATCACGATTAAAACCTTTTTTTTGGAACACACCTATTTTTATGTTTATTTTTTCATGTGAAATTACTATAATGTTTCTTCCTAGCTATTGTCCCAATTATACCCTAAGAACTGAAAATCATGATGAAATTTTGAGTAAATATTTTGATGTGCGCGTGCGTCTCTCGTACCCTAGCTACTCCACCTAATATTCCAGATGAGGATCTTAGCATGTGCAGCCGATCGACTCGAGCTCACGCGTGGACCTATGAGAAGAGTGAGTCCACGCTGTGGAGCACATGGAAAATACGTAGCTAGGCAGTCATATTCTTTTTTTCTAATCATCAATCAGATGTTCTCAGCCACTTGGCATCTTTTCATTTGATCAGAGCATCTTTGCTCAATGCTTAAAATGGAATGGAATATATCCAAGTCTACTTTTCTCAAATAAATGAACCTTTCTTTCAGCACGACTGACTGAAACCCAGTAGTCTTAAATAAATTCAAAATTCAGAAGGTAGCACATCATATACCTACCTCCCTGACATCGAAATCATGCTTTGACTAGCTAGGTTGGGCGACATGAATCATGAGTGTAACCAACAAGTTGAACATCAGCCTAAAAAAAAGCAAAGTTGAACATCTCTAGGGCCACACAGTGTATCTTTCTTTTTGATATATATACAATATATATATATATATATATATATATATATATATATATATATATATATATATATATATATATATATATATATATCTGCAAACACAGCTCATTTGAGTGCTTTGAGCTCGACCAAAATGGATACAAAACTGTTGAAGCTAGGTTAAGTGACATATTACTAATTTTGATATCATATATGTGTATTTGTGTTTCTTCATGCTTAATCTCGTCTTATTTCAGTTTATTCTTTCTCACAAAACACAATTGAATCAACCAGCTTATCGATAAGTGTGCATTTACTTGAGAACAATCATAGACGAAAGATATGTGCATTTACTTGAGAACAATCATAGAGGAAAGATATATGCTATCTCCTAGATATTTCAAGGAAAAAAAAAAGGTAAATTGGTGTGCTCCAAAGAGGGGGTCTCAACACTTCACAAATTACAAACAAAAAGCTAGTAAAAAAGATGCTAATGCGACATCCTAAAAAAAAAAAGAATACTGTTCATGAAACGAGAAGCACATGAAAGCACTATAACCAATTGCTTTTTTCTATACAAAAAAAGAAATTCATTGCTTTTGCAACAGCAACAGGCTGCCCCCTTCTCCACACTACAGCACGGCAGCAGTAGTTTATAGAGCCCATGCCGTTGAGCGTTGAGCGTTGAGGTCGCCTGTAGACGGTAGACCAGCCGACTCCGAGTAGTGAGTTCCCTCCGAGTGGGAGACGACCTCCGTTCCCCTCTTCGTGCCTCTCTTTAGTCCCTCCCCGCCACAGCGCCGCGCGAATCTTTTGCCCTCTTGGTTTGCGCTCCTAAATCCGTGCCAAATCGCCAAACGAAAACAAGGCAGCTCCCGCCTCGTCAGTGCTCGCTCGCGGACCGAGCTGCGGATCCCCAGCGGCGGCAATGGGAGACGCCGCAGCCGTCGAGCAGCTCGCTGGCCTCCTGGACCAAGGTGAGAGTTTTCGCTCCGGATTACCGGTAAAGTTTGGATCTTTTTTTCGATTTCGGAGCGGAGCTGGCTCCGCTCGGACTTGGGTTTAGCTTTCCGGATTCTTCGGTTCTGGGTTTTGTGTGGATTTGTCTTGTCCGGTGCTAATAATGTCACTCACTCATAACGCGCTTTCTCTGGTTTGGATTCTTGCAGTGGACGCGCCGCTGAAGAAGACATTTGAGGTATGGATCTCTGCGCTTCTTTTTTTCTTCTCTTTTTAACCTTCATATTGATCCTCAGTGATATCTGAAAATCTTGATTCTTCTGTCAAGCGTGGGCATTCTGTGCTGTATTTAAGTCTGCATTTTGATTTGGATCAGACAGAACCTTTGCTTAGATCAGTTAAACAGTTTGAATGATTAGTCTGACATAGATGATCAAGTGGCTAAGTGAGACTCGGTGTTTGTTAAATCATTGGTACTAGACTACTTACTGATTTGGATGAAACCATTCAATTCATGCCTAAGCTTTTGTTTCACTAATGTGTAGTCAGTTCATACAGTTGAACCGGCATGAACACGGATCTAAGGATAAATTCACAGTTGTGAAAGTTGATGGTACTTGTTGATTGGCTGCAAAATGTTATTTTTGTTCTTTGATCCGAGCCACACGTTTGGGTTCCCTGGGGTCATTTTGAGTAGTTTGACAACGGGGGCTGAGAGGTGTAAGCAAGTGATGCTTTCCACAATGGATGTGTCGAGGAATATTCTGATCTCAGGTCCACTATATCAACTAGTGGACAGCGACATTTTTGGTCCCCTCGAGCCTCCTGATATGTTGGTAGTAATATATACCTAAGTGTCTTTCCTCCTGTTTGGTTGCTTGTCAATGGGTCTGTCTTTTGGTTGTTGCGAATTATTATGGAATGATTTCACCTTTCGCTCTTTACTTTGTTAATACAATGGAACTTGACACTTGTGATCCCAGTGTGTAGACACATGCGTAGGCATCCTATGCATCCAGCACTTATAGATTGACTTCCTTTTGTTTTCTATTCTGTCATTTTACCAGTTAATTTTAGTTTGGAAGAGAACATTTCCGTCAATGAAATTTTCTCTAAAGGCTAAACTTAAGTGCGCACTGTGTGCTGAGTAGGAGATGCCAAATAATTCCCAGCAGAACCTCTTGGCTGGTGGAGTGAGAATCAAAAGAAAGAGCCACTTTTTTTTTTTTTTTTTTTTTTTTTTGTGAAACTGATTTGCAACAGAATTATTGCCACCTCAATTACATGAGGCAAGCAAAGTTAGGTGCAAGCAACGATAATTTTCCTTAAAAATGGAACGTTAGATAAGATTCTCGTAGGATGCTTTGTTTGAGGGATTGCCACATTCTAGGTTGATTAGTCTATTACAGGATCATCCCATGATTTTTTAGCAGGGCGGTCCCATTCTGTATTCTTTTTTACCAATTTGTGATTGTTAGGGATGAGGTGGTGATAGGCCAATTCATCCCAATCCCTGAGCTGAAAAGGTTAGTTAGGATCAGACATCCTACTTTGTTGTGTTGCATTGCATGCACCAGCCGGTTGATACTATCCTGTTTTGGGGAAACTACCAAAAGCTACAATTAGCTTGAGAAGTCTTCATCTTAGGGATAATTACTATATTGCATTTAGTTGCTTAAAAGTTTGCAAATCCTTTCTCTTATCTTCTTGAACGCTGACTCGATGATTGTGTAGTCTTTATAGATATAATATGCCATAAAGTACTGTGTGCAGTATACTTTGCACTCTTAGCATGGAAAAGAATACCAGTTTCTTCATTGAGAATAAAATTGAACTTCTAAAGGGACGAGATTCTGCAATGGAGAATATGGTAAAGTGGAACAGATGATAAACTTATGCCTTAGCACTTGAGGCAGCTATATTTGACAAAACTTATGCCTTAGCACTTGAGGCAGCTATATTTGACAAAATTCAAGTAATAGTCACACTAGTATCTGATTCTTCATGTCTACCCCTGTGACCCTACTTGTGAATTGTTTCTATTGTTACGTTTGGAATCTTTGGTACAGTACAAGTACCCTTGGCCTTCAGAAAGAACCATGAGTATATGCAGTTATTTTGAATTTTGAAATATACAATTTTCGTAGATGTAAATAGTTTTTCTTATTATCCTAGGGAGATTGTCTTTGAGCTCTCATATTTTTCTTTTTTCTTTTTCAGAATGTGCATCAGGGCAACCCAACAGAGACATTAGTGCGTTTCCTTAAAGCTAGAGAGTGGCATGTGAATAAGGCCCACAGGATGGTAATTGTTAACACGGCAATTTTCCTTTTCATTTTTCGTATTGATGAACCCTAAAGTAAATGTTACATTACCTGGGGAAAATTTCTTTTGCTAGCTTGAAGATTCTTTGAATTGGAGGATACAAAATGAAATCGATAGTATACTGGAGGTAAGTAGTCTCTCAGTAGTCAGTACTAGAACAAACTTGGCTATTGACTACAGTGTTAGGACATTCTGCATGTATTTACACTTATTGCGATCTTCTGCTTGTGCTGGACTATTGCAGAAACCTATTACCCCAGTAGATTTGTATAGATCAATTCGTGATACACAGCTTGTTGGGTTATCAGGATACTCCAAAAGAGGTACGGCTGTCTCATGCAAGTTATAATAATTTTCTTTACATCCTTGCTGTATTCATCTTAATTAGCATTGGTTTTGAGCAGTCCTGGGTTTGAATTTTGCACTTTGACATTTTCATCTTTTGTGCTTTACCAATGAGTTCTATGCTGCTATGCCATAAAAGTATTCACATCCAGTCTGTAACTATGTTATTGCTGGATAAACTATGCAAAGTTGTCTAATAATCCACTTTCCTTCTATTGTAGGGCATTCCTGTATTTGCAGTTGGTGTTGGACTGAGTACATATGACAAAGCTTCGGTAACTGTCTTCACACTATTCTTGTCATCTTGAGAGTTTTAGTTGCTTCCATTGTTCTTGTTAGTGTATATGTGTAGGCCCATGAGGCTAGGCCCATGAGGCCCATGTCTTGTCAACTATATTTGCCCACCCTAATAGGGTTTGAAGGAATAGACACAACATTCTAACATGGTATCGGCCTAGCTTACCGATCCGTTCCTTTCCTCTTCCGGCCCGGCGCCGCCCGGGTTTGCCGATGGGCGGGCTGGCCGCGGCCAAGCGGCCTCTCCCGAGGCGGCGACGGCTTCCTCGAGGGCCACTTCCAACGCGAGGCCGCCCGCCCTCACACTCGAGGCCGACTTCCGCACCTTAAGCCCAAGGGGACCTCTCTCGCTAGCGACTACTCTGCGGATGAAGGTCAAGGCGGCGCTCGCCCGTGACATTGGGTCCTCGGTGGAGGATCGCCCGGCTGGTGCTCAACCTCTGCTTGCGGGGCCTCAATGGTGGGTTCGCGCACCCGAGGAGCTGGATCACCCGTCGGGGCGCCGTTCCCCACCTTCCCGCCCGGAGTTCGGGATGACCTGCGTGCTTGAGGAGAGCTGCGGATGGGGCCGTGCCACATGCCCCTACACCGCCCGCTCCTGCCCCGCGCTGCGTCCTCTACTTCCGTGCTCGTCCGTCGCCCGCCTCCTCGGGCCAGCGGGGTGGAAGAGGTGGCGCGGTGGTGATGCGTCGCGACGTGGTGGCGTGGTGGTGGTGGCGGGGCGTGGTGAGCCGGCGGGCGGAGCCGGGCCGGGTCGCGTGGCGGACCCACTCCACCGCTTGCTCCACTTCCGTTCCCCCGGTGCGCCCGTCCCTCCCTTCACCAACCCATGGGCCGGCGCATCTCCATGTGGCGTTCCACGGCCGGGCGGCGAGGCTGCGACCTCCACTCCAGGGGCGCCGCCATGTACTCCACCATGGCTCCTCTACCGCCGACACAGGCTCCCCCCTCCGCCCTAGCCCGTCTGGCGGGGTGGAATCGGCGAGCTTCGCTGGTCCTTGGGCACCATGGGTGACACCGCCCACCGAGTGGATTGTCGACTCACGGGGCTTCCCTACCACACACCACTCGGGGCCGCCGGTATACTCTCGACTCTTGACCTCCCCACCCCTCTTGCCCTTCTTCTATCATGGTGGGGAATGGTTCCCGTCTTCAGGTCACCTCTCGTGGGTTACGCTCCGGGTCCTTTTAAGCCTTCGAATGTTCTTGTTGCCCTCGGATGGTCCACAATCTTCTCTCTATTACGTCGATTCGCCGATAACTCTTGTTACGAATTTGACACTCTGGTCTTCTTGTGAAGGATTTGGCTTCCCTTACGACCACTCCTCCGATGTGAGAGCATCGACCCCTTTACACTCTTCGCCTTCCCGTCTTCCGTTTCTTTGCTCTTGCCGTGGCCCGTCTTCTACCATCGGCTTTTTTTGTCGGCTCGGTCATCCCGGGCGCGACATTTTGCCCAGCTCGATCGTAGTCACCGGAACATCTCTTGTACTTTCGTACTCATGCCGAGCATCTTTGTCATGCGTGTCGGCCCTGGGCCGTCATGTTAGACTACCTTTTTCTTCTTCTTCTCAGCGTGCTCGCATGCCTTTGATCTTGCACACTTGTGATGTGTGGACCTCTCCTGTACCAGAGCATTTCTGCCTCAAATATTATCTGGTGTTGGTTGATGATTTCTCCCATTACTTGGACTTTTCCCTTGCGTGCTAAAGTGCGAGGCGTTTCCCACCCTCCTCCACTTCTTTGCACGGGCGTCCACTCGATTCGGTCTCACCGTCAAGGCCGTCCAAAGGCGACAACTGGCGTGAATCGATAACAACGCCTCTCGTTCTTTCTTCCTCTCTCTCGGGGTTCAAATTGCGCATGTCTTGTCCGTATACCTCTTCCCCCGGAACGGCAAGGGCGAGCCCGGATGATCCCGCACCACCGAACGATGTCATCGCACTCTTGCTTCTTCAGGCCTCTCCGCCCCCGCTTGGGCCGAGAGCCTCACACCGCCACCCACCTACTCAACCGCCTTCCGTCCGCAGCTTGTCCTGCTCCCACTCCCCCACCATGCCTCCTCGCACCCCGCCGACCTATGACCACCTCCGTGTCTTGGTGTGCACACCATGCCGAACACCTTGCCGCCCACCGGCTCCCGACAAGTTGGCGCCCCGCTCGATACGTTGTGTTCCTGGCTACTCCCTTGACCATAAAGGTACCGCTGACCTTTCTCCCACCGTGTCCTCATCTCCGACGTTGTTTTCGACGAGTCGGATTTTCCCTACTCCACTTCTTCCACACCTTCCACCTACCGGTCGAGCCTGAGTCCCCTTCTTGACGGTGGATTCAGGCTACGATTACTGTCCGGCCTCTTTCTGTGTACTCAGACTCACCGGCGATGCACGCGCGGCCCGAGCCCTCGCCTGCGCCACGAGCAGCTCGGCGCTGCGTCACCTTGCCACGCTGCGACCCCGGGAAGCGTCGAGTCGTTCCCCTGTTGGGGGGGGCCCTACGTCGCGGCCCTACCAGCCGTGCAGCGTTCGTCACCGGGCGGCCCGGCGGTGCCTCGGGACCCGCTCGGCTCCTCGCCTACCGCGCCGCCACCGCGGGCAGTCCGTGGTTACCCTACCGGTCTACCACCCGCAGATGGAAGGGACCCCCGTCACACTCACCCGATGGTGACTCGGCATGCGGCGGGTTCCTCCGTCCCCCTCTCATCCGCCCACCGAGAGCAAACCCGGCCTTCTCTCGATTCCTCCGTCCAGGCCAGCATTGGCGGATCCTAATCTGGCGGCGCCGCGATGGAAGAGCATGAGGCTCTTCTTGCCAACCCGACGGCGTGGGACCTTGTGCCGCGTCAGGTCTCCCGTGGCAATGTGGTCACAGTAAGTGGATCTCGGGCGCATAAGCGCGGTCGACGGCAATGCAGGCGCTACAAGGCTCGGCTGGGTACTCCGGAGGCTTTACCCAGCGCCCGGGGTTGATTATGATGAGACCTTCAACCGGTGGTCAAGCCTGCTACAGTGCGCCTGATCCTCTCACTTGCTCTCTCGCTCTTGGCCAGTGCATCAACTAGATGTCAAGAATGCATTTCTCCATGGCACCTTGTCTGAGACAGTATACTGCAGCCAGCCAGCGGGGTTTGTTGATTCCAGATCCCCGATCTCGTCTGCCGGCTCAACAAGTCACTATATGGTCCAGGCGAGCGCCTGGGTGCTTGGTACTATCGGTTTGCCACCTACCTTCTCACCTTGGGGTTCGGGAGAGGCCAAGTCGGACACCTCTCTGTTTGTCTATCGCCCGGAGCCGAGGGGCGCCTACACTACTCTATGTTGATGACATTGTTCTCACAGCCTCCAGCCCGCAGCTTCTCAAGAGTGTCATATCGGCCTTGCAGTAGGAGTTTGCCATGAAGGATCTTGGTCCTCTTCACCACTTCACGGGGGTTACTGTCGAGACTCGCCCTTCGGGGTTGTTCCCCGCACCGGCCGACGGTATGCTCGGACATCCTTGAGCGGGCCGAGATGACAAATTGTCACCCCTGTGCTACTCCAGTTGATACCCAGCGAAGCTTTCTGGCGATGAAGGCGACCACTCGTGGCGGATCCTATCGCCTTCGGAGTTTGGTCGGTGCCTTGCGGTACCTCACCTTCACCGGGCGACATCGCCTCTCGCCGTTCGGCCGACTGTCTTCACATGCATGATCCACGGGCACCCCATCTTCTTGCGATGAAGCGCCTTCTCCGCTATGTTCGTGGCACTGTTGTTGACTCTGGGCTCGATGCTCCACCGGTCTCCCTCCACCGAGCTCGCCGCCTACACCGATCTTGGACCGGGCGGCCGTCCGCACACTCGCCGCTCTACCTCGGGTATGCCGCTTCCTTGGCGGCAACCTCATTCTAACAATTACTAGCCTTGGGGATTTTGAGAACATGATGAATTAGGACACATGATTGTAGTATGTGTATATAAACATTCTCATGGGCCATGGGCCTTGATATACTTAACATTTGTCAGAATGCATCCATGTCAATCAAATTAAATAAATATAAGTAAATACGGTTGCACTAGTAAGTTGCAATATTATTGAGTCATATATGAATGTAATTAGAGTTTGACCCTTTTATCAGATTGCATCCATATGTATTTGAGATCCATCCATGTCAATCAAATTAAATATAAGTAAATATTGTTGCACTAGTAAGTTGCAATATAATTAGAGTCATATATGAATTTAAATAGATTTTCACCATTTTATGAGATTGAATCCATATGTATCTGAGATCTAGTCATACTCGTCCGTCCATGGATTTATGCCTTGTACTTTATGCATGTATTTCCAGGTTAACTACTATGTGCAATCTCACATTCAGATCAATGAGTACCGTGACCGTTTTATTTTGGTGAGTGATCAACTAAAGCTCCATGGACAATTAGATAGCTTCTATGCATTTTCTTAAAACATGTATTTGCTCACTTTTGTTTCATTTAGCCTACGGCGACAAAGAAGTATGGGAGACCTATTACCACCTGTATAAAGGTTCTCGATATGACTGGTCTGAAATTGTCAGCACTAAACCAAATGAAGGTACAGCCTGTAATATCATTTTATTCTATCCTCTTCTGTTCTCCAAAACTATAAGCGTAAATTGATTTTCCTAATGTCCATAGGCAACAGCAATGGTTATATGCTCAATATGCTCTTTATCTAAAAAAAGTAATTCAATATGCTGTATAAATAAGGCCACAAACAAATTAGAAGACTATAAATAGTACACATCAAAATAAGTAAAACATGCACAGTGCAAATGCTATCCATTTTTTTTATGCTACTGCTGACTAATTATTGATGTACTACAGATTGTAACTGCAATATCTACTGTTGATGATTTGAATTACCCTGAGAAGACTGAGACCTATTATATAGTAAATGCTCCATACATATTTTCTGCATGTTGGAAGGTACGTTTCTTGAGATTATTATATCTCTTTTATTTTTGTTGTAAAGGTTCTCTAACATTTAATTTGATTTTAGGTGGTGAAGCCTCTGTTGCAAGAGAGAACAAGAAAAAAGGTTCATGTTTTGCGTGGTTGTGGGAAAGACGAGCTTCTAAAGGTAATTCAGACTGATTACCATTGACATAGCCAAATAATATGTTGTCTACAAAGTCAAATAAGAGAATCAGAGCTGCACTGAACTTGATTTTTCTCTTAAGCATCTTCTGGCCTTTTGCTTTGATGATCACAATGCAATGACATGGGCAATTCTGGAACATGCAGATCATGGACTACTCTTCCCTTCCCCATTTCTGTAGACAGGAGGGCTCAGGCTCATCCAAACATTCATCAAGTGATGCCGATAATTGCTTCTCTCTCAATCACCCCTTCCACCAAGAGCTTTACACCTTCATCCAGGAGCAGGCACTGAATCAGGAGCTCATCAAGCAGGGCTCCTTGCATGTGAATATCCCTGAGCAGGACCCTGAGGATGCAAAGATCGTGGAGGTCATTGAGGCTGAGTTCCACAAGCTTGGTGTGCAGAACGGGTCCACCAATGGCATCGACCAAGCATAGCACTTGTCTAATAAGACGAGCCTAATTCAACTAGGACGTTGCTTGCCACTTCTGATCCAACTGATCCTATAATTTTTTTTGTTGTGTGGGCCACCCCATTGCTATTTCCTGGGGGTGATTAATATAGCCATATAGGTGATATACATAGCAGAGTCTTTTGCAGATCCGTCCATGATGCAGGACTGAGACAAAGAGAACTGATACTGTATGGTTACTAGATAGACGTTATCACCTGTTGTAAACTTGCAAATTTGCAATGTGTCCTCATATGTCACTTGTATGATGAACTGAGATGAAATGAATAAAAATCATCCTAGTACCTGAACTTTTGAATCATCTTCAGAAATGTGGTGTGCTCAGTCAGAAAGTAACGATGCGTTTTGCCCTTGACCTGAGAGCTCGGTTTTTGTACTGATTCTGACTAGTCCTAATTAACATAATCGATTGGCGTATTTGGCCGAGACAAGTTTTAGTAAAGTAAGAATGTTTTTCAGGCGCAACAGATAATGCCTATCCATTGGAGGGACAGAGGAAGGTTCTCTCCGGTCTCCACCCAAAGCCCCTTAGAAAGATTGTGGGTCACCAAACAGGGTAAAAGAACTGAATCATGCATCTGAACCAACATTTACAACAAAGTAGGCATGCTCTTGGTTGGTGGTAGTTACCTAAGCTCACACCTCTCATTTCCTACTACTTCATAAAAAGAAGAGGGAGGTCATTTGCTTTTTGGCTTCCTCTCTGAAACAACTTCCTCGTTCTAGCATTGTTGACAATGGAGATCAGCGATGAGCAGAGGATGGAAGTGGAGCGCCAACATTTTCCTCCTTCCTGGCAAGGCAATGGAGATGCCGATGCTGAAGTCGAGGAGGAGGAGGAGGAGGATCATCTGTGGCCAACAAAAGATGGCCCTCTTCCAATATTCCTCAAGGTATTATGCTTTTCTATCTACTCCTGTTTTATTAGGCTGTAAAAGAAACTCTCTGATATGTGCAATACCTTACTGAACCCCAAAACCGGCCCCGGGCAAAATGCAGTTCGAGAATGTGGAGTACAGGGTGAAGATGACTATGAACAACCCCCTGACAGCTGCGAGAGTGGCGTTTGCATCCCAGATGAAGGTAGAACAGGGCAGCAGCTGCAAGCACATCCTCAAGGGCATCGCGGGGAGTGTGGACCCTGGTGAGATCCTGGCGCTGATGGGCCCATCTGGCAGCGGCAAGACCACCTTGCTCAAGATCCTGGGAGGCAGGCTTGGTGGTGGCATCAAGGGCCAGATAACCTACAACGACACTCCCTACAGCCCCTGCCTCAAAAAGGAGGTAAAACGACTGTAATAACAAGCAAGAATTTTCACTCAGCTTAATAAAGAAACGAACTAGATTCACAGATATTGCCAAGCATTTCTTTAATCTTTGCGTCCGGCTGCAGGATTGGATTTGTGACTCAGGACGACGTCCTCTTCCCACAGCTGACGGTGGAGGAGACGCTCGTGTTCGCCGCCTTCTTGAGGCTCCCTGCTTGCATGTCCAAGCAGCAGAAGCGCGACAGGGTCGACGCCATCATCACCGAGTTGAATCTAGAGAGGTTGTTGCCTTGATTGAATGAGTTGAATGATCGATCGATCCTCATTTGATTGCATGGTCGATCAGGTGCCGGCACACCAAGATCGGGGGATCGTTTGTCAGGGGGTGTCAGGCGGCGAGCGGAAGAGGACCAGCATCGGCAACGAGATCCTCGTGGACCCGTCGCTACTGCTCCTCGACGAGCCCACCTCCGGCCTCGACTCCACGTCGGCGAGCAAGCTCATCCTCATCCTCCAGCGCCTCGCCAAGGTACATTTGGGTGCAGCATGCAACGACCCCCGACGACGACGATCATGTTGCTAATGACTTCGATCCTGGTCCTGGATGATCGCAGACACGCCGGACGATCATCACGACGATCCACCAGCCATCGAGCCGGATGTTCCACATGTTCGACAAGCTGCTGCTCATCTCCGACGGGCACGCCATCTACCACGGCAAGGCCCGGGACTGCATGCACCACTTCTCCTCGCTGGGCTTCGTCCCGGAGATCCCCATGAACCCGGCCGAGTTCCTGCTGGACCTCGCCACCGGCAACCTGGACGACATCAGCGTCCCCGAGGCGCTGCGCGGCGGCTCGCCGGACCCGCAGGAGTTCAGGTCCCAGGTCATCAGGCACCTGCAGCTCAAGTACCGCGCGTGCGCTGGTGGCCGAAGCAGCAGCAGGGCCGGGGCGCCGCCGCCCACGGAGCAGCAGCTGCGGCTGGCCCCGCGCAAGGAGAAGGACCGGGACCGCCGCCGCAGCATCGGCTGGCTCCAGCAGTTCGCCGTGCTGTCCCGGCGAACGTTCCGCGAGCGCGCCTCCGACTACCTGGACAAGATGCGTCTCGCCCAGGCCGTCGGCGTGGCGCTCCTGCTGGGCCTCCTGTGGTGGAAGTCCCAGACGGGCACGGAGGCGCAGCTGCGTGACCAGGTCGGGCTCATCTTCTACATCTGCATCTTCTGGACGTCGTCGTCGCTCTTCGGCTCCGTCTACGTCTTCCCCTTCGAGAAGCTCTACCTGGTGAAGGAGCGCAAGGCGGACATGTACAGCCTGAGCGCCTACTACGCCAGCAGCACGCTGTGCGACGCCGTGCCGCACGTCGTGTACCCGGTGCTCTTCACGGCCATCCTCTACTTCATGGCGGGGCTCCGCCGCACCGTGCCGTGCTTCTGCCTCACGCTCCTCGCCACGCTGCTCATCGTCTTCACCAGCCAGGGCACGGGGGAGCTGCTGGGCGCCGCCATCCTCAGCGTCAAGAGGGCCGGCGTCATGGCGTCGCTCGTGCTCATGCTCTTCCTCCTCACCGGCGGCTACTACGTCCAGCACATCCCAAAGTTCATCCGGTGGCTCAAGTACGTCTCCTTCATGCACTACGGCTTCAACCTGCTGCTCAAGGCGCAGTACCACGGCCACCTCACCTACAACTGCGGCAGCCGGGGAGGGTGCCAGCGCCTGCAGTCGTCGCCGTCGTTCGGCACCGTCGACCTCGACGGCGGCATGCGCGAGGTCTGGATCCTGCTCGCCATGGCGCTCGCCTACCGACTCCTCGCCTACTTCTGCCTCCTCAAGCGGATCACCCTCACGCCCTTGTGATCACCCACCTGCCTCTGCACCGACCAATTTCATCTTCTTAATTAGTAATTCGGTTTGCAATTTCGGACCTGTACGTGTGAATGATAAGGATTGATGGAAAATGGCTCCACGGCGATGTGTATCAACAATATCTGACAGAAGGTGTATTTGGCTGACAAAGTTTTATTTAGACTAAAAGAATGAACAATGATAAAACCTTTTTAGATTGGTAGATTATATAGACTCCTAGGTATTCGCAAACGAAAAAGACTCCTAGTTATAAGTTATAAATCATCTAGATTTGATAAACTTTATAGAAAGATACATAGATAAACATGTACAACACCAAACAGGATTTTTAATACATACACCATAAATAGATTTTGATAGCACATTTATTTATATTCACTTTGGCTTTTCTATACATTGATTTTATAATGCACCTAGTTATACACTATGTCTAGATTTTGATTTAGAAAAGCTAAAGTTTAATTTAATAGTATATATTATACTAGCCACTGATCATGATATGATTTCTAAGAACTTTGTCACAATTAGACAATTTTGACTTAGGACAATGTTAAAATGTCACTTTCTGATAACAAAATGCTAGCCACATATGCTAGGACCAGTTTATTTATTCATACATACGGCGACTTCATAAGTAATAAATGGTAGTCTTATATTACATAGTAATCGATAAACTTTATTTTAGAAATAACACTTTCGCCCAAAATAAAAGAAAAATACTAGAACACAATCGCCTGATGATTTGTAATTCTATCAATCACCCCGGCGCCTGTGAGAAAGACCGAGCCGACAGCCTGAGCATTTTTAGCCCGGCCCACTGGCCCGGCCCAGGCCCACCCCGCCCACGAACCTTACTGGACGGGCCTGGACATAGATCTTGCAGCTTGAAAAAAAATCTTGGCCCGAGCCCGACCCGAAATGCTGTTTTTAGCAATTTTACACTATAAAATGCACATGCGCCCCCCCAAGCCTGGCCTGGCCGAAAATTGAGGCCCGACTTGTCCGTGGGGACGGTCATGGGCAGGATTTTCTCGGGCCGAAATAACAAGAATTTTTTTTTGCCCGGCCTGAACCCGACCCGGCCCGCAAAATGCTCAGGTATAGACAGAGCGGCCGGGAGTGGGGGCGTGCCACATGGTCTCGGACTAGCTTGCTAACGCACGGTGGGAGGTGACCGATCATCCGCACTTGCTGAGATAATCTCTCACAATCACATCGCCTCCTCGCAACCACTGGATAGGATGTGGCCCAAGGCCGTCGAAGGGTGGGGTGTGGCTCCCCATGTGCCGTGGAGGGTGCAACCCTCTCGCCGTCGCCGCCATCCCATAGTCATCACATGGTGCAAGAAGGGGGGATGAGGTGAGAGAGGGAGAGGTGTGGTCGAGAGATGGAGAGGCGCTTTGGGAAGAGGTGGAAGTGAGAGAAGAGGCTAGGGGTTCCCCATTATATGTTCTAAGGTTGTTCATAGGTTAAGATGGGTTAGACTGGTCTTTTATAAAGATGGAAGCGGTCTATTTTTTTTCAAAACATTTGATATAGTATCGTTGGCTGGCATAGAATATTCTTGCCGTTGGTTCATACTCCCTCCATCCCATATTGTAAGTTATTACAAGAATCTTGAACATTCGATAGGGTTCTCGGATTAGCGCGGAACAGCTGAGGGCTCATTAACCAGGGCTCCTTTATATTTCCCTCCGTTGTTTTAGACTTTTCAGATTTGTTGTTTGACTGTTTGTCTTATTCAAAAAATTTAAATAAATATTATTTATTTTGTTATGAATAATTTTATTGTTAAAGATACTTTTAATGATGATTTATTTATTTTATCATTTGCTAAAAATTTTGAATAGGACAAGCGGTCAAACATAAAGTTTGAAGAAGCTAAAACGACACTTTCAAAAGACATCAAAGAGACAGGGGAAGTAATCCGAGAGCAGAACTCGGATCAGGCAAGGTCGTGGAGTCTATGAGGCCGAGTTCCACACAAGCTCGGTGTTAATTTTGTCCAGTCTAGTCCCTCTAGTGCCTGCAGAATTCAGATACTAGAGTTGCAGTCGCAGCTCGCATCGGGTGAACAATTTGTACAGTTACATATCCGTAAGTAGCATTTGAATATATCCTCTTACATCAAAACGATCCCATAAAAGAAAAAGAAACTTGAAAAAATGACACGAATTAACTAATGCTCAATTGGCCATTGATGGTGAGGGGCAGGCACTCAGTTCTCGTGTGAAAGGAGAGCCTTGTGGCACTGGCAGCTCCGGCAGTGCTTCTCCTTGCCGTCAGCGTTCTTGGCGTCGAAGTACCACCCGGAGAGCGTGTCGAAGAGGATCCCGGCGCCGACGCCGACGGCCAGGTCGATGGTGTAGTGTCCCCTGCACGCGAGCAGCCTGACCACCTGGAGCACGTTGAGCGCGTCGTAGAGGCGCGCCAGCGCGACCCGTCCTTCCCGGCGCATGTCGGCGGCCGCGATCACGGCGCCCGCGACGTGTCCCGAGAAGAAGAGGAAGAAGGAGACGTTGCCCACGGGGAAGTCCATCCCGGACCCCAGGAACTCCTCCGGGAGCGGCAGCTGCGTGGCGCAGCCCAGCACGCCACGGCAGGTGAACATCATGAGCGCCGCCACGGCCGCGCGCGGACGCTGCTCCGCCAGGATCGCCCACAGGATGTACGCCGCCTGCATCGCCACGAAGACCTGCACGGTGGTGCACGCACATGAGCCGTGGATGTCAGTGTCAGTCTCAGCAGCTGGTCACGTCGCGCTCAGCTGAGAGGAGCCGTGGACCATCAAGAAGATGGCCAGGGCTGGCAGAATCTTATCAGGAAATCGGTGGACGAACACTCGACGCCACGAACGACGACTATGGAGGATTGAATTTGGCGGTGGTGCCGGTGAACCAGCGCCACCAGTTCGTTGCTCTGCTCGTGTCCGTCAGGTCCAAGTTGCAGTGGCAGGAACGCCAGGACAAATCTGTCAGCGTGAAGTGTAATCCACGATTACGAGTGGCTGAGGGCTGGCAGCTGGCTTTGAAAACTACGGGTACGCTGTTAATTCTTGGTTGGGGCAAGTGCGAGCCACATGCGGCATTGTCGGTGCGTTGACAGTGCCAGCTTTGGTGTCCTCACCAAGTCCAGGAGTCCAAAGACCATAATGGGGAAGCTCCAAAGGTTGGCAAGAACAAAGCCGGATTAGTTGTATTTTAATATACTGCTGTATAATCCAGTAAATTCTACACTAGTTTAATCCAGTAGTATAAACATTATGTGCCTTGGCATTGTGCATGTTGATTGGAATACTATAGTATAGTTCTGTAAGGCCAGTCTCAATGGAGAGTTTCACCTCCCGGTTTTCAGGATGTGAAACTTTAGCATGAAATGGACGTCTTCCTCAATGCACAGTTTCATTGCACAGTTTCATTGGCTCAAGGGTCCCACAACCTCTCTCTCATTGCATGGTTTAATTGCATAGTTACGTGGTGAAACTCTATTTATGTCTTAATGGGGGTTTCACACACGCCTTCAACGCGTGTGAAACAAATGCTCAAAGGTTTCACTATGGTGAAACTCTTTCCTTCTCTCTCCTAGGAGTTTCATGCAAAAAGTAAAATTTTGCTGATGTGACGCTGCATTTAATATGCATGAAACACTCATGAAACTCCCATTGAGACTGACAAACCAAGAAAGGGTGCCAAAATTTACTCAACTAATGTAATGTAACAGTAAGAAAGGTGTGATGGTGTTTATGTACAAGATCCTAATCAGTTATTGATTCTGATGAACACATGAGGGTCCAGTTAAAAGTGAAGAATGCTGGTGAGAAAGTAGGAATGCTGGTGACCGGAATTACTCTACTCATCCGTGGAAATCAAAGCCGAGAAAGGTAGTACTTCTTCTAATCTAAGGGCAATAATTTCTGAACAAAAACGGCGGCGAAATTAAAGAGGGCACGGAAGGCACTGGAGGCAGGCAGATGGCAAGAACCAGAACCAGAAGCGCCGCGGTGCATGCATGAAGGTTGAAGGTAGCTAGGCAGGCAGGCGTGAGGCGTGGGCACTGACTGACCGTGTTGAGCGCGGCGAGGAGCGAGTTGAGCCATGGCGTGGCGGCGACGGCGGCGTGCATGTTCTTGGTGGCGAGGAATCCCAGGTCGAGCGGCGGGGAGTCCGGCCTGACCATGGGGATGGTGTACTCGACGGCCATGAAGAGAAGGAGGCCGCACCCGAAGAGCGCGGGCGCCGGGTGCCGCCGCACCACGCCCGCGACGCCCGACGCCGAGCACCACTCGGGCCACCCCTCCCCGCCGCCCCCAACGCCGTCGCGCCCATCTCCTCCTTTCCCCAGCGTCGCCGGGTGGACCTTGGCGGCGTCCTTGCGGCGGCGCGTGGTCGTGGTGGTGGTGGCGGCCGTGGCCGGGTCGTGCGCCGCGGGGAGGCTGGGCGGCGGCGGCATGTATGCCGTGCGGTGGACGCGGGGGTGCCTGGGGATGGGGTTGGCAACCGGGTGGATGCGTGGGTGGGTCGGTGCCGGTGGTGGGCTGGCGTCGCGTGCGTGCGTGCGTGCGCGGACGGGCCGAGAAACGCGCGGATTTCGGTGGTTTTTCGGCGTTTTTATAGAGTTTTTGATGAGGGGGTGTGGAGGGGCGGAGATCACGAGGGCGGGGCAGGGCAGGGTGAGTGAGCGGCGGTTTTTATGATCAGTCTGAAAATGCAGGTTTGGTGTACCATCATCAGCTAGCTATTTCAGCCATCACACTGTACCGTTACCATGCCAAGCACAGGAAAACAAGACTATGACCTGGTCGATCTTCCAAATACTCCTGTTGTTTTTTTTTTTTTTTGAGGCAAATACTCCTAGTTTTGGTCGCCATTCGTGGTTGGCGGACGGACCAGGCCGCTGTTGCTTCTTCTATTGCCGATTGCTGGCTGCT
Source organism: Hyparrhenia diplandra (assembly GCA_015847255.1). Lineage (NCBI taxonomy): Eukaryota > Viridiplantae > Streptophyta > Magnoliopsida > Poales > Poaceae > Hyparrhenia > Hyparrhenia diplandra. The sequence continues at coordinate 172,194 of JADLZK010007790.1, read as the reverse complement.
GTTTGTACTGTACAGCCGAGCCGACTGCGACGACGGGGCCTGCTGCGAGCGCTGGAAACGTGACGGAGATTTGGTTCTCCGTCTCCGTGTGCACAACATAGTACGTACGTAGCTTTCGGTGGAGCGAAAGTGGGCAAAGCATCTTTCCCTGCTCCTGTGCGAGCAACGCCTACGCGGCTTTATGTGAAGGTGGTCCGTGCGGTGGATGGATGTGAAGGGCCATGACATGACACGGAGCGTACCTACGATTTGGGCCCTGAAACAAAAATTCTTTCCAAAAGACGTTTCTTTAATTATAAAACTTTTTATATCCTCTTACACTACTTGCCAGCAAATCTTAATGTCGAAAAGACGCGGCTAATTATGTGAAGGTGGTCCGTCCGTGCGGTGGATGGATGTGAAGGGCCACGACACGACACGGCACGGACGCCCACAAGGAACCTCCCGTTCGTCCCGTGTTGCCTCTCGCCACGGCACCACGGAGAGCACGCGATTTTGGTGGAGGCGGCATCGGTCGGTTAGGCCGATCGATCGTTCAGACTCATCGAGTTGACGGCCCATGTGGCGCGCCGACGTGCAACAACGACCAACCAACCCGTTCCAGCGCGCCGGCCAGCGCCGACGTAGCCGGATACGGCGTCGATTTCAGCCACGAGGACGGAGAGAAACGGCGACCCCAAATTTCTAGTCTTGATAATAATAGTCACAAGACGTACGGTACGACACATTTTGATTGGACGCGTGCTTGTGCTTAGTAAACGAGTGAAAACAAGGAACGACGGACCAAGGGGACCAAGGATGCTGAAAAATCTAAACTCCATATTCATTTTAACGTCAATACATAGAGATATCCGTATTTATATCTTATTCTATAATATGAACTAAATAGATTTATTCTAGTTTGGCCATTTGTGATTTTTACATACATTCGTTTTAACGTCCATACATATGTCCGTATTTAGCGGAGAACATGGTTTGGTTGAGCAGGTGTAAATGTGATTCTCTTTCATGAAAAATAGTACTTCGTAAGCCGTTAATTTACATATTTTAAAATTTTACAGAACCTTTTAGGGCCAAATGGCTTACGTGAAAACTCAAATATAAGGTTATAGGTTATGTTTGATTTGTAGCATCTATTGTTAAATTAAAATATTTTTTTTAAGATATTTAAATACTATTTTTAAAAGATATTTAAATACTATTTTTGGAAACAAGAAAGTACCTCCAAATATTTTTTTATGAACACCTAAAAATAAATTGGTCCAAATGTGACTACCTTGCTTCAATGTTGGCTGGCAGTAGGCCTGCCACCAGCCCACCAGCCGATAGGCCCAGGAAAAGCCCACTACACCAATCAGCTCCTGGACTACCGGTAGGACTCTAGTCAGTAGAGTTGTGGAGGGTTAAAGTACCATCCAAGATCAGGGTGTTTCTGTGGCGTTTAGCAAGACACTCGATCCCGACGGAGGACATCAGACATCACAGGAACATGGCACCGAACGGGAGATGTGCGATCTGTGGCAGGATGGACTCGTGGAGACATGCCCTCCTCGAGTGCAATCTTGCTAGGTGTGTTTGGGCTCTGCAGGATGAGGAGACGGTGGAATATTTGTTTCATCTAGAAACTCAGAATGCCAGAGAATGGTTAGCTGAGATCGTGAAGGGACTCAAGCATGAGGTTTTGACAAGGGTGGTGGTCAGCCTTTGGGCAATCTGGTTTGCACGCCGGCAAGCTCTGCAGGAGAACAAATTTCAAAGCCCGCTGTCCACGCATATGTTTTATTGAGCGCTTCATCTCGAGCTGGAGCTGACAGCTCGAACCGGAAGCCAAAATGACGGGAGGAACGCCAGCTCAAGGTGGATTAAACCCCCGGGGTTGCAGCAAAATCAACGTTGACGCAGCCTATATCAAAAAGAATTCGGCGAGAGCTTCTGTTGCTGCGGTGGCCGGGGATGAAACAGGCTCTTTCTTAGGGGCTTCAGTGCTGGTGCTCGAGGGATGCGGGGGGCGCCGAGACAGCCGAGGTGGCGGCGTCGTCGTGAAGAACTAGCCTTGGCCATTGATCTGAACATTCAGAGTTTTTCGTTTGGCGAGTGATTGTGTCAATGCAATCAAGGCCATCCACGGAGAGGGGCTTGGGATACATGGCTCAATTGTCCAGGACATCAAGGCGGCGATTCGCGAGTTCACAAGAGTTGAATTCATTCATGAAGGAAGGCAATCCAACTATGATGCCCATAGTTTAGCTAGAAGCCATGTAAATTCGATGACGGGTAGACATGTCTGGTTTGTGTAAGCCTCAGGAAGGAGTTTGTAATTCCTATGAACTAATATAATGGAGGCCTGTTTTGCTCAAAAAAAAAAAAGTAGTCACCCAATTATTTGCTGACCTAATTTTGCATGCCACATGGGATATCGGCAGTAAGGACTGTGCCATGCCGGTCGCCAGGCACTTAGATATTTAATCACAGCCTGATAGTGATAGACTAGACACACCTAATTATTTATTTTGTGCCAAAAAAAAACATCGTTTTTATTACGGATCTAGATAAACACCGGCCTCGTTTTTGTTAGAGTAAAATGCACCCAGGATACTCAAACTATTGACCTCCTCCCATCTAGGTACTTTCGAACTATCAAAACGACCATGCGAATGCGCGAACTATTGTCCATGCACACAAAGGTCTAAAACTTGCCACGTCGGGGGTAATTTTTCAAAAAAGACCCTATCTATTTTCTCTATCTCGCAATTAGATCCTTCATCTCCTTCCTCTGCCTCCGGACGAGCACCCCCGTGGCTCGCCCTCGCGGCGGCCGCGCGGAGCACCCGTTGAAGCCGTCGTAGATGCCGACGAACATCCAGCCGTGCTCCTCCGACAGCACCACATGCACCCTATCCTCCCCGGCCTTCCCGCGCGCCCACTGCACCCTCGCCGGGCCGCCGTTGACGTCGACGTCCGGTACGCCGTTCCCGACCTCCACGGCGCGCTCCTGATGCTTCCCGCCGCCGGGGGACAACACGCAGGTCCCCGCGCGCAGCACCGACGCGACAGCCCTGCGGAGGCCGCCGAGGAGTGGGCTGGACTTGCAGGACGCCTGCTGCCGCCGGTGCCGCGTGGCGTAGAGGTCGGCGAGGATCTGCTCGTCGGTGCGCGCGTGGAGGCGTGGCACCGATGACACACCCGAGTCCGTCGCGGACGTCGACGTCGACGCGATGCTGCTGCTTCCACCGCCGCCGTATCTGTCCAGCGGGGGCGCTCCGCCCGGCCGCCGATGCTGCGAGTGCAAGCCGCGGGGCGCTCTGCCCGGCCGCCGCGAGCGCGAGCCGCGGGGGCGCTCGCCTGGCCGCCGCGAGCGCGAGCCGGGGGCGGGGGTGCTCCGCGCGGCCGCCACGAGCGCGAGCCGCGGGGGTGCTCGTCCGGAGGCAGAGGAAGGAGATGAAGGATCTAATTGCGAGATAGAGAAAATAAATAGGGTCTTTTGAAAAATTATCCCCGACGTGGCAAGTTTTGCCTTTGGTGTGCATGGATTTTAGTTCCCGGATCTGCGCGTTTTATTGGTCGCTTTGATAGGTTCGAAGCACCTAGGTGGGAGGAGGTCAATAGTTTGAGTAACCTGGGTGCATTTTACTCTTTTTGTTACGACAGTTCCGTCTAGATTCATAACAATAAATGACATTTTAATTAGAACAAAAAATAAACGATGGCACTTGAGGAGCAGCTGCCGACATCCATTTTGTCCGTATCTCATTTGATTATTTTATTGCTTCTTTAGACACCTGTGGCACTCGATACTTCTGTGGCAATTGACCTTTTGCCAATGCAAAGCACCGACTGTAAATTTCACCGGGTTGTAAATTTCAGTGACCACTGCACGTCACAAACTCTGAGGCATATCATGTGAATGACCAGTACTCCGTACAAGAGTAGAGAATCTGGATAAAAAATAAATCTGTTGCTAATCTCAGTCACATGTCAGATGCCAATACGGTATCCTATGCTCAGGTGCTCACTGATTGAGCATGTACCAAAGTAGTACCTCACGAGCAATATAAAAGCATTAGATATTGCATGAAAGAAAGAAAAATAATTGTTCTAAAGCATGGGGCTATAAAGGTGAGGATATGCAAAAAAGTTTAACCTTTTCTCTAGATATACTCTTCTTTATACAAAAGATACAAAAGATGCAAGAAACAAAGGACGGGAGGGAATGAAAGGAGTGTGAGTGACCACCATATCACTAGACCCCCGGTTAAGAAACAAGTTTATGGTTAAGATATGATTACTTCAGCAGTAACTGATGCCCATCAAGTGGACAAAGGACATGGCAATATGGCATGATGGGGTGTGTTTCGTATGAGAAACAGTGATCCATGGTACTCTCCCTCAGTTTTTTGTTTGGTTTGTGAAATAGAATAGGTTTTTTGTTTGGTTTGTGAAATAGAATAGGCTGATGTCCAACCACCTTATCGCTCACAAGTTAATAATCGGTACTCGTACGCATTCCACGATGCTCAAAAGAAAAATTAAGTCATTCCACTAAAGTGATGCAACAAACTCATCATGCAAAGTTCTTTGGGGCCACCTTATTTAGGATTGGGTGATTGCTCAAACCAAACACCCTTAAAATATTAACCATACATGTTTTGCATCAACTCCATTCTTTATATACAGAAACTCAGCCGGTGGGTTGACTATCCCCACGGTTTTTACAGAGATGGTAACACAAAAAGTAATACATGGTTATTAAAGAATAGTGTTATTTATTATTGTATAAAGCTTCAAGCAAAGGATGGGGCCAGTCAGCAATATGCTAGAGCTTTAATCAATCAATATAACCACTCAGGCAAACCAGGCAACAACATTACATACCACATCCTTCGATGCCTTTTGATATCTAATATGTATATTCTCTCAGGTTCTACAACTATTGCTTTTTAAGACCTTTCAACAGATCACAGTATAGGTGCGCATGCAATCCTTCAAGGCTTCAAATCATCCACAAAAAAGGAATGCTGTTCTTTCAATCAGCATCTTCTTTGAGTATCTACTTGTTACTAATAAGTCAAGATGCGATACTTAGCGCTTGTTTGGAATGCAGGAATTGTGCAGGAGTTTCATAGGAATCAGTTCATTTTCACAAGAAAAACCCATAGAAACAGGGGAAAATTCCAACATTCCAGACATGGCCGAGAAAGAACAATAATTTGTCAATCTTGTCAGGCTGTCTGCTTGATGCACATCATTCCAAATGAAAAATAATAAACATTTAAGGTGTCCAAGCTCGAGCTATAACCTGATTGTTGAAAATGGAAAACAAATCCCTATGAACATGGTTATTAGTTTGATATAGCATTTCGACTGCTAAAATGAAATATGTATAGTGGAGGGTTCATTTAGAAAGAAAAAAAAAGAGTGAATTAAATAAACTGAGTTTGCTTTTAAGCAGCAATGCAGGAAAGCATCAGGAGAAGAGATGAGGCATGCCAAGAGATTATTGCACGAAACAGAACTCATGTGCATGATACTATTATTTGGATTTTCATTGTGAACTTGTCATTCCCAACATTCTAACTTGCTCAATAGTACCTTTACTACAGATGTGCTATGCTGTCCTCAAGTCACTATGGCCCAAAAAAGAATGAAAATACATAAAAGAACTGTAGCCCAATAGTGTAAAAATCCAACCCCCAGCTCGAACCTTCTGCAAATAGAAATAACATGCTCAAGTCAGATTACCTTCGACTATTACATTCTGTGGCATCAGAATCAAATGTACACATGATATATATAATTGGAATTTAGGAAAAAATAAAATAAAATGATTACAAAAACTAGGACATTATGTCAGCTGGGATCATATTTATAAAATAATGACCCAAACTAAGCACGAGTTCAATGGAGACCACACACCACAGAGAATTGTTTTCAGGGAAAAACATGAGGCTGGTCGTTCAGGGAAAAAAAAAAAAAGCACAAGAGCCCATAAATGAGATGCCCGCAGTTTTTTGTACTAAGTTTCAATCCCAGTGTCTTAACTCTTGAGGTTGCTTGCTGGGAAAGACTGGGGACTTGCTGTAATTATATACAAACAGAATAATAGGGTTCACTGAAGAGGTTATAAAAGCCGTTTCTGATCATTATGCTTTATTGAGTATCAACGCTAAATGCTCACTTCATGTCATTTTTTGTTTTAAAAGAATGGAAATAAGAGTGGGTATGCACGTGTCCAAATTATAAAAGAACTGGGATTTCAGGAACCACAAAAATGTCCAAACATGGATAGCAGTTAAGCTCCATGTCCTCGGACTTTACCTAAACCTTCTCTCTTGTACAATTTTCTAATATTCCAATACCAAACATGTTTGCACAATATCAAAAACCAAATTTATGGGCTAAAACCTAGAACACACTGTCCTCAACATACAAATTTTCACATAACAGACCCAGCATACTAGTGGCCGCAACATGTTGCTTCCACAGTAGCTAATATTTATAGATACCTGAAACTATATGTTGTTCATTAACTACCATCTTAACACAACCATCCCAAAATCCCAGTATAAAAATATGGCTCCACAACTGGGCAGACTCATTTACATTTCAATTCAAGTTTTTTTTTTCTCAAAAACATTTCAATTCAAGCCAACAGTCATCTAATGGGAATCAACAATAAATATGTTACAGAAACAACAGCATAGTCTAAAAGGGCAAGAATTCATTGGTTACCTTAATGGACAGCACAGACGAGGATGCAGATGAAGGTAGTAGACCAGACACACCAATGTCATATGAAATCCTTCCATCAGGAAGGAACAGCCCATAATGCCTCTCAGAGCCAGCTCCATTCTTTTGATTCTCATTAAACAAAGCAAATATGTATGCTTTGACTGGTCTGTTTGGCTTCAGAGGAGTTCCTGTCCTCAGAAATAACCGCTTACGAAGATTGAAATTGTACGTTCTTGCATTCTCAGATGAAGCTCCTGCTTCATTTTGATCTCCACTCGAAGCCCAGCCAGTTTCTGCCACCCGAACCTCCATGTCATCATAACCAGCAGCATGTAGAGCAGCGTAAGCTGCATCTATCTGGGCATCAAACATGTTGTCATAGTGCAGGCTAGTATTTGGGTCAATTATTCCCTTGTTGGGTTTAAAGAGAGCATAATTGATATCGATATGTTGTGGATCACTAATGTAAGCCAAAAAGGGGTAAGCGTTGACATAGAAAGGCGAGCCAATCATTGCAAAAGAAATCGAGCAGAGGTCTCATGTATGGCATGAGTTCTTCCTTGAACACACATGCAGAGGGCGGATAAGAAGTAGCAAAAACAGCTTCCGAAAGTGAGGTGTGAAAAGCTCAATTTTACTCTCCAAGTGCAGCCTCTTGAGTCCATCATACACGTTCTTCACAGAATCAACAAGTGGCTGATACAAGCTTGGATCCTGGCCTCCCAGAATCTCATTTCCCACAGTGATCCCAACGATGCGCGTCTGCGGGAGATAAGGCTGCACATTTTGATTCAGCCAGTCCATCACGCGGCTTGTGTTTGCAGCCATATCCTTGACAAGCCCATTGTTGATTGCAATGACCAGGTTGATCCCAGACCCTTTGAATGCATCGAGAACGCTGTGGTCTGAGTCATATATCTTAACATTCCTTATCTTTGCTATCCTCAGGAGCTCCACCACTTTATCAGGGGAAGGGATGTTGTTTGCTATTCTCCCATAGTTTATCCCGTAACCCCCTACAAAAGCTTCAACGGCCAGCGGACCTAGTAACAACAAACAGCACCAATCAAATTGCAGTATATATAACAAAAAAATAGGCAATTTTGTTACATAGTAACGACATCTATTGCAATTGCCGCCAATTGAACATGACAATGCTAAATCACTGAACTGAATATGTATCATAAAGGAAAATGTCAGTAAGCTTCAACGGCTAGCGGACCTCGTAACAACAAACACCACCAATCAAATTTCAGTAAAACAAAAATAGGCAATTTTGTTACATAGTAACGGCATCGATTGCAATTGCCCCCAATTGAACATGACAACGCTAAATTACTGAACTGATATGTATCATAAAGGAAAATGCCAGTACCAGGTGGCTGGAACGCCAGTAGGCAGCAGCAGCAGCAAAGGAGCAGCACCGTCCGCGGTGCCATCATCGCCTTCCCGGAATCCATCAGCGAAGAGCAGGAATCAAACAGGAGACTGCCACAGTGGGCACCAGCAGCGTCAGAGAGACAATCAGGCAGCGCCTTGCTGAGCACTTCAGTTCCGGGCCGAGGCGTGGCACCGGTGCGGCAAGTTCCATAGACGGACCGGGGCCCCTCCAAGGCCGGGCACGGCGGCTGCTCTCCCACGCCGCCGCCGCCGCTTCTTGTGCCGTCGCACGGGAGAGAATCAGCAGCGATGGAAGAGGACAAGAGAACCCACAAGAATCTTGGATCCCTCGCTTCACACACAACACCGTAATCACAGACAAAACCACCAACAACGGCAACGGCAACACGAAGGGCGGCGGTTCAAGAAGACGCAGCGGAGGATCTTGCCGCCGTGCGCCTTGCGCTCCGGCCACGGAGCCGGCGGCGGGCGGCGAGAGCGACGGAGAAACCGCAACCACTGCGCCCCACTGCGCCCTCTCTCTCTCTCTCTCTCTCTCTCTCCTACCCTATATGGGCTAGGAAGGGGGTTTCGCCGGTTCCTCCGGCTGGGGTTTTGATTTTTGAAAACGCGGAGGGGAGGGGAGGGGGAGGAAGCAGCCGAGCCCGGTGTGCAGTGCAGCAGGAGGACAGGGGCAGGCAGGCGCCGTGGCGGTGGTGTGGTGGTGCTCTGTGCGTGCGTGTCGTGGACCGGCGATGGTGGGGGACGAGTACGGTGGCTTTTCCTAGCCCGTTTTGCGAATCGCCCCTTGAAGTTTATAGGGTGTATCCTGTAGTACGTTGCCAACCCTTGGGTTTATTTTTATTTTATTTTAGCTTTTTGATGAAACCATGTCTCTTGAACTTTTTTATTCTTTTTGAGGTTGCCTTTTGTTCCGTAATAGAGATGGGCGTTAATCTTCTCTAGTTGTACAAGCACAAGAGATGGAGTGGGTGAGTGTAAGCCTAATAATTGTTCTAAGCTTCTCAACGGTATACTTAGGTTTGATTTGTTTCGAATCAAAATCTGATTCTCGGTTGGCCTACCGCAAGGGCGTTTGGCGGGTGGTGGGAGAAAATCGTGTGGTGGTTGAACTGTGTGTAGTTCATTTTATGTGGTGGGTGAATTGGCGATCTTCGGCAGTGGTTGCATAAATGAAGCTTGATTACCTGGACCCCATATCCAGCAAACAGGGCAGCCTTTCACGGGTGGAATAGGAATGCCATAGTGTAAGGGTTGATGATACATACTAAGAGTCAAATATGAATAGCCTCTTGGTTAGGAATACACCTTCTAATTAAGTTTGATCACTAGGTACAACCCATGTGTTGAGACCATACATGCAAGGAATAACGTAACTAGTTGTTGGAGATTATTGTTATATGATAATGTGGATCAATAATTATGTCGATGTATATAAATATGATAATCTCGGATGTAGACTCTAGTTAACATTTTCCTTATGGATGTCTAGGAAAGTACAATTGATTGTAAGTGGATGGTGGCTTTCTTAAGGTGATGGAAAAATGGTAATCGAAGGGTGGGAACAGGACGGAAGGATAATACACTCAACTTTGCCAACTTTGGACTTGATAGCACATGAGAGATGAGTGGGATGTAAAGAGGAATGCTACTTTGTATTCCATATGGAGGTCATGTTGGGTATATATTTAATGTGTAGCTCCCTATATGTGCTTGGCAACAGGTCCAATAATGATATTGAGAAATTGGCTTACTTTTGTGGTTTTGCATTACACTTCTTTGAAAGAATCTTATGTTATACTCTTTATGGTTCCTAGTTCTATTATGTGCATGTTGGATAGGAAACAAAGTATCATGTTTCATATAGAGCTTATGATTGTAAATGCTATTAGGAAGAAAAAAAATCCACATAAAATGTCTGAACTGAATAAGAAACTTGTGCATATTTCAGAAATTTGGAAGCATAGAACAACAAAACTAAATGAAATGGGTACATATGAAACGTTGTTGGTAGATGACTAGATATGTTCCTTGTGAATCTTACCTTAAAAATGGACAATTCGACCTAGATGTCATAGTGGGGGCCATCTTATTAGAGAATAAAATAGTAACATGGATCCATTGTTGTCATGATGTACATGAATATGGTCATCCCAGAAAAGCAAAGGGGGTGTGGTGGTGTATGTATGGAGGATGTGGGTTCAAGAGTATCCTTAGCCAACAGGATATCCAAAAAAGATTGGATCAATTGTTAGTGGATGGGTGACCTCATTAAGATAACCGCATATGAGAATCACATAGTGACAACATATGGTTGGATAGCACAATCCACTTCGCCAACTTTTGATTCTTCATCACACTACAAATTATTGGGGGAAAAAAGAGGAATGATACTTCATATTTCATATGTTTTGTATATCCCTAGCGCATTTGGCATGGCATGGGCATATACACCGTCTTTCTTTGGTGGTTTTGCAATCCCTTCTCCTCCCCATCCTCATAAAGCATTTGATGGTGTATTCTTTTCTATGCATCCTATTTCTAGGTGCATGTTAGATGCTTAACTTGAAATCTTATTAGGAAAAAATTCCACATCCATGAAATGTGTTAACTGAATAAGAAAGATATGTGAATTTAAGATTTTTTTTGTAAGCTTAGAATAATAGAATGAAAATTGCTAGTGTGCACAGAAACAGGCTTGGAACCACATTGACATAACACTAGACACGTTCCCTTTGCTAATAAAAAAAAAAAAGACAATATGTTCTGTACAAATTTAACCTCAGATTGGAAAATTTGGACCTAGATATCATGAATTTCCAAGACAACAGTCATGTACGACGAAGTATTGCAGAGCTTCTCCTTTGTGAATGAGGGTAGGTCACAGGAACTTGACTGCTAGTGATGAAAAGGTGTCCCTAAAATATAAAAAGGATTTGCAACAGAGTAATATATAAGAAGTTTGGTGTTGGTAAGGAGGACTAGAGTTGGTGGAGCGAAAAGGGTGAGGCGATGTCGTTAGAAAACATATCTTTCAACCAACAAAATGGAATTACACACGCATGACGCGTTCTGGCCCCTTTATGATTTGATTCCGGTGAACGCCGTACCGTGTATTACTAGTGGCCCTAAAATAAGCCAATTTCAGTCGTGGCTAAGCTAAGCATTCCCCTATTTATATACGTTTTGACATGACACTTAGTGCTGATGGTGCAATACTAATATTCATTAGGTACCCAAAAAGCTTTGCCATGCCAGGGTGATGTGGTGCTTTTAAGAGTGGTCATCATGCATCATCATCATCATCCAAATGACATGACACTCACTACCACAAAGTCCACAAAGTTCTTTTTCCCGAGATGCGGCATGCTGCTTTATTTTGCTAATGCATTTGCATGCATGGTTGGTATCCGATCGAAGACCTCGCCATTGACTGACTGAAGAAAGTCTGAAAATAATAGAAAGGAAAAAGGAAAAAAAACTAGGAGAGAGTTTCGTTTCAAAGTTTTGCAAAGAAGCCCTCAAAAGATGTCTGAAAAAATAAAATTAGAAAAGGTGTTTGTAACGTTTATTTGCTGATAAAATCGAAACAAACGCATAACCGTAGGCGTTGGAGCGGAAAAGCATGGTAAGCCATCATGTCGTCGTCGTCCCGGCCAGGAGACGGGCGTGGTCGGCCAGCAGTTGCGAAACCCTAGTCAGCCGGCCGGTTGCGTGACGGCGACCGTGCACCACCACCCGTCATGGCATTGGCATCGCGCGCGGATGGAGCTTTGGTAGCGGTAGGTCCCAGCCGCGCGACTATGATGGCGTCACACACAGGGATCGTGGGCCTGGTCCCACAGCCGCTCGATCTGATGATCCATGGGAATTTCGTGCCCGGGCCCTGGGCCCGCCGGAGAAAGCGACGCTGGATCCTCTGGAGCTAGATGAGAGATACAGGGCATGATTACGCGATAACAACGCATCATTAGTGTACATATGGATACTGACAGATGGGGTCGGGCTGGTCGGTCTTCCCCGGCCACAGTTGTGTTCGCCAGTCAGGACACGTTCCTAGACACGTTCCTAGCTTAGCTCGTACTGGCCTGAACAGAGCCCCTCATCACTAGAGTGAACGGACGGACTCTAGCTATAGCTTGGCCCAATCTTCTGGGCAAGTGGATTATTATTAGTACTCCTACTAGTTGGTGAAACGTAGCTAATCGGATGATCTGACGCTTGCTTTCATTGCTCAATTATTATAGTACCTGCAGAGCAAGGAAGGGGAGAACAGAGAGAATAATGCACGGACTGACGGACTAGATTCTTTCCTAGTTCTTCAGGCCTCCTAGGCTCCTAGCAACCGACGACGCGTCTTGCTCGACTCGTACCTGCTCATCTACTTCTCCCTCTTGCTTGCATAGTTGCATACCATAGGTCGGGTTTTTTTTTTAACATGCTTAGCAAAATGGTAGGGAGTGCATTAGAGAGAAATGCATGTTTTGGAAACATGTGTATTCTTTGAATAACGAGATACGAAAAAGAATCCATGTTTTCTTCTCCGTGTTCCATTAAAGAATCTATATTTGCAAAATGGTCTATTAAAATAGCAAGATTGAAAATTTTGGGCAGCATCCTGTTCGCCTTCTTCAGGAAGCTACAAGATATGATCGAGATGTCACACGTACCCCGGTTACGTGTATGGCACCATTATTTGGGCAAACATTTCACCATGCTTTCGGTTCAGTGGCGACATCAGTCCAGGCGACTCCAGCCTGTGCATGCGATGTATGCAATCAGGCAACTGTATGTTTCTGCATCAACCCGTCGTTTTCGTGACTCGGACTCGACTCCTGTCTTTAGAAACCAGGTCATCCTCGTGCCTTTTGGTTACCAAGAACCGGCTGGTGCATTCGTGCGTCAAAAATGCCCAGCTTCAAACGCGCTTTGCCAAGAAAGCACAGCTTTTCAACGGATTGTATCAGCATTCAGTAGTGACATATCACATACCTTGGACTGAAATGATGGTGGAACAACATTCAGCTACGAAAGCTTCAAAATTATAGACCAAAAGGACTGATGCCCAATGACACAGCCACGGGTGCAAAGCACTAATGTACACTTTAAATATGTATAAAAAGTTTGAATATGCTGATAAATGAAACGAATGTCCTGATGTATGGCTCAAGTAGCATACTCCAACTTTCTAAAGACGTCTTTCATCAACACAACAAAAATTGAAGAGTGGTAGAATTCAGATCCGCTGGCATGACGTCTATCAAAAACAAACTGCATCTTCCCCAACTAGATCATCAAAACACAAGCTCTCGCTTATTGTCAGATCCAATTTTGAAGACTGGGTCTGTTCCCGCAGGACCAAGAGAACTGCCTGTGGAGTTGAAGGAGAAAACGAGTCTGTTGGCCGTACTGGGCGAGCCAAAGGTGAACTTGGGAATATCTTCATTGGTGATTGGCAGGGTCTTTGGTGGCGAAGCCATGGTTGGTGTAGGTGGCGGTTCAAGTTGAGAACTTGGAGCTTTGGGAATAGGAAATGTGAAGCTGGAACCTTTGCTAGTGGTTTTATTATTGAAGACCTCGGCACCTGAAGTGGGTGTTAAATTTGATTTCAGAGTCTGCTGAGAAGTGCCTGCTTCAGAAACATCCAAGTTAGCTCCGCTTCTCTGGACTTTTTCACTTGACTCTTCTGCAGCAGGACTGCTTTGAGGTTGCTGAACCTACACAAGGTGAAACAAAACCAACTGATTAGTGGAGTATCCATAGTTTGATACTACTAGGGATCTGCTAAATTCATTAACTGATCCAATCTGTGGGGATGATCAACTGATAATAGCAGTAGAGAACAAACTAAAATAAGTGATCAAGAGAAAATTTCTGGGAAAAAACATTGTTTTGCATTGCAATACAACAATTAGAAGTGCATATAACATTTTTTTAGTAATTCAGTAGTGCATGTATACAATTGATTTTATATTCAAACAATATGAGTACCTATTGGCAAGATCACTAAAAATCTTCATTGTCCTTATAACATGTACAGTTAGTAAACAGTAGTACAGTAGATTGTGCTAGAAAATGCAAATGGGAGTATATACCTTCTTTCCATATGTAGTCTCCCAGGTAGCATTACTATTCTCATTAAAGCTGCTCTGTTTATTACCATTAGAGATACTGAAATCAGGCCCTTTGGCCTGTCTGCTGGTGGTAACAGAAGAAGTATTTCTCTTGGCTAATGTCTGTCTCAGCCCTAGTGGCTTTGATGTAGGGGAAGGAATAGTTCTGTCCAGTTGCTTGAGTATTTTGAAAGCTGTTTCGCTTGACTTGGGATGAACAGATACTGAAGCACCCCTGGAGACATTGTCTACGCCTGAAGCACGCCCAAAAATTGATCTACTTTCTGTCATGCTTTTGCCATCTGACCCTTGCAAGCTGAATGCAACATTCTTCATTGCGGCAGAACCTTCTCTTGGAATAGAACCAAAAACATCTACCTGTCCTCTGGAAGAAGATGGCTGCACCATACCACCACTTGTTGATACCTGTTTATCCTCCAGTATTCTCTATACATCAAAGTATAGTATTAGAAAAAAAAAAGGCACATGACCATAAAATATCTTTACTCCAGTTCTTTACATCATTCCCCCCATGTGACGGCACTTTTAAGGTCTAAACATAGCAAACAAAGTTATAACTGATTTTGAGTTATCGATAGTTGTTCAAAGTTTTTGGGATCCTCTGCAATAATTGCAGGGATTACTTATAGTCAAATATAATCAGGTTTGACAACCTTTTAAATGGAGAACAATATCACTCAATCACATACAAGGCAGAATAAAATTTTATTAGTTATTACAGACTTGCACAAATAGTTCCAACATATAATACAATTACGTGGGCTTAAATCTGTCCAGGGTTTCTTATTCTCATGAAGCAAAAAGAGACAAGTGTGTATCATGATAACAGTAAAATACATCAAGTTTATCTTTACCTCTATTAAAAAAGACAGTTGGTACAGGTGGTTGGTTTCTACACAAGGATCTACAGTGCACAAATTTGTGTATACATAAGTGTACAAATAATGCAATAGACGGTCTTCCACCTTGTATCTATGTGGTTTCTTTGTGGATAAATGATTAGCCGAATTCTGAATACTTCATAATGAAAATCTATTGCAATGAACGGGCAACAAGCTAGTACCTTACTTCCATTGGAAAATGGAGTGGAAAATTGTGTCTGTCCAGTACTGTATGTATCACCATGCCTGCTGTTCTGCAGTTACAAACCAAATAAGGATGAAACCCTTTAGCTCCCAAAGATGATATTTGAATGCTAGTAGATAGTGATAGATACAGTTCATAACAAATAAGAGACATTGCATAGTTTAGAATAGAAATCAATTGCAAAGAAAGTCAATAGGCAACCTTAATAGATCTTCGAAAAACTGATCTGTTGTGTGGTGTGCGAGAAAGAGGCTGAGGCAGTGTTCTTCCTTTATCACTTTGTGGTGTAAGATAATTGGGACAACCTCGAACAACTGAACCAGGCCAGCATATTGCAGGGAGAACTTTTGATGTCGAATTGTCAGCCTCAACTCCATGTCTCAAATCTCTGAATGTTCGCTTTGATGTCGAATTATCATCCTCAACTCCATGACTCAAAGCTAAGAATTTCCGCTTTTTGGACTCATGTACAGAAGCTGAGGTCTGTGCTTCCATAAAAGCTTTTGCAATTTCAATCGGTGAAGAACCAATGTCATGCACCTAGAATAAAAAATAAAGCACAAGATAAGAAAAAACAACAAATCAAGCAAAAAAAAAAGGAAGGATTATTTATGTATTGCTTAATCACTATTCATATAAAACTCTCTGTTACTATAGGAGGGAAGGAGGAAGGAATTAAAATGTTTAAATCAATTTTTTAAATTATACATAGTATAAAACTAGAATCAGCTAGGTAATCATGAGTTCAGACAGTCACTCTTACATTAGATGATGGCTGATCCTCAATCAGTTTGGCAGGTGTTGAAAATGTTGTTTCGAAACCTTTTGCAGTAGATATCGAAGGTCTCTGTTCTTCAACACTAAAATCAGGAGTCCTTGATCGCAATATCTCTATAAGACGTAATGTCTCATCCCTGTATAACAAATTAAGCAATCAAAGGGTAAATACAAAGTTTGTTACTCTACCTTTCAAAAGATAGAAGCAACTTCAATGAACTCAAAAAATATTACATAACGGTCAAAACTCAGAAGGTACAAAAAAACCTACCTAGAAAAATATCTCTGGTTGATTATGTTTTCAATGTCAGCAAGCCCATTGCCATGACTTGAATTCATGTCACCTTCCAGAAGGTTGAATGTATTCCCCACAGATCCAGCGGCATTGATGTTTGGTTCTGTAGAGTGTCTCTGCAGTTTACATTAGCGAGTGAGAAATTAAAGACAATATTCACACATAGATATATTTTGACTGGGAAATAAATGGAGAATACATAGAAAAACAAGGTAGAAACTGATAACTAATCTTGCTGTTCACAAGTAACACAAACACAAAACACAAAATAGAATATGGTTAGCAATCATTATCCTTTTAGATCCATCATTTATGAACATGAAAGCATTGCAGCGATAAAATCAAAAGTGCAGGATATGCATAGGAATATAGGCACCATTGCAACATCTAAGGCATGCTATTAAGCAGTCAGCAAGTATAGATCAGCAATATGATCTAGGTTTTCAACAGTAATGGTCTAAGAGAAGGGAGTTTAATAGGGTCTCTTCTTGTGCTAACTATTTTAAAGTTCTGAGAGCCAAATGGTTGTCCATGAACTGTACTAACAGAAGTTCTGACAGACGCAGCATTCTATTTGAAGTGACATAACAACACATATTAAAAATAGACTCCATCGACAGAAAAAAAAAAAAATGTACTTCAATAAATCAAAGAAAATAAGCATTTCCAAGATAAGTAACTTTGCTTACTTCATGAATAACTTCCACTGATTCATGATGAACCTCTTGAGCATTGTCTGCATACATTCAAAACACCATTAAGTAATCCACATTAAACACTATACATGATTGGAGGCTATCTGGAAACTCGACAAGTATGATTGATCTACATGATAATTGCCAAACACATCACATGACCATAATTTGATATGCGTCAAAAAATATAACAGAAATACAAATGGGAGTGCTGCTAAGAAACTACTCACCTATAGCAAAGAACTGAAATAAATAATAAGGTCATATAAGATTATATAATAGTTTATCACTAAAACTACTCTTGTCACTCCCATGATCCTGTAATACCAGTTGGACACCAGTACAGCCTGCCCTGTTTGGATACATAAGACTAACAACTAGTTGACAAATTTTTAGTCCCTAACCTAACTGTTAGTCCAAATATAGGAGCTTGACAAATTTTTAGTCCCTAACGATCCAAACAGACAGACTAATTGTTAATCCTAATATAGGAGCTAATAGTACTAGTTGTTAGTTCTAATCTAGTCCATCCAAACAGGCCAATACACTAACAACAAGGATTGGGAACCCTAAACTTTGACCTCAAGTTCAGTAGACATCCACTAGTATGCCCATTCCGTAATGTCTTATTTCACTAAATCCCATCAGTTGGTAGACTTTTGACATACTTGATCATGAGTCCACTAGCAGATTCAGAAAAGCAGGCACCAGATAACTTCTTCAACCTACCACCACATCAAACCCAAGGTTGGAGATTGATGCAATGCAAAGAGTAAAATGGCATGAGCTGCATAAGTGCTTAACCCTAAACCCTAGATAGACTATGGCTGATCTGAAACAAAACGCGAGCCACGGTGGACTCATTCGCCAGTGGCGACAAACTCGCTGCCAGAATAGGTAAACTATCGCAGAGTTTCCCCAAATGATTTGATCCTCTTCTGTAAAACGGGCATCAGCCGTTAGCATAAGTGCAAGACAACGAGGGCAGCGACGGGAATCACCGGAGGCGGCGGCGCGGTCGCGTGGCGTGGTGGGGATCGAAGCGAAGGGGAGCTTGGGGAACCACCGGCGGGGCCACCCCCGTAGGGCGACGCGCGGTGCAACCCGCGGCGCAGCGGCCGCCTGGACGGGCCCCGACGCCGCCGGTGTCTTCCTCCACGGCATCGGCGACCGCAGAAGCAACAGCTGGAGACTGCCACCGGTGCGACCCCATCGTCGTCGCCTCCGCCTCCCGCTTAGCCGGCGGCCCGGCTGCTCTGCACTCCTTGCTCCCCGCTTTAGTCACGCCCTCACTAGGGTCGTGCGCTGACTGCTGTGTGCACGCGGCGGCGCGATTCGGGTGAAAGACGACACCCCCCAAAAGGCCCAATGCCGTGACCCGTTCAATGCCGTGACTAGTCTAACCGTTCTTCCTCTTCTCTTTCCCTAAAAAAATAAGTTCTTCCTCTTCTTTCTTCGTGTTTTTGTTATGTATAAGGGTCTTTTTTTTTCTTTGCCAAATATAAGGGTCTTTTTTTTGTTACATTTGCCATGACAAACATGAGGGTGATTTTTTTTTAAGTTTAATACTTATTCATGTCAAATTATGAGGCGTTGATTTTTTTTTTTTTTTTACCTTTATTTTAAAGCAAGTCACTCTTATTTAAAAACTTTATGTAAAACATTGTCAAATTTTATTAATAAAGGTTAGTTTTGAAACTTAAATTCTTTATTAATAAAGCAAGTCCAATATTGATTATCTAAAATTTTATCATTTAATTTTGGATAATTAATTTGTCTGTTATGTGGTTACGTTTAAACCATTTCTACAAGAAGACATGGATCATGGATTAAGTTGATGAGCCCGGTTAAATTCAAATAAATGACGTTTTGGGTTTTAGGTATTGATTAGTTTGTGTTTTTATAGAAAATAATTAGAAGATTTAAATCTTCAAATAAATTTGTTAAAAAACTAGATCAAAAGATCTTTCCAATGATACTAATTATGTAATATAAATATTAATCCTTTTTAATATATAATTACGTTTGTGAAACCATTTCTACAAGAAGACATGGATCATCGGGAGTAATGTTGTTCATGTCAAAAAAAGTCATAGTGTTGTACAACAACTTTGGATTTTTGGTTGGGCTTGTATGTTAGGCTGAGAGGACAATGAACACACTAGCCAAGGCAAATCCGAGTTGAGCTTAAGCTCAACTAGGTGTTGGGGCTCTAGTTTATCATCATTAATACATATTCAACAATATGATATAGATATGTATCTAGAAATTCAAAACGTTTTGTTAAGTTGGAATTAGGGGGGGGGAGGATAGTTTTTAATACATTCTTTATAATCTAAGAATATCATAAAAGAACTTATTTGGCTTATGATAGCAAAATGATGATGTTCAACGTCAAATTTAGGGGGGGGGGTGTGGCTCACTTTGTGGTTGTTTTTTCTCCAAATGAAGGTACGTTTGTTAACAACGCTTGTGATCCTCAATTTAAATTCATTTTGACATCTTAATTTGCATGGGGAAATAAGAGAAAGATGGGTGACTGTGTCGATAGAATTTACTGAGCTAGATGAAAACAAGTCCACTAGTTAGCTTGACACCCCTAGCTCAAGCCCATCCACTATCTGCAAGTCATACATATTGACATTGGTTCCTCTATTAAGCCCACTTCTATGCAACTCTTTTGGACTAGAGGCGTCGATGGTTGTGACGATATGTATTATAAGTTTTTTTACAAGTGGGAATCCATTTTTTTAAGAATAAAGACTTTTTGCCTCTTCTTGGCATGAGTCAGGCTTCCTTACTCATGAGCCACTTTTCAGCCTCTAAAAATGGACTAAGAACAACATCTATTTTGATGTATATTTTCTTGTAATCTCTTCATGTATGTATTAAATTAGGGAATTGAGATCAAAATCCTTCAATAGTTTATACTAAAATGAACTCTTGAAATTTCAAAGCATGGTCCGATGTCCATGATATCCACCATATCTCTTATAGCTAGACCAGAATAGTGTTTGACTCAAAAAATAATGCTAACATAAGTGGATAACAACAAGCAACACAAAATAGAACAAGACCAATTAATCCCTCCATCCCACTATAAGACGCTTGTCATATTCAAAAAAATTATGCAAACTTAGTCAAGTTTAAATCATTTTTGAAGACCTTTTATTAATAAACCAAGCCACGCTAAAAGAAGTGATATTTTGCACAACTTTTTTAAGATGATCGGTCAAACTTAGTGTCAAAAAGTTAAAACATCTTAACAAATTGTGATAGATTAAGTATGTGATCTGACTAACAAGCCAAAAGACACTAAACATCTGTCTCCGTACCAAATCTTGTGGAGGGATTAAAGTGTACCCAAACTTAACAACTTTACCTGTTGTCATAATTTTTCTGATTATGGAGTCATGGAAGCGATAGCAGACTTTTACACACTCATAAGGGCACGCCCAACGCGGGCATATATGAGCATATGCCGTACCAAACCAAATTGTGGCAGGCCACATAGACCGAGGCAGTGTACTATTTAATCAACGCAGGCTGCACTTTTTCTGATTATTGGATGTGCATGGTCACAGAAAGATGTCAGTAGCAGACAACGCTTTTCATTGTATGCCTTCACCTTTTGTCATAACTAGTCACGACACAATCGGTAAGACTCGATTTGGACCCGACACGTAAGACTCTATTTGGACCCACGAAACCAAACAAGATCTAGATTAACATGGTAATCAAATCATGTTATATAAATGTGAACTAAACAAACCAAGTCTAAAAAACAAACAAACAATAAACAACACATCTGAATCTAAACTAATCTAACAAAACAAATGATAAACATCAGCAACAGACAAAAAAAACCATAATAACAAGACGAAACTGGAGGTAAATAAATAAATATATAGAAGGAAAATAGTGAAAGCAGAAAGTTAGCTTTGGAGGAACGCAGAAAGGTCCAAGGAGAAATTCGAAACCACCACCCGGAAACCCAGACAAAGCACGAGCCACGCACGCCCCCGCTGTCTCCCCCGCCCTCCCGCCGCCGCCGCCGCCGCCGCCGCCGAGTCTCTCGCCACCGTCGCTGCTCTCCCGCCTTCACCGTGCTCAACTACCCTCCTTGCCTCCCGCTTGCGCTTCAGCCGCTCCATTCCCCCATCACTTTCGCCTGGTCAGGTAAAGCCGCCACCTTTCCTTTCCTTCCCCTTACCATTTCCTTTCATGCGCTCAATAGCCACGGCTCGATCCAGATCCAGGTGTCCTTTCACCGAGACCGCGCCTGCCTTACCCCTCCGGTCGGATTCTTCGCCGTCTTCGTCCCCCACTGGGCACCGCTGGGGTGAAGCGGAGATCGGATCCGCCAGGGGCTGAGGAGCTGATTCCTTCTCCCGCAGGTGAGGACGCCGTTGCTTTCCTGGACGGACTGCTAGTGTTATTCTGCAAATCTCAGCTTTCCCGTGAGCGGTGAAACCAAATGCATGTTTCTTTCTCTGCGTTCAGTATAGTTTGATACGGATTCATTTGGTGACCGGCATAGCATGATCCTGCGGTGATTGCGGATAGCTTTGTTCAAGCTGGTGGCTTGGGAGTTCTCTTTTTAATCTGGCCTAAAGAAATCCTGAGAGGTAGCGTGACATGGATGCGAGTGCGGAGGTTACTGATGCTATTGGTGCAATGGCCATTGACAATGGGGCCAAGGGGAAGTTGCCGCCCAGTGATAGTGTAGAGGGCCACGCAGAAGGGCACGACGTGCTGGCTGATGGTGCGCATTCGGGCGAGAGCGAGGTGATCAACCCGTCTGAAGAAGTGGAAATGGAAACCACCTCACCATCCCAAGACATAAAGCCCCGAGTTCCTGAGGTAAGGTTTTTTCACGTTTACAGATTGTCAGTTCTGGTGACTTAAATCAGTGCTCCACTGACAGTCACATGTTTTCTGGCATTTTCATGTGTTCTAGGGGTTCAAGGCCATTCACCGAAGGTTGTTACTAAATCTCAGCGACAGAGCCCTCGAGGTGGGGATAAGAGTCAGGCTAGGAAAAGCTCTCCCAATCCTTATCCTAAGGCACCCATTGCACGGGTTTCTGATCCAGATCTAGTTGATAGCTCTTCAAACAATGGTGATGCTGGTGCCAGTAAGAAAGTAAGTTTTTTTTTTTCCGTTATAGCTTATGAGTTATGATGTGCCCATCTACATTTTTGTAGCGCTTGTAGTGATATGCATGATTGCTTCTATATTACTCGTAGGAATGTTTATGCGCTTTGCAGTTTGAAGTTTGAATCTTATACATTTTTGTTGTTGGTGCTTTCATTAGAAGGCTGAAAAGAGCAGTTTCCGCCCAGTTGCCAAGGAGAGCCCATCACTTGAGGACTCAAAGTAAGCTGTTTTTCTTCATTTTGCACTTTGTGATTTTGTGTTGCTTCATTGTTTCTGTTTCTCATTTGGATCCTGGACTCAAAATTGCCGCTCTAAGCATCCAATTAAGCCCGGCCTACTAATTACTCAGATGTTAAGGAACTGATCCTAGCTCAGTTGGTTGTTGGAGTCGACTATGCCCAAACCACCTAAGTTAAGTCCTCATCAGGCAAATTAGGGTGCCTATTACTTAATTAAAAGTGGACCAATTCCTTCTAGGTTGGTTGAGTTTTTTAATTACCCAGGTTGCCTTGAGTGTGAAAATGCTATGATATGAATTATTGGTACAACTATGTTTGCTACATTTTTATGGTAGCATAAGAGTATATCATAATTTGATGAATTTTTTAAGTGTCCGTTCCTTATTTTTGTTTGTGCCACAGACATTTTATAACTGCACAGTATTTTTTTTTTAGTTTCTTTGTTCTTGCTTTGGCATTTTGGAACTACTGTTTGCTTTGACTTCCATCTTATATATTTCCAACCAAGTCATGCCCTAAATACATTTTCCTAGGTAAATTTATTCTCTTACCTAGTGCACTTAGGTATAAAAGAGTTTCTTGTAATATCATGTGCTTCATTCCAATCCAGAGAGAAGAAGAAAACTCAGAAGGCATCAAACCAACATTCTGTCAAAAAGGATATTGAAGAAGAATCAAATGAAACTGTGAAACCTCAAAGGGTTGGCAGCACTCCTGCATATGGATTTAGTTTTAAGTGTGATGAGAGAGCTGAAAAAGAAGAGAGGTAACTCATTGTAGATAAATTTGAACTGGATTAATTTAAGAACATATGGGCATAATTCCTTTGCTTACACTGTTCTGCAATTATATAGTTTTACTCAAAGCTTGAGGAGAAGATTCATGCACAGGAACTGGAGAAAAGCAACTTGCAGGCAAAATCAAAGGTTTGTGGCCTTCTATTTTCATATTACTATGAAGGTGAGGTGATATTGCTCGGTGCAACATTGAATATAATGTTGACTTTATCCGTTTGTTACTGCTGTGCAGGAAACTGAAGAAGCTGAACTCAAAATGCTGAGAAAGAGTTTAAAATTCAAGGCAACACCAATGCCCAGCTTTTATAAGGAACCACCTCCCCCCAAGGTTGAGTTGAAGAAGGTAATTGTCCCCCATACTTATGGCTTAGTTTTTCTTCTTCCTGATTCCCTCCATTGAATTGCTGCCTGCAGATATATTTTTGCTATATCTATCACAAAATATCTCAGTTTACTGCTCAAGAGAGAAAAATAATCTGCTTTACAATTTAACTTGAAAAGATTATATTAATCAAATATTCACCCTTCCAGTTTCTGCCCGTTAAGTGTTAACATGACTCATAAAAAGCAATAGTTCAATTCAGTTTGCCCTAAAAAGCAATAGTTCAATTCAGGTTGCCATCGTGTTGAACTGAAAATCTTTATCTTGGTATAGTATTCTTTAACAAGCTAACAAAGGAGCTTTTTCTTTCCTTGTAGCTACAAAAGTTTACTCTATTGAGTAGTACAGCAAAAAAGCTTTACCGTCTTGTACTCAAATAACATATCACATTTTGTAATAACTAAATCCAATTACAGTCTTTTGCCTACAGAATGTTTAAGACTTACCAACCTGAATTTTGTGTAACTTGTACAGTTGTAAACAAGATTCTTATTTGATAGCTTAATAGATATAATGAATGATTACCCCCATGATCATGTTATTCCTGTCTTTAGTTGGGCCATTTGTGCTATTGTTAGGTTTGCAATCTAATTAATAGTTCTATGCTAAATTCATTGCAAGTCCATAATCAATATTTTGCTGGAGTTAGCAGCTATATGAATAAGAAAACAATAAAGCCAAGTTTGGTCTTGTTTTCACTGGATTGTTGCTTGTGAATTTCATTTCCAATTACAGCTATGTCACACTTAATTTCTTAGCCAGCTTGCCACTAGGTATAAAGGTTACGACTCTATACTAACTTGTGAAGGATGCTATATTATTTTCTGTTGATCTTAGATCCCTACAACAAGAGCTAGATCACCAAAGCTTGGTCGCTCCAAGAACACATCCTCAGGAGGCACAGAAGGAAATTCAAATCCTTCATCTCGTTCAGCTCGACTGAGTCTTGATGAAAGGGTCTCCCAAAATGGTGTCAAGAAAGAACCCGCCGCAAATGCAGTGAAGAAGCCCCAACGGAAATCTCTCCCTAAATTGCCTTCAGAGGAAACAACTAAAGTTGACAATGCAGCATCTGTTGCATCTGCAGAAGATGTAGAGAACAAGTCATCGTCGACGGCCCTTGTTCGAGAGCCAATCCGTGCTCAAGTTACACCTGATGAACCCGGACTCAGTGCGTAGGAACCTATCAAGCCGTCTCCTATGAAAAGAGAGAGTTGCGCCGCAGCTTCCTTTTATCACATTTTTGCTATTTCTGCAGTAAACTGCTGGCTGGTATTATGTACTAAAATTAGTCGCATGACCAGGAGTTTGAAGTGGCAAGTGACCCTGTGTATTGTTTATCTTAGTTTCTGTTTGACATACCAGGTATTTGTAGTTCGCAGAATTTCATATTATCAATCATGTCCAATCTCCAGGGCAACGAGTCAATTTCCTTGCCGTCCTAGTACAAATCTGTACACGATTTGGCAAAGCTTTGTGATTCGGTGCATTAGTTGTGCAGTTTGATCTCTGCTCTTCTTGGAAGATGTTCTATTCTGAATTTCTGATGAAGGAGCAGGAAGGATTTGGACATTTATTTATTTCACAAGGGATACTGCATTACTAGTACTGATATTACACAAGTGACCAAGAACATTCTGCTCGTAGAGGCTCTGATCTACATGTCTACTATACATAGCCCTGGAAATTCCGTCCAAAAAAAAAATATACATAGCCCTGCAAATTCATCAGGTGCCAAGCCTTAAGAGGCTTACGCGTTTGTGCACTGCCAGATTCAGTCTTACATGTGCCGTGATTCAGTTCACAAGCGGCCATGTCAGTCACTCGTCGGGGTTTTTCTGCGTTGTGTTTTCTGCGTTGTGCTCTCTTCAGGGTTCCAAACTCAGGATTCAACTTTGTTCACAGGCAGGCGGTGGTGAGATCTAGATCTTGTTCATGTTGATGATGTTCATCTAAGAGGCCGCTATGATGGAAGGATGCTGAGCTGGCCAGGGCTCGGAGTTGCCACTCCTTTCGTCGTCCTCCTCCTCGGCGTCCCACAGGAAGCCGGCGTATGAGCCCAGGACGTAGCTGCAGCAGAAACAAAGAGCACCGCTTGTCAGTGTGATCTGAATCTGAATATACCGAGAGGTGGGAGATGAAGTGCGGTGATGTCACTGACCAGTCGTCGGGCGCGGCCTGGACGGCGCGGCTGTAGTAGTCGTCGGCACGGGCAGCGTCGCGGCTGGTCTCCCAAACGAGCCCCGCGTAGAGCGACAGCGCCTCGGCGTCGCCTGGACTGGCGAGGATGGCGCGCTCGCAGTACTCCTGCGCCCTCGCGGCGTCCCCCTTCCACCTCCTTGAGGAACCTGGCGTAGTTGACGAGCAGCAGCGAGTTGCCCGGGTCCGCCTCGATCATCCGCCGGTAGTGCTCGTCCGTGACGGCGCGGTTATCGCCATCGCCACCGCCACCGCCGTCGCCGAACCCACCCGTGCCGCCGCTGCTTCCGCACGCCTTCCCGCCCCCGCCGCCACCCGCGATGCCCTCATCCACGAGCGACGCCATCGCGTCCCGCGCCGCGGCAGCGGACATGTCCAGCCCCGTGCTCGTCAGCAGCCGACGTAGCGGCAGCGGGACGTCGGCGCCGGCGACCGCGACCACGGTCTCCTCCTCCTCCTCCTCCTCGCCCTCGCTGTCGACCTCCTCGAGGGAGATGGAGGCGGACGAGGCCGAGGACGCCGACAGCCTCAGCGCCCTGATCCCGTGCCCCTCGTGGTGGTCCTTCCTGGTGGGGACGAGCGGCGCCGCGAGGTCTCCCTCCGACATGGCGCGGCACAGCACCGACCCCTGCTGCCTCGGCGCCACCGCCGGTGACGACAGCAACGGCGAGACAACCGTGAGGTGATCGACTGCCGTCGCCGCCGCCGATGCCGGCGCGCGCACGCAGTTGAGCAGCGGCGAGGACGCGCTCCGCAGCAGCATCACGTCACGTCAGACAACTGCCACTCCCTTCCTCCTCGTCCTCGTCCTCGTCCTCTAGCACGCTCACCTGCCGCTCGCTCTGCCTCTCGGCCCGGACCTTCTCCCTGACCCTGCTCGCAAATATCGCGAGCCGCGTGCGTGCCACTGACACGCCGCGGGGCCGCGAATATTTATGCGCCATCGCGGCGCGCGCACGTGACGACGTCCGCCGTGGCACGCGCTGAGTGGGCGCAGCGATACGCACGGTGGGTTCCACGGTGTCCCGGCCGCCGCGGGAGGTGGCCGTCACCTTTGGGAGGTGGGACTGGGAGTGGGACCCGTTGGTGCAGGCGCGGGCCCGGGAGCGGACGGACGAGACGAGCCGCGGGCGGGCTACGCGACGGAGCCGGGGGTGGGTGAGCGCGACGGCGGTTAGACGAGTGATGTTTTGCCTTTGTCTGCTGCTGCTCAAGTGCTGATTGGCCGCCGCAAGGTTTTGCATGCTTGGCTGCCATGAGCGGACAGCAACCAGGCGGGGTCAGCTTGGAGCTCACGCCATGGTGGATGGGTCAAGTTGTGCGTGGAAAAGGAATGGTGACAAATTCAAAGATGGGGCTCAAGATCTCAAGATCTTGGTTTGGAATGTACGGTTGCCTGGTGCTGCTACCGTATCCTCGATTAACATGGACGTGCCGTTAGATCTGAGCATTTTACGGTTCCGATTTGTTAATAATAAAATACCAAATTGTCAGGTTTAAAATGGCAGCCTAGGTCAGCCACTATAGCAATATTGGAGCGCGACCAATAATTTTTCAAAACCCATTTCCATTTTTTTTTTTTTTTTTTTTTTTTTCTTAAGAGTGAAAAAATCTACTTGCAACTATCAAACTCAACTCCCAATCTTTTTCCGCACTTGGGAAAACCGATGCAATCGTGCAAAAGTATAAGTGCACCTATCGATAGTTCAATATGGAGATGGAAAGACATGAGGAAGAATAAGTACTCCCTCTGTCCTAATATACAAGTCGTTTTAGTGTTTGAAGGATGTCCCGTATATAAGTTGTTTTAGATGCCAAACCTACACCTGACCAGCTACGGTTTACAGCTTTATAGTTTCTGGTTTAGGATGATTTAGAAATAATTTCAAGATTTTTTTATGCAAAATTTCATGTTTTAGCCGGATTTCAAAAACCATTGAAGAAACCCAACAAATATGCTCCTAAATTATTTAGTTCCTAGGCCATGTACAACGCTGGGCGCTAATGGGCAGTAATGGACCATTAAATCATTTTTTTGCCACCGTGGACTGCACACACGGCGCTTATGGCTGGCTTCGACGCTCCATGAGGCGGCGATGCTTGATCGGCGCCTCTTTGTGTGATTAACTATGTTTAGCCAAAACTTGCAACGCCACGGCCTAGTGTACAACATAAGCATCATTATCTATTTTTGAGCGTTGTGGAGTGGGACGCTTCATACATAATTTTTTTTTTCTCATGGGACTCTTTGCATTGTATGTGCCCTCTCATTGATTTAACTTTTTTTTTTTAACAAACTAGACATGCTCTTAGCCCAAAATCATGGCCAAGCCAAAGAAAGGGTGGGCTCAGAATAGTCTATCCACCATTTTCTATGTAGCCTAGAAGACATACATTTAGATGGTCGGATTTCTCGAGCTTTCAATATCAGCACCACACATTATCCTAATCAATGTCAGCATAGCCTCATGTTGACATAGAGATTAGGCAAACACTAAACACATTGAACGTGTGGATCGCAATTGTCATACCCCAAAATTGTAATGTGTAATCTCAAAAAAAAACAAGTTGGTACCGGCCTACCGGGACGGCATAGAGATCTTTTTTCCAGCAGCTCCGAACAGATATTCGCAGGCACCAGAGATTCTGAAATTTTGTGTGGCCGGCTGCTCGGCACGGCAGACCAACAATACCTGACGATGGTCCTTGGGATTTTTTTGCCCTCGAGTCTCCGATCTTCAATCCTCGTGCTCCTTGTGGCGAATTCCGTCTCCTCCATCAGCATCTCGAGTGGCGTTTGTGAAATTCGGTAGCTGGTGGGTGTTAAGAATTCCTCAATTAGAGGAATGGTGGGCTCATACCATATGGGCCCTGGAGGCTACCATATATGCCCTGATGGCTACATCTATATAAAGGGACTATGTGTGTACCTATAATGACTAATGAAGAGATGACTCTCCCTCATATATCTGTGTCTCCTGTGATTTCTTTCTGGGATTGGGCAAGGTAAACGGGATCTATCTACAACTTCTACACCTCTTTTTTGGATCGGAAACGGAAAAACGGATCCAGTAATCCGTGAGTAGGCCGATTCTCAACACGTTATCGCCAGCTCTTCCAACTGGGTGAGAAGTTCTAAATTTGTTGATGATTTATGAATCTTGAATCACCATCGACTTGATTTATTTCTGTTTCCGATCTATCCTTGACGCAACGGTTGATGCCTGGAGCGCCTCGAGCGAATCGACACATACGTGCGACGGCTGATGGTGAGCGCTGCACGGCTTACGGTCGTCGGCATGCATGCACCATGACGCCGCCTGTACACGGGCCTACATGGATGTGATCTGCATCTTGTGCATGCTCGCACGCAAGAACAAAGGCAACGGCGGTTTGTATTTGTTTTCTAGCTAATAAATCTCTATTAAGATTTAATCCCGTAGATTGATCCTAGTACATAGCTTCCACCAGGAAGGCAACTCATTTTTTTCCCCCTCCTTTAATTTTCATTGGATCTATTTGAGTTTGCTAATGATCGATTGATTTTTCCACATGGCTGACATCTCAATTCGGAGCACGCGAGAGCCTTGGATCCATCCACGTGCTCTTGGCCGGCATTGTTGGCCATCGTCGCCGAGCAGCCGTGGAACTGATCTGCTCGGTGCTGGCGCAACTTCTGACCCGAAGATCGAATTATTATACCGATCCTGGCGCCACAACCTCGATCTACGAACGGAGAAAGATGAATCTCTGATTTGATTAATCAACACACGCACATCAGCAAGAGCATGTGTGCATGGATTGCATGGTGTCAGCATAGGCGAGTGTTGAATTCCAACACGCGAGCATTGGAAACATCCATTCGTGCGCTCATGGCTACGCCGTCAGGAGCCGGCGTGAGCAGCTCTGGTCCGTGAATCCGATCCGATCTGCAGGTCCTGCTGACTGCATGGAGTCTGATCTCCAGTGCTACCGCACCATCTTCGTGCGCTAATTAATTAGCCTTGTGTCATGTTTCCATATTTTATTTTATTTTATTTATAGATCAATCTTGCTCATATGAATAACCGGTTGATTTTTCTCTCCATGAATTTTATGCACACGAGGCATCATTGCATCGTGGTCGGCGGCATATATCTCACCGGAGTCTGGACCGATCCCAATGTTGGCCACCGACAAGGATGTGCTCAAAGTCATCACATAGGCAGGTCCTTGGCCTCGCCTATATGCCCTAAGCGGCACGAATTTCTCCACATCAATGCATGCCACGGTTTGTCATTCTGTCTATTCGCTATTACCATTCTACTAGATTTATTATTATAAATCCTGTTGATTTTAATATTTCCAAAGAGATCTTCCGTCGTCGCTCAAGACTAGTAGATTTTTGTTTATATAACACCCGATGTGTTCTACTAGTATTTTTTTTTTCGCCATTGTACAGTGTTGTTGTCACGCATGTATGCTCTACTAGACTGCGTTTTTTTCTATCGGACGGTAAACCGCGGTAAACCGCATGTTACCGTTTATACCGGGCGGTCCGGTTACGGACCGCCGGGTATAAAAGAAGGCAAATTCAAAATTTAAAATTTGAAAAAAATCGTTGAAAAAAAATTCTGTAAAATAGTTCATGATTTATAGAAGCCAATGGTATAAAAATTTGTCAAATTGGAGTTGGTTTGGTATAAAAAAATTTCAAATCTAAGTTTAAAAAAAAAAAAAAATACAATGTAGGCCCATTAAGGCCCATTAAATCATGAAGGTCGAAAAACATACTAAACACACTCAAATTTAAGTAATTTTGACATCATTGATTCTACAAATCATGAAGTATTTTTAGAATTTTTTTAGCATTTTATAAAAAAAATTACATTTTGAATTTTGAAAAACCGCTCAAACCGCTCAAACCCTCGATGGTAAACCGCTCAAACCGCTCAAACCGCCCGGTTTACGGATTTTTACCGTTCGCCGGCGCCGTTTGAATTCAAACGAATTCAAATTCCAAACCGTCCCGTAGAATCGGCCGGTTTACCGTAAGAATCGGACCGGTTTACCGATTCCGGACCCCGGTTTTCTCGGGTCCTGTCGGTATAAAAAACGCAGCTACTAGATCAATCCTCGAAGATTACATGTATTGTTGTTGTTGTACATACTCGGCTGAACTCTAGATAGAGCTCTTCTTCATCGGCATAGCCTACAGCGCCTAGAAGGCACAACGACCCTTACTGCCACACAAGCAAAACACCGCTTGAAGATGGACTTGACGTCACGTGGCGGCTTGATTGATTGTCGCTGTTGCGGCAACATAGTCCATCTGACTTTGCCGATATATAGTGGCTCAATATAATCCATGAATCATGGTTTGGCCATTGCCGGTTCTACTGAACGCTACATGCAGGCACACTGATCACCACCAAAAGATGAAGCATGGTCCCGCCATACACCATATATATGTGCTAAAAGCCCCGAAGGTTTATGTATCTTGCATATGTGCTTGAGCATGGTACACATATATTGCTATTATAAAACCTGAAATTAAATATAATAAATGTGGTTTTTATTTGGCGATGATATATTGAGGATTTTTTTATGATATACATGACGTGCATATTCAAGTATTAATTTGTTTTAAACTTAGTGTTTTCACTATATAATCTAGAAGCGATTTTTTTCTAGATTTATGAGCTTCCATAAAATTTATGTTAAATTGGTTTAGACCATTTGAAAGTTTATATGTGGCTTTATATTTTTTCCTTGCAATGTGTATATATATGATTATATGTTCTATGGGGTATATAATCCCAAGTATTATTCTAAGACCACTAGAAATATACCATGGAACAAAACATATGCTTGGAAGATTCTAGGAAATAAATGAAACATGTATGGCTATGTATATAAGACCATTCTCTCTCTCTCTCTTTCTCTCTCTAGTGTTCTCTTTAATGCTTTGGTTTATTTACCCGAAGTAACCTGAAGAAAAAAATCATTGCATGAGACTTGTTGATAGCAGGCACATGAATTTGGGATTCACTTGTAACTTTCCCGGAGGGGAGATTATATCGCTGTGGTCGGTATATTTTACCAAACATGATAATATAGGCTTACAACAATAGTCGGGTTAACAAAAGACATGAAGTCAACATGTTGCCCTTGTCTTTGTGTCGCAGAACCAGCATGAGATGTCATCCTAACTGAGGTGCATCTCAAACCATCTTTTCTTGACTTTAAGGTAATAGATAGATAATACATTTCCCTAGGCAACATGAAGTTGCTTCAATAATATCGGAAGAATTAATATTCTGAAGTTTATTTTGTGTGAAAACATAATACTTCTTTATGATGAATAAAACCGTTTGTCCTTTCTTGGACTAGTGAAGCCCCTCAAGTGCATATCAGAATCGGTTTAGCGGTATCCATAGTCGCTTGAAATGATAATGGGTATCATAGAGGGAAATCATTGTCTACAAGTAAAGTAAGCCAAATGATACAGATGGAGTGACTACTCTATGCGACAATATGTTGGCTAGTAGCCCTGTATATGCCACACCTAAACAAATCTATTAATATTGACTTGTCAACTGCCGGAAAGATGGACATCGACAACAATTATGAATCCCACATCACAATAAAGCCAAAGCTAATTTTGATATTAATCAATTATCAGTCATAGTAGTTATCCTAGGCTCTGAAGTGCCATATGGAATGTGACAACTACATATGTTCCTTGATGTATCTTTTGCCATATGAAATTTTCGCTATCGGTTGAGACTTGAGAGTCTATCCCGTATGATATCGGTCTTTGTTGCTATCGCCAAGCAAACCAAAATAACATTTTCCATATAAATAAAAAAATTCTTGATCTTATCTATTCTATTAAAAGCTTCTCTCTTCATGCTGAAAAATGAATTGATCCAAACCATGCTTTATATAGAATACAAATATGTTGCAATAAATACAATGACTCAATTTTGCACTATGGTAATGAGTAATTGGGTCGCTTTTTTGGACAATAAAAAGGAGCTGGATTATGAAATAACTCTGCATCGAAAGCTTCTTGCTCTGCAACCATGGCTAAATACCACATTCTTGCTATCCTATGCACAACAAGCTAACGCTGGCGCGAAAGCGCAATGCCACCATTAGTTGTCTTTTTTCTTATGCATATGACCTAGAAGGTCAATATACACAAAGGGATGATCGACTATCAATTGTACAACAATTGGTGAGCATTAGACCCGAAGGATTATTTTTGCCTAAATATGGGTTTTGTTATAAGGTGTAAGTCTAGATGACTACATATGTTTTTGTTCACAAAAAGAAATTGCGAGCAATAGTTTATACTTCAAGAAGTTATGGTCTCAACAAGAAGTTGAGGATATATACTCCTCCTGTAGAAGGAATTACATGCAACGCAGTATTCATGCAACTGCATTAATAAAGTCCAAGCTCACTGCATATAAAAATAATAATATACCCCCTGTGCGTAATATTTCCCAGATAAATCACCACTAAAGCATACATACACCACTTGAAGTTGGTGATTGGGGATTTTTAGTATGCTATTAAATATCTCGGCATTAGGGGGAGATGAATGCCCATTTTATTGAATGCCTTGATATTTATGAATCCAAACGCACAAATCCAAACTAAACTAGTTGTTTAGATACACTCCATTGTATAGCATGGAGTTATGCCGATAACTATATTGATGAGGAGCAACTAAATTGGTTAAAACTAAATGAATGCTTCTACCCGAAGTAGATTTGGATATACCCGGATTAATTTTATATCCATTTGACATTGGCATTTTTTATCAAATTATGTGGGGACACCTGCAAATAAGATCTAGTGGCCTATGTCCCAAGCATATGCTCTTGTAGCAAGCTCACATTGTATGTGATAAAACTCCTCTCATCCTCCCGTAGAGAGAAATCACTCTGTTGGCGAAGTTACCTCACGATGAGGTTCATCCCGAGATGAAAATCCTAGCAATGCGCCGCATACTATAATGCCGGGAATACGGAACAACAATGGATCTATCATTTTGAAAAATAATGAAGATCATTATTAAGATGTTTAAAGTCGAGAATATGTGTCGACACTAGTTCACCTCTATAATTGCTAAATGAGTCTCTTTATGAGAATCCGGATCCTAACAAAAGTCCATGGCAAGAGTGCTTGAAGCTCTCATATCGGGTCAAATGAAATGTGCAATTGAGGTTGAACCAAAAATCGCTAAGTGGATATCTTGAACCCGATGTTCGAATAATTATGGTTCATTATTGAAATAATATGTGGTGAAAAAGCGATGGTTCAAAAGGTCATAATAGACCAACTCGACATAAGTTACGTAAAATATGTTCCGCTATATAATGAATCAAGCTAATGGCATGAATTAAATATGCAAAGAAATGGGATTTGAAAATCCATGGAAAGCAACATTTAAATCTCGTATCAATATTGTCCTTTATGTGAAGTAACCTCTCCATAAAGACAACAACTCCTCAAGGATTTTTCCTTGAAGGAATATGGTTATAAGTCTAAATGCACAAAAATATGTGAATTATTTGAAAGGGAAAGACCCATATATGACCCAAGAGATAAGAATGGAAAGAGGAAATGAAAGGAATAAAAGTATACCATATAAGCACATGTTCACTCTATGAGCTTTTAATGTGGGTATATATATACTTGTGATAGAATATATACATTATCCACCAAGTTTGGAATTGAAATATCCTTTGAAAAGTTATATAATATATTTGGTGCTACTAGCAATACGCCCCATTGCGCTAGTTTTGTAGACTGTGACGCCTTACTATATATTAAAAGATTCTTGAAGAATCTATAATCAATCCCTCAAGGAGTCACGACTATTATAAATAGAGAAAATTATCATATAAGGAATAATGATTATTAATCACATCTTGAAGGTGTGTCTTTGCAACTTTGTGTTGCACAAATATGCACTCTAATATATGCATGACAATGCTCTTAGTATTGTTCTTTATTCTTATTGTTCTTGAAGAGCAATTGAAACAAATGTCATGAAGACTAACCATTGTGAAATCACATCTTATAATCTCCCTTGGACTATTCATGCATATGTTTATTTGCGAATAACGACTAATGTCGTCGCAATGGATGACCTCAATGAATGTTGTCATCGGGGAGTATTTACATGATATTGATCATAATTCATGAGACTTGAAGATCTCAAATAATACCTAGACGGTGTTATTCGAAAGAGTGAGTTTGAAAGCTCTATTGAATTGAAGCCTCTATCACGACACCATTTAAGTAAGGTGCTTATTGTTTATGTATAATTTTATCTCATGGGTTCCGTATAACATGATGTGAAGGTTATATATCCTCGCTATGCATGCAATAAACTTGTTAAGTCCGTGTGTGGATATTCTTCCCGTATAAGGTGTTTTTGGCATAGTGGGATAGTTATGCAAGGTTCAGGGGGAGAATCCCTAGCCCTTGATCGTAATCCTAGATAATTCAAAATGATATTATGATCTAGAAGGTCACAATTTATCCCAAGATATATGTTGTACTCTTTTCCTTGATGAGTTTTTCGGAAGTTTCTCATGTAAGGTTTTTAATGAGGCAACAATGTGCAAATGCATTTAATGACAATAATGTACTCTTTCTCCATATTTTTTCCCATTGGGTTTTTGGAGTTTTAACGAGGCATGCATTTGTCATGGTATTCTTCAAGGGGGGAGTGTTAAGAATTCCTCAATTAGAGGAATGGTGGGCTCATACCGTTGACACCTGTTATCGTATAAATTTATTAATCAAATAAACATGAGAAAGGGGTATAAATAATAATACCAACTTAGAATAGGGTGTCACTAACATATTTCCACGAGTTTTGGTGAAGTTATGATTTGCGTGGACTAAACAGAAAACAGCGAGAATTGGAGTGACATACGACTCCAAGACGTGTCCCAATCGTATCTCGATCCAACTCCTACAAAAGAGCAACTTAGAAGTACTTCAAATGAAGAATCAAAGTACAACATTGCGAAGAGCTCGCCGAGATGATCGAAAACGGATATATCATTTGCCATATTCGAGTCCGTAATCGAAGATATCGGTCGCGAGCGGGGTTCGGTAAAACGGGCATAACTCCCTCATCCGGACTCGCTTGGCCGCGAACAAATACAATTCGAAACGGCACGACGACACGCACGCACCCACAAAAGCTCAGCTCAGGTGGGGCCATCTTGGGCCGATCGGCCCAATAATAGGGCCGATCGGCTCGCCACCTCCGCCATGTCGGCCCCGCTTCGGAAGCTTCCTCCACCGCCTCTAAGACGCAATCAAAACCGGTTGTTTAACGCCGGTTTGATCCGAGGGCGTCGGTAGAAGTACGAGATGGATTAAGATCAAACACCGGATTAGTACCGCGCACGCTCGGCCGGGTGAAGGGACAGGAGAAGACCCATATATATAGACCCCCTAGACCCCTAGGAGCCAGTACGGATTGACTTGAGAGTTGTCCCATGAATGGATGGTCTCTCGTTAATATTAGAGAATTAGATAGCTACAATGTAATAGAATAGATCTAGTAGAGAGTTAGGGAGAGCGGAGCTGCGTTCGGTTACGGAGAAGTCTTGATGTTTTGGTATGTCTTTGTATCTTTTCATTGTAAGACTTATGCTTTAATATATTTATCTTCTCTAGTTACTTTTATGCCTTTCATTTATTGATTAGAATATAGTTGTTATATATTTGCATGGGATCTTCGCCGCATCGAGTGCTTTAGTTATAAATTGTGACTAGAGTAGTAATTAATAGTGTAGACGTGGTGTCTAGACTAGAGGTTACCTTAGATTGCACCCAAATCCCACGGATAGTTGTGGTAGCCCTAGGTGGTGACAGCCCTAACGGCCGGCGTATTCCACCACGCTCGGATTGGTGTTGTAGGACCGTAGTCGGAGCTTCCTAGCCCCTTCTCATCCCTTTTACGCGGCTAGTGTTCTGATGTCCCGGTGTTCTTATATGATCGCTATACCTTTTCATGCCTTAGTTACTCAAGAACCAAAGTACTAGAGAAGAATACAGAACCTAGATCTCTCCCGTTGTCCTCTCGACCTAGTTATCTATTCTATATTATAATATTCTCCGGTTAAGTGCTATTAATTATCATTCATATCATATACATTATTTACCCCCTCACTTTAGTTTAGTTAATATAATAAGTTAGTAGATACATGATGGTAATTTATCATAGTCTTTACCCTTGCTTCCCGTGGAAAATATAAATAACGATACTGAATACTCCCGGGTAAAAGCTACAATGGTATATTTATTACGTGGCGCTATGAATCCTTTATATTATGTTTGCACTTAATAAATACCAACAATACCATATGGGCTCGAGGCTACCATATATGCCCCGATGGCTACATCTATATAAAGGGACTATGTGTACCTATAATGACTAATGAAGAGATGACTCTCCCTCATATATATCACAAATGTCTCCCCGTGATTTCTTTCTCTCGATTTGGGCAAGGTAAACCGGATCTATCTACAACTTCTACACGCCTCTTTCTTGGATCGGGGACGGAAAAACGGATCCAAAGAATCCGTGAGTAGGCCGATTCTCAACAGTGGGAACCTACGGAGTAGTCATTCTCAACTCTCGAGAAAGGTTGTCAGAATCAAGACTGTACAGCTACAGTAGGTAGGATTGTCTTTTTCGAGTCCGTTTATATGCTCTCTTTCTTTAAAAATCATGAAGGTACTAATAAATAAATAAATAAATAAACTACTGTGCGTTGAGTCTTTCTTAAGCAAAACGACTAGTAGAAAAATAAGTATAGACTAGTCGAATGAACTCTACAACTTGCCAACTAAAAAGGCCAAAAGGAATTGAGTATCTAGAATTTGGGTTTACAAAACAAATTTGTCTTGTCCAAATGTTTTGTTAAACTTAGTACTCGCTCCATTTCAAAATTATCGTTCAGGTGTTTTTAGACCTATAGTTTTTACCTACGTTACACGGATACGGATACGTGTATCGATATAATGATACGTATCCGATACGCTGGATACGCTATTCTCCAAAAATCGACACACGGGATACGGCTATGATTTTTTTAATAATAATTATAATAACATGATTTAATATAAAATAACATAGTTCAATACTTAGAAATAACATAGTTCAATACTTAGAAGGTCAATGACGATACAATCATCCATAGAACACTGGTTTCCCACAATGGATTCTTTTTTTTTCTTGGTCATCAACTTCAATTGGAGCATGTTCATCAATCATCACGCAACACCATCTACTCGAACTAAAGTACAAATGTCTAACAAATAAATATGAACAAAATTTCAGATCAAACACATCACAGAACTACAAGGATGGTTGGATTAGCGTATTAGGGACTCACCTGACTTTGAGAGAGGGCGAGGAGCCGAGGTCGCTTGTCGCCTGTCTGCCACCCGCCGGCCGGCTGCCGGCTTCCAGCCTCCTCGTTGGTTGCCGTCACCATCGCCGCTCTCCGGTCGAAGTAGTCAAGCGTGAAAGACGGGGGATTGGGATGGGATGCGCCGTCGTTCTGTTCTACAACTACGGAGACGAGGCGGAGGGACTTCACGCACGCCGCACACGCGTGGGAGACTGGGATTGCCAGATTGGGCCATTTTCATCTCATGGGCGTATCCAAAATCAGCCTAAACGTGTGCGATACTCGTGATCCAGTCT
The DNA here is from genome assembly GCA_015847255.1 of Hyparrhenia diplandra. NCBI lineage: Eukaryota > Viridiplantae > Streptophyta > Magnoliopsida > Poales > Poaceae > Hyparrhenia > Hyparrhenia diplandra. Next base: position 133,564 of record JADLZK010007790.1, on the reverse strand, counting down.
AGTACGTATCCAGTTTCGTTAGTACGGCAGGGGATACGTATCCCAGAGTATCCGAGCCGTATCCGTATCCGCGCCGTGTCGGATACGGGATACGCAGCCCCCCGGCGTATCCGCTTCGTAGGTTTTACTATTATATAGCGAAAAAAGCCAATGACTTTTAATTTAGAACGGATGGAGTAGCGAATATGGTTTTAGAAGTTTAATAAGAAATAAATACATTAATTTTTTTTGCTATTTATCTGTCAACATATTTTTTTTTTTTTAAAGAGGTTTTCCCAGCTTTATTGAGAATATAGCAAGTTCACAGTTTACAGCATATGTGTAACGGCGCGCCCGCCAAAAGCTTAAGCTAACTCAAGTTCATTGACATAACCAAAATTGCTGAGATGTAGGCCTAACACATCAGAGTTCAGTCGTATTGCAGCGCTCGAGGCCGCCTCCAAATGCTGCGACTCCTGTGTTGAAGACCCTGATGGTTGCCAGCTTATCCCAGGAGGTTGACTTGCTTTCTGCTCCATTCTCACAATTGCCACCTCCAGTTTTTCCCCACTCCGAAGCACTGAACAGTGGCTTCCATCTTCTCAACGTCTTTGTGATCCAGAGCATCACGTCCTTCAGTCCCAGCCAAGTTCTTCCCTGCAAGCAAATTTCATTTCGCATTTTCCATAAGCACCAAAGAGAGGCAGCAAGGACAACATTTGTTAACAGATGCTTTTTGTTATTGATCCACAAGGATGCCATAGATTCATAAGACCAGTTCCCAGATAATTCTAAGCAATCAGCCAGTTGAGACCAAAGTAACTTTGCAACACAGCAATCAAAAAATAAATGATGAATATTCTCAGGATCAGCACAAAATAAGCAGGATTTATCTTCCACATGCCTTGTTTTGGCCAAATTGTCTCTAGTAAGCAATCTGTTTTTTGACATAAGCCATAAAAAGATTTGCACCCTAGAGGGTATTCTAAGCTTCCACACAACCTGTACATAGATAGGTTGGATACCATGATTATTCATAATTGCATACAGGGACTGTACTGAATATCTACCATTAGAGTTATATGACCAAATCATATGGTCTTCATCATTGTTGAGATTAATCTCTTCAGCTATATTAACTAGCTCAAACCATTTAGACATTAGATTCTCAGACACAGTTCTAGGGTGCCACGGTGGCAGCCAACGTGGAGCGGTATTGCCACTCTGGCGCAGGGGCTGGCCTTCAAGTGCTGGAATAGGACTGACGTGTGGGGCCCCACTGTAAGGAATGTGCATGTGCCGCTCCCCAGTGCCGGAATGAAGGAAGAACCGGAGCAGGGAGGCGCTGCGCACGGCGGCAGAGCAGGAGTCGTGGTGGTAGAGCAGGCAAGCCAAGCCTTGGAGCGGCCGCGGACCAACATCAGCGTCGCCGTGGAGCTGCTCCACTGCGTCGTCGCCGAGTGCTACCGCCCCTCAAGCACGCTGTAGTCAAGGTGAGATGTCTCCACAACCAAATCTAGGAAGCAAATGCGATGCTTTGATGTGGTTTTATGGTTTCCATTCAATGGCCATGGATAGAAGCTAAAGATTTGAGATTTTTTTTGCGTCACGCCAGTGTCCGTCCTCGTGGTTGAAGTGCGAGGCCGGGCACCTGTTGTGCGGCACCTGCCATGACGGGGCCACTGCCGCAAGTGCGACCGCGCCACCGCCTTCGCGCACTGCGGCCCGAAGCTGGACCTGTTCGTCGGCGACGCCAGGGTGTCGTGCCCGTTCAAGGCGTACGGCTGCGGCGCCTCCGTGGCGTCCCACGCGACGGCCGCGCACCAGGATGCGTGCGCCTACGCGCCACGGCGTCGCCGTCCACCGCACCGGCTTCTTCCGCGACGCCGCCTTCCTCCTCCTCGCGCTCGGCGCCGTGGCCGTCGTTGTCGTCGTGGGCGAGGTCACCGTCTGGGCCGCCGCCGGGTTCTTCTCGCTCTACGTCGTCTACATCCTCGCCGTCGTGTTCACCCCGGACCGTTGGAGCAGACGTCACGACGCGCTCGCAGAGGACGACCACGCGTCTCCGCCCGCCGGCGGCTTCTCGGAGCTCCACAACGTCACGGAGAACAAGTTCTACACCGACCAGGAAGACGCCCGAGATCCACTCCTCCCGGACACCGCACCGCTGCTCCAGTTGTACGCTGGCGGCGACAGCAGCAATAGCAGCAACAAGAGCGTGTTCTGGACCGTCCTGCGCGTGCTAGAGCTTCCGCTGAGTCTCCCGCGGCGGCTGACGATCCTGGACGCCAGCTACGGCTGCGGCGCCTCCGTGGCGTACCACGCGACGACCGCGCACCAGGACGCGTGCGCCTACGCGCCCTGCCATTGCTCGGTGCCCGGGTGCCCCTTCACCGCCACGCTGCCGAGGCTCCGCGACCACTCTTGGCCCCTGGACACGCTCCCGGCCTACGGGAAGGCGCTCCCGCTCCGCGTCCCGCCGCCGGCGGCGGCGACAGCGGAGTCGCCGCAGCACCATCACCGCCACGCCGCCTCCTGGTCGTGGAGGGCGACGAGCGCACCCTGTTCGCGCTGTCCGTACGCCCGTGCGACGCCGCCAGCTGCGCCGTCTCGGTGTCGTGCGTCAGGACCAGCGCCACCGCCAAGGCCGGCCCGCGGTTCACGTGCGCGCTCTGGGCAAAGTCGCCGGCGTAAGGAAAGTGCGTATTTGAGGGCAGGCACATTCCTTACAGTGGGGCCCCACATGTCAGTCCTATTCCAGCACTTGAAGGCCAGCCCTTGCGCCAGAGTGGCAATACCGCTCCACGTTGGCTGCCACCGTGGCAAAACAGCCATCCAAAACCGGGCCAGGGGGTGGATTAGCCGGTTTCTGATAGTTTAATGTGTTGGTTAGGCGCTTTTAAAGTTTGTGGCAATATGTAATCACAGCCCCCATAGTTCGAAAGGGTTATGTAGACTTTTTTCCATTTAGAATCTAAAATTTTGGTCCAAATAGCATTTTTATTCAGCTCATATATGAATATCCGGGGAGGTAAGGAGGGCAATATTCAGGTTTCTCGATCAGGAATCCCTAGGCCTCCCATTTCCTTCTTTTTGAGCTACCAAATGTGCCGTGAGCCAGATGATATTTATGTCTGTCCTCGATTATTCCACAAAAATCTACCCATATGAGAGTTAATCATATCAATAGCCCATCTAGGGAACTTTATAATAGACATAAGGTAGATAGGAATACTAGCAAGACAAGCTTTAAGCAAGGTGAGGCGTCTTTGCATAAGAGAGGAGCCTACCCTTCCAACCTGCAATTCTTTTTGATGATTTTTTTTCTATAATAGGCTGAAGATCTTCCTTTCTTAGTTTGCTAAAATGCAAAGGAACTCCCAGATATTTAATTGGGAAGTCACCTTTCTTACAAATGAAGATCTTTTGCCCACTCATTAGCTCCCTCTTCATCTATCCCCATAGTGATCATATCACTTTTATCAAAGTTTATTTTCATCCCGCTTATCTTCTCAAAGCAGATTAAGATCCACTTGAGATTATTGGCCTTTTCAAGGTTGTTTTCCAAGAAAAGAAGGGTATCATCTGCATATTGCGTGGGTGATTATCCCTCCTTCTACTACATTAGGTAGTAGCCCAAATGATCATACCATTGTTAGCAGCTTTTATAAGCATTCTAGTGAAAATGTCAGCAACTAAATTGAACATTAGAGGGACAGAGGGTCACCCCTGCCTCAGCCCCTTGCCTGGCTTAAAGTAGCTACTGTTCTCATCATTTATTCTAACACGAATGGATCCTCCTTGGATGACTTTTTTTTCATCCAATCCCTCCATTTATTTCCAAATCCTCTAGAAGTGAGCATTTCATCAATGAAATTCCAACTCACTCTATCATAGGCCTTTTCATAGTCTAGTTTAAGAATAACACCACTTTCTTTGTTTCTATGAATGTCATGAATTATTTCATGGGCGGCCACCACACTTTCCAAAGTATAAATCTACCTTTAATGAAGGTTGGACCGGTTTGGACTAATGAGTCCATCTATGATTTTTGTCAATCTATTGTTGAGTGCCTTGGCAAAAAATTTGAAACTATAGTTGATAAGACTGATAGGTCTAAATTTCTTAAGAATTTTGGCATCAGGCTCCTTAGGGATAAGTGTGATAATGGCATAATTAAGCCTTTCTAGGCTTATTTTGCCAGTTTCAAACTCTCTGACAACATTCATTAGGTCGGATTTGATGACATCCCAAAAAGTTTGGTAGAACAAGAAGGAAAAGCCATCTGGGCCTGGGCCCCTCAAAGATAGGATTAAAAAAAAGCAGACTTGATTTCCTCTTCAGAGAAAGGAGCTTCCAACAGCTCATTTTCCTCGGGAGTAATCAAATCACTCTCTTCCCAAAAATTGTCCCCTAGCTTAGTGTTCATATTCTCCTCAGCCCCAAAAAGAGATTTGTAATAATCTACTGCATGCTCAAGCATGCCTTTTGTATCCTCAATGAGGCCATTATTACCTTCTAGGACAGTAATGCGTTTTTTCCTTGCCCTCTGATTGGCAACAACCTGGAAATAGGCTATGTTTTTATCTCCTTCTTTAACTTTCTATCTCTAGATCTTTGCCTAGCCTTTATCTCTTCTATTCTCCAAATACTTTCTAGATCTCTAATAATAACTTCCATATTCGCTCTCCCCTAGCAGAGATATTACCATCTTCATACTTTCTATCCAGGATGTCAAACTCCTTAAGGAGTTCTTTCTTCTTTTTCTTTATCTCTGCATTTATATTGATAGCCCAACCTTTAAGTTTTTTTTTTTTTTTTTTCTAAGAGTTCTCATTTTAAATTGCCAAATGTCAATAGCATTCTCAAATGCACACTCTGTTTTTACCAGATCTTACTCACTAATTGTTTAAAATCTGGTTGCTCAAGCCACCATTTTTCAAACCTAAAGATACTGGGTTTTTTCATTTCTTCACAGCCTGAGTTCCATATAAGAGGCACATGATCACTTCCTGCCCTAGACTTTGCTGTAACAAAGGCTCTAGGGAAGGTTTGATCAAATGTCAACAGATTTTGTTGGCTTTGAATATGTCAAAATCAGGGCTATTGATTATTTTTCTTCAAGATTCGTGCTAATTTTTTTTTTTTTGTACCCGTGGACAACAGTAACAGAGACTGGAAAATCTTCTGCGCCGACTAGTCGGTGCGAAAAGCCCACGCCGACCATCCGAGTTTTTGGCCCAGTCTCAGTTTGAGCCCAATACAAATCGCCATGGCCTGTTTTCTTTCTTCAGCTGATTCTTTCATTGGCGTATTTTGTTTCTTTTTCTCACGGCCCAAACTAGCGGCTGGTCCACGTTCCGTGCAGTGCATCTCCAGATTCTCCACGCACTCCGCTCGGTCCACGAGCCAGGTACCGAACAAGCTTGACACCCGTCACTGTGGGCGTTCGGTTCTTCGGTATCGGTAAAATTCGGTTCGGTAGAAATCGTACCGATCGGTTCCTAAAAAAAAAATTCGGTACCGAGGGATTTCGGTTTTCGTAAATTCGGTTCGGTTTCGGTATTTACCGAACAGTACCGAACTGCTCACAAAGAAGATGTAATATCATGTTTTAAAACTAATTTTGACATGATTTCATAGATAATAATGGTACAAAATACAAATGCATATAAAAGTCCACATAACTATAAGTGTTAGTGCCAAAAAAATATAATATAATAGTCTATAATAGTATAATTAATAATATAACAACACTTAAACTTGTCACATTTCGTAAAGTTCGGTAAATTCGGTTCGGTTTTCGTATTTACCTCGGTAAATTTGGTTCCTCAGACCACGAATCGAAATGAGAACCTAATTATTCGGTTTCGGTACTATTCGGTTCGGTTCTCGGTTTTTCCAGTTCGGTTTCGGTTTTCGGTATTTTGTGCCCACAGTGAGACACCCGTGCGCTGCATCCCCTTCTGTCTTGTATTTTTTTTTTTCTTTTCTTTTCTTCTAATTATGTTTTTCTAATTATGTCTTTTTTTTTTTTTTTTTTCCTCATTCTTTTTATTTTTCATCATGCTTCTTCTTTTTTTTAAGTTTTATGTGATTTTTTTATTTCTATTCTGTTTTTAATTATTATTTTTATCTAATTCTTTTTTACTTTTCTGACTTTTTTTTCATTTTTCTTGTTCGATGGTTTATTATTAATACTACTTTAATTTTTTTTTTTTTTTTCCATTGACGCCCATGCACATACGTGCATGTGTCGCAGGTTGTGTTCTTTTTTCAATTTTGTTTTCATTTCTTTTTATTTTATTTTTATTCTTTTTTTATTTTGTTCATTTATTTGTTTACTTTATTTTATCTTTTTATTTTTATTATTTTTAAGACTTGTTCCTTGTATTTTTTTTTACTTGTCCATGTTATACGCATGTGATGTTCCTATATTAATTATGAAATGTTTGTTGATATATTTTTATTTGTTTACAGAATAGTCATTTTTCTTGTGTGTTTGTGTGATGTTTTGTTCTATTTCATGCAATGTTCTCGGCGTGTTTCTTGCTATGTTTGTTAAATACGACTATTTAAGGGGTTGAAAATAGCGGGTCTCCTAGTGTGTTTGGGATATTCTAGCATGTTTCTTGCGATGTTCTATAAAATTCGGCTATTTTTGGGGTTGAAGATAGTCCGTCTCCTAGTGTGTTTGTGCGATGTTCTAGCCTTGTTTTTCTTGCGAGGTTCTCGGTGTTTTTCTTGTAACATTCGGCGTGTTTCTTGCGATTTCTTGTGATGTTCTCAAGTGTTTCTTATAATGTTACGAGTGTTTCTTGCGAGGTTACAGAAAAATCTAGTTATTTTTGGATTGAAAATAGCCGGCCTCCTAGTGTGTTTGTGCGATGTTCTAGCGTGTTTCTTGCGATGTCTTTGGAATATTTCTTGTGATGTTCTGGAGTGTTTCTTGCGATGTTTTATAAAATGTTGTTTTTATGGTGTATCCGAGGATATTACTTTACTATTAATTATTACATTTTTATGTTTATGTTTTATTTTAAAAAATTTATGTGACATTCGTATAGTGAAAAACAATGTCCTTGATGTGGTTTCGAATGTTCGCCTAGTATATTAAAGTATATTGGCATAGTACTCATGAGAGGCTCTATGATATATTTTATATATAGTTATTAATTTTTTTATTTCTACATATGTCATATAAACTACTATTCATTTTAATTTCCATATTTTTCTTTATTTAATAAAACATGTAAATATGTCTCAGGCGTTGCAATGGGAGAATTAATGCAAAATATATAATAACGTGAATGGTAAATATACATACTATGTTTTAAGATTTTATAATTTATTTTTTCGATGACCGTGACATCATAACATAAGTTAGTTTTTTTTTTTTTTTTTTTTTTTTTTTTGAATTACACAGTACAACGCGACACTCATAACACGCACGCACACTCACCCCTATGAACACACGTGACGCAAAACCCTACCCCTATGAGCACCTCCAGGGAGGGCTGGGCAACCGGCAGATCTGGAGATTCTCGAAGTCACCATAGGCGCCTCGTTGCCGACGGGGCGCCGCTTACCACTTAATGCATAACGCCGTAAATCCTTGGGAAAATCCCGGGAAAAGGTGCGAGCACCGGGATTAGTGCTGACATAAATAACAGAAACATGTTTGGCCCAACTTTGCAGCCCAATATCAAAAGCATGTTTGGCCCAGAGTCTTTCTGGTCGTTGATTTGTAAGATGAACGGCCAACAATGGTTTCACGCACCAGCACCACTCTCCTTCTAGCAGAAACCCTAGCCAAATCATTTCCTGCTCGCCAGACCGCGTTTCGACCGCCCCAAGCGGTAGCTTCCGATGCCACAACGGCGCCCACAACGAGGGAGGAGAGCGGCAAGGTGGCGCTTGGCAGATATGGCGTCGTCGTCACTGTCGGGCGTGGGCGACCCCATTCTCTTCGATTCTTTTCATGATTTCTCGGTTTGAGTTTGGTTCAGTCTTGGTTGCTTCTGTTTGGAAACTCCTCTTCTCTGCGTATCCATCTACAACTCTGATTAGGACGCGAGGCTGGACGACGGGACAGGCGGACAGATTAGGGGCAGATTGGTAGATATTTTCGTGTTTTATTATTAGTTATAGATTATAGATTATAGATATAGATATAGATTTATTTATTTTATTAGATTATAATTATAGATATAGATATAGATTTATTTATTTTATATGTCCATTTTACTATTTTGTTTCCCATATATTCCGTGAGATTGCATGTGGCATAGTATTCTTGTGAGGACTAAATATTCTTATCTTGGATTTAAAATTGTCGAATGTATTTGCTAATAAATTAAATTTTACTGGACGTCCGTGTTCTTTTCTTTGACTGTTCACGTGGCTCTTTATCTTTCTCCTTCACGTCACGAGCTAGGCTGCATAAAACAAGGGGGCTTGGTATGTTCCGTTGCATTGCTTAATTGTATATGAAATCTTATTTTTCAGACTCGAAATTGTATCATTGCATAATATTTTGTGCATGCTGCAGGATGGACACTTAAAAATGCTTGGAGGTTATCTTGAGTTCTTCATGAATCGTGATCTTGCTTCAACTTATTTAAGTATGAAGAGTGAACTTGAGAATTTAATCCATGCAAGGTATTATCAATTTCTAATATCTTGTTCTATGCCAGCGTTCATCATGCTCTTTTTTGCTTTTTATCTGACGTTCTGAATCCATAATAATAAATAGGTTTAAATAGGCAGTTCCAGTTCCATCTAAACACCTGAATTTGTCTTTGCAATGGAACTGCTCGGTGCACAGTGTTTGGTTGCATGCAATTAACATCAAGTCAAACCATTTTCAAGTTTATACAAAAGGATCAATATTATTGATACCAAATAAGTGTCATAAGATTCATTATTAAATATATGTTCACAGTATTATCTATTTTGTGTCATAAGAACGGATCTCGGAGGGATGTCGCTCCTCTCTCGCCCTCCCCTAGGGAGCGCCGATGGCGGCACGCTGCCCAGCCACCAAAACCCCCCCCAGCCACGGCAACCCGCCACCAGCCCCTCAGCGGCTGCAGCGCCCCTCCGCCACCGAAAGGTCCTAATGGCTAGAGGGGGGGTGAATAGCCTATTAAAAATTCTACAAACAACACTAAGCAAGGCGGTTAGTAAATAAGACGGCGTAGCGAATAAGCAAGTGCTTCAAACTAATTACGCAAGCCTCCTAGCAATTCTAGCAATTCTAATGTTTCTAATCACAAGCAAAGGCTAGGTTGCTAAGTTACTCCTAGGTGGACAAGGTATACTAACTAATTCTACTTCTAGGAGCTAACAAGACTAAGCTAACTAAAAACACTACTCAAGCTACCAAGCTAAGCAAAGCTACACAAGATATATTAAGGTAAATGCACGTAGAGTAGTGTACGATATACCGACGTCGATGTGTAGAGGTGGATCCCAATCACCGTGATCAATCAAGAAATCTCCAACGAGCACAACAAGGTTGACACGATGATTTTTCACCGAGGTTCACGTGCTTGCCGGCACGCTAGTTCCCGTTGTGGCGACACACTCACTTGACGGATGACAAGCTTAATGGCCAATGCCAAATCCCCGGTGGGAGCTCAATCAACCGATCACAAGAGAGGGTCCAACAAGCCACGAGCAATCCACTAGTGCTCCTTTCGCGATCTCCGCGGGGTAAGGAACGACCCCTCACAATCACCACCGGTGTGGCCTCAAACAAGCTCCACTTGAGCTCAACACCGACTCTTGCTCCAAGCCGCTAGGGAACCAGGCAAATTCCCAAGATAACAAGAATCCCGCGGCTTCTCCGAGGATGAAGTGCCTCTAGATGCAACCGATGATGCAATGCACTTCTATCACTCTCAATCTCACCAAGAATTCGAGTTAATGGATGGAGAGATGAGTGGAGAGGAATCACAAATGCTCACTAGTAAGATGGAAGCTTCAAATGTGCAAGAGAGGGCCTAAGGAACAAGCCAACATGGTATATATATGGCTCCTCTCGAAATGGAGCCGTTGCTCCAAAAAATTTGCTTTCTACGCGCTTGACCACCGGGCGCACCCGGCCACGTCCGGTCAGCGGGTCCGATCGGTGCTTCCTGTCGCTACCGACAAGGCATGGGCCCACATTGGCGCCCCTCCTCCAGCGTCCGGTCCACGGGGGTCCGGCCGTGACCGGATGCATCCGTCCCGGGTCCGGTCGCGACGTCCGGCAAAAATGCGCTGCGAGCTCTACGCGGAGCCCGACGGGGCGCTCCGGTCGGTCGCGTCCGGTCACGCCCGCCAGCAGCGTCCGGTCACGCCCCCAGGTCCGTCCACCCCGAAAACAGCAAGTCTTCATCTTTTCTTTTGCTCTTTGCTTCAAACCTTCCTCGCCTCTTGCCAAGTGTTGCCAACACGTCGAAATGATCACGTTATCATCCATGTTAGCTCGTCGATAAGTTAGGCAAGATCGAAGTTAGTGCTCTCAAGTCCTAAATGCAATATGCAAGACGATATGGACCTAGAAGCACTTCATGCAAGGATTGTCGCGGCATTCCCTCTTGATAGTCGGCTATCTATCCTATAATGTGATCACACGCTCTATCGTGTCTTGATCACCGAAAGGAAAACCCTATCAAGTATACCTTTGTCTTGATCTTCGGGTTCCTCTCAAGCCGATCACCGAGCTTGACGATCCATCAAGTCCACCAACATTGTCCATGTTCATGATCATCATGCTCCTTGTCATCCACCTAATCCTTTCTTAAGTCACACACTTAGAGCAAAGGATTAGTCCACAAGTGTCGTCATCAATTTCCAAAACCAAACATGAGATTTCAATCTCCCCTTTTTGGTAATTGATGACAACTCAAAACACAAAGATAAGAAATAAATTCAATTGAACTTGAATTGCTTACCCATAGAATTTTGATCATGAATCAAGGATTGGACAAACATTTCAAGGTTCGGTTTTTGGTAGTAGTAACTCCCCCTACATGTGTGCTTCCATGTGTTTGGTTCAATTTTTAGCACAAATGTTGGATAGAAATCATGGGGAGAGATACTAATACCAAAAGAGATGCTAAGGTTCTAGAAATTGGACCTTTGAAGCGTGAAACCATCGGAGTCCTTAGCATCATGTATCTAGACATTCATCAAAAACTCAACATACCCCATGAGATCAACATTATAGGCTAATATGTGAGCTTTGTCTAGAAACATCCTATCCATGCTAGTTGATCATACACCAATCAATTTTCAAAAACTAGCATACACCAAGCAATCATGTATATTGAATTTAGATTGCCAATGCAACATCACATTATGATCATGCACATACAAATGCATAAATAGTCTATGAGCTTGCTCCCCTATTTGTGTGATCCTTTCCAACATCTTTGTGACTTATTTCTCCCCTTTGTCAACAATCACCAAAAAAGGTGTAGATGAGAGAAATCAAGTCAATCAAAGTATCACATGTGGTCTCATCTAGATCACTTGCCTTTCCATGTATTCAAGTTTGAACCAAGGACAAGCTTTTTCACACCTCATATAAATATAAGGGTTATCTTGCACCATGTTATAATACACATTAATAGCGTATTTTCTAGAGTTGACACTAGGATTGCAAGCACATAAACATGTCATATGCCACCACTAGATCATATAAACATTCAAAGCTATAGTGGTGCCACACATACATTGAAAACATTTGATTTTCCATGAATGAGCCTATTAAGCATGCATGATGTCTAGATGCACTAACAAGTCCTTAGCAAATATGAATGCCATGACAACCAACTTTTACCTTGGGGTTTGTTGAAGGAGAGGCATGTCATATAAGTGGGGTGCATCAACTTAAGTTGGAGAAGTCAATAATGTTCAATTCTCCCTTTTAGCATGCAAAACCTCTTCTCATCAAGTGGCTTGGTGAATATGTCGGCTAGTTGATCTTCGATTGCCAATGCCCATGATACAAATGTCACCCTTTTTGTTGATGATCTCTTATGAAGTGGTGCCTTATATCAATGTGCTTTGTTCTCGGATGTTGAACCGGATTTTGGGTCATTTTCCTTGCACTTTCATTGTCACAATACAATGGGACTTTGTCAAATTGGAATCCAAAATCCTTCAATGTTGACCTCATCCAAAGCAATTGAGTGCAACAACTTTCCGCACTAATGTATTCGGCTTCGGCGGTTGAGAGAGCAACACTATTTTGCTTCTTTGAAGACCATGATACTAGCGACCTTCCAAGGAATTGACATGTGCCACTTGTGCTCATTCTATTTATCTTGCATCCACCATAATCGGAGTCCGAATATCCAATCAAATCAAACTTGGATCCCTTTGGATACCATAGTCCAACATCTTGTGTGCCCTTCAAGTACCTCACAATTCTCTTTGTTGCTTTGAGGTGACTTTCTCTTGGATCGGATTGATATCTAGCACACATGCCCACACTAAATGCAATGTCCTGGTCTTGGTGCGGTTGCATAGAGCAAGCTTCCAATCATTGACCTATACTTCTTTTGCTCAACCATGTTGCCACTTGGATCGGGATCAAGGCTTCCATTGGTTGCCATTGGTGTGGACATTGACTTGGCATCTTACAAATCAAACTTCTTGATCATGTCTTTGATGTACTTGGTTTGACTAATGAATATCCCATTCTTCAATTGCTTGATTTGGAGACCAAGAAAGAATGTGAGCTCTCCAAGCATTGACATTTCAAACTCATTGGCCATCAACTTAGCAAACTCCTCACAATAGTCTTGGTTGGTTGACCCAAAGATAATGTCATCAACATATATTTGCAACACAAACAAGTCTTTGCCAATCTTCTTGGTGAAGAGTGTGGTGTCCACCTTGCCCATCTTGAACCCTTTAGAGAGGAGAAAATCTCTCAACCTCTCATACCATGCTCTAGGGGCTTGCTTCAAGCCATACAAAGCATTCTTCAACTTGTACACATGGTTGGGATACTTCTCATCTTCAAAGCCCGGGGGTTGTTCAACATATACCAACTCATTGATGAAGCCATTCAAGAATACACTTTTCACATCCATTTGATAGAGCTTGATGTCATGAGCACATGCATAAGCAAGTAAGATCCTAATTGCTTCAAGTCTAGCAACCGGTGTATAGGTCTCTCCAAAGTCAAGACCCTCTACTTGAGTGTACCCTTGAGCTACTAGCCTTGCCTTGTTTCTAACCACAATTCCATCTTGATCTTGCTTGTTCTTGAAGACCCACTTGGTTCCAATCACATTGTAGTCCTTTGGCCTTTCCACCAATTCCCATGCATCATTTCTCTTGAAGTTGTTCAACTCTTCATGCATGGCATTTATCCAATCTTCCTTCTTCAAAGCATTTTCAATGTTCTCCGGTTCTTCTTGTGCCACAAATGCATGGTGAGCACAAAAGGATGCCAATTTTCTTCTAGTAACCACTCCACTATTGATGTCACCGACAATTTAATCAATTGGATGGTCTCTTGCAATGTTTGAAGGTTGCATCACTTGCACTTGATGACTAGGATGGGGAGTTGGACTAGCTTGTTGCTCTTGATCTTGATCTTCATCTTGAATGCCACTAGTGCTAGCTTCATTTGTGTTGATGTCAACCGTAGTGGTAGGCAATGGAGTGTCTTCATCATCATCAACTTGCCTTGGCCGAATGTCACCAATATCCATTGTCCTCATAGCATTCTCCAAGTTGGAACCACTCACATCATCATGATTTTCAACTTCATTTTGAGAGCCTTGGGTTTCATCAAATTCAACATCATGAACTTCTTCAAGTTTGCCACTACCCAAGTTCCAAACTCTATATGCTTTGCTTGTGGTTGAATATCCAACTAGGAACCCTTCATCACATTTCTTGTCAAACTTGCCCAATCTTGTGCCTTTCTTGAGAATGTAGCATTTGCATCCAAAGACTCTAAAGTAACCAATGTTGGGCTTTCTTCCATTTAGCAACTCATATGGTGTCTTGCCAAGCATCCCATGGCAATAGAGACGGTTGCTACAATAGCAAGCCGTGTTGATTGCTTCGGCCCAAAAAGAATGGCTAACATTGTATTCACTAAGCATTGATCTTGCCATTTCAATCAAGGTTCTATTCTTCCTCTCAACTACACCATTGGATTGAGGAGTGTAGGTTGGTGAGAATTGATGTCCAATTCCAAGCTCATCACACAACTCTTCAATTCTTGTATTCTTGAATTCACTTCCATTGTCACTCCTAATCTTCTTGATGGATGTCTCAAACTCATTTTGAACCCTCTTGACAAATGTCTTGAAAAGCTCAAACACATCATTCTTGTCATGCAAAAAGAACACCCATGTGTATCTAGTGTAGTCATCAACTATGACAAAACCATACTTGTTGCCTCCAATGCTAGAATATGATGTTGGCCCAAACAAGTCCATGTGTAGCAACTCAAATGCCTTGCTTGTACTCATGATACTCTTGGTTGGATGTGCATTGCCATGTTGCTTGCCGGCTTGACATGCTCCACAAGGTTTGTCCTTCTCAAACTTGACATCATCCAAGCCTCTAACCAAGTCATGCTTCAACAACTTGTTCAATTGCTTCATTCCAACATGACCAAGCCTTCTATGCCATAACCACCCTTTGCTAGCCTTTGAGAGTAAATATGTTGTCAACTTGGCTTCTTTTGAGTTAAAGTCAACAAGGTAGAGATCACCATATCTAAAACCCTTGAAGATCATGTTTGCACCATCACCACTAACCACTTCAACTTCTTGACTTGTGAATATGCACTTGTACCCATGGTCACAAAGTTGAGAAACCGACAAGAGGTTGTAATCAAGATTGTCAACTAGCAACACTTTTGATAGACTCTTCTCTTGAGTGATAGCAATCTTGCCTAGCCCCAACACATTTCCTTTCTTGTCATTGCCAAAAGTGATAGACTCATACTCATCAATGCCCTTGATGCTAATAGACTTGAACATATGAGAGTCCCCGGTCATGTGTTGAGTGCACCCACTATCCATTATCCAATGCTCTCCTCCGGCACGGTAATTGACCTACAAGACAAGATCAATTCTTCTTAGGTACCCAATGTTGTTTGGGTCCTTCAAGGTTAGTCACCAAGGCCTTTGGTACCCAAATGGCTTTCTTCTTTGAGCCCATCCATGGTGTACCAATGAACCTAGCACGAACACCATTTTTTTTCTTCACAAGCATATAGGAATGATCAAGCTTGATAGAAGAAACATTGGCTTTCTTGTTCATGCACTTTGGCTCTAAGTGACCAACTTGCTTGCAAGCTTTGCAATAGCTACCATTGTTCTTCACAAAACGAGTTTTGTGAGTAACAAGAGCGGCCTTGCCTTTCTTAGGGATATAGCCTAAGCCCTCCTTATACAAGGAAGCCCTTTGGCTATCCAAGCACATAAGCAAGCAGTCCTCACCACCATAGGCCTTAGCCAAGGAGTGATTGAGCTCCTTCACTTCCCTCTTTAAACATGCATTCTCATGAATAAGCATTGGGTTGCATGTATCTTCACTAGAGATGGATGTGCTAGTGATAATGCTAGTGGAGGTGTCACACTTGGGAGATGATTCATCAACTAGAATATCACACATGATGCTAGCATGACATGTACTAACATCTTTCACAACTTGGCACAACTTGTGCTCTTCTAGTAGAGAGGAGTGAGCTTTCTCTAACTTAGAATGAGATTTCTCAAGCTTCTTATGGTCTACCTTTAGACACTCATAAGATGCCCGAAGCTCCTCAAGTTCTTGCTTAAGGCTTTTTATTTCCTTACGTAAGTCCTTGGCCTCCTTCCTACTATCCTTGTACATATCAATGCTATCATCAAGCATGGTTTTCAATTCTTCCTTAGTGTAAGTAGGTTTCTCATCATCACTATCACTATCACTATCATCATCATCATCTTTAGTGATAGATTGTACCTTGGTGGCCTTAGCCATGAAGCATGATGAAGGAGTGTCGAAGAGGGAGATCTTGTCATGCATAGCAAGGTGAGCTTGTCCCTTCTTCTTCTTCTTGTCCTCCTCTTCATCACTTGAAGAAGATGAGCCATCACTATCCCACATTGCCACATGGGACTCATTCTTCTTCTTGGGCTTCTTCTCCTTCTCATTCTTAGCATCATTCTTCTTTCTTGCTTTCTTGATGCCCTTCTCATCATCACTCTCATATGGGCACTCGGCAATCAAGTGACAATCATCATGGTAACGAAAGCATGTCATGTTGCCTTCATTCTTGCCATCCTTGGTCTTCTTCTTGGATGATTGCTTCTTCTTGTTCTTCTTCGATGAGATGTAGCTCTTCTTCACATACTTGCCTAATTTCCTCACAAAGAGAGCCATGTGCTCATCAATGTCACTACCACTAGTAGAAGTCTCATCCTCTTCATCACTTGACTCTTCCTTCTTCTTCTTGCCCTTGGATGATGAGCTAGCCTTGAGTGCCAAGCTCTTCTTGTCCTCTTTCTTATCTTCATCCTTGACCTTCTTGTTTGCCTTGTTGATGAGCTCTTGCTTCTTCTTGTCATCTCTATAAGAGTCATCGGTCATCACCTCATCAAGCAATTGGTTGGGTGTCAAATCCTTCAAATTTGTCCTCACAAGCACGGTGATGAACATTCCAAACCGCTCGGGCAAACACCTCAAGAACTTCATGTTGAAGGTCTTGTCCTTGATCTCTTCTCCTAGTGCATTGAGATCATTTACCAACACTTGCATGCGGTGGAACATCTCCGGCACACTTTCATCATCTTCCATCTTGAAGCTATTGAATTGTTCAAGCTTGATGTAGGCTTTAGCTTGCTTGACACCTTCGGTTCCTTCATAGCATTCTTCAAGCTTCTTCCATATCTCATGAGCAATGGTGAGTGACTTGACTTGCTCAAACACTCTATCATTGAATGCCTCATGGAAAGCACTCACGGCCACATCATTGGCATATAGCTTCTTTTTCTTCGGGCGGCGGTTGGCTCATTTGGTTTGGCCACCTCAAACTTGCTCTCGGTCTGAAGCCACACTTCTCTATTGATTGACTTGAGGTGTGCGGTCATCTTCACCTTCCAATAGGTAAAGTTGGTGCCATCGAAAGGTGGCGCCTTCTTGGTGTTGTTGACATGAAACATCGTAGCCATTTTGTCACCGTAGGTTGTTAAGCCACTCAAAATGCGGTGCCTAGCTCTGATACCACTTGAAAGGTCCTAATGGCTAGAGGGGGAGGGGGTGAATAGCCTATTAAAAATTCTACAAACAACACTAAGCAAGGCGGTTAGTAAATAAGACAGTAGCGAATAAGCAAGTGCTTCAAACTAATTACGCAAGCCTCCTAGCAATTCTAGCAATTCTAATGTTTCTAATCACAAGCAAAGGCTAGGTTGCTAAGTTACTCCTAGGTGGACAAGGTATACTAACTAATTCTACTTCTAGGAGCTAACAAGACTAAGCTAACTAAAAACACTACTCAAGCTACCAAGCTAAGCAAAGCTACACAAGATATATTAAGGTAAATGCACGTAGAGTAGTGTACAATATACCGACGCCGATGTGTAGAGGTGGATCCCAATCACCGTGATCAATCAAGAAATCTCCAACGAGCACAACAAGGTTGACACGATGATTTTTCACCGAGGTTCACGTGCTTGCCCGACGCTAGTTCCCGTTGTGGCGACACACTCACTTGACGGATGACAAGCAATGGCCAATGCCAAATCCCGGTGGGAGCTCAATCAACCGATCACAAGAGAGGGGTCCAACAAACCACGAGCAATCCACTAGTGCTCCTTTCGCGATCTCCAGCGGGGTAAGGAACGACCCCTCACAATCACCACCGGTGTGGCCTCAAACAAGCTCCACTTGAGCTCAACACCGACTCTTGCTCCAAGCGCTGAGGGAACCGGGCAAATTCCCAAGATAACAAGAATCCTTGGCTTCTCAGGGATGAAGTGCCTCTAGATGCAACCCATGATGCAATGCACTTCTATCACTCTCAATCTCACCAAGAATTCGAGTTAATGGATGGAGAGATGAGTGGAGAGGAATCACAAATGCTCACTAGCAAGATGGAAGCTTCAAATGTGCAAGAGAGGGCCTAAGGAACAAGCCAACATGGTATATATATGGCTCCTCTCGAAATGGAGCCGTTGCTCCAAAAATTTGCTTTCTACGCGGCCGGCCGGGACGCACCCGGAACCGAAGTCCGTCCGGGTCCGGTCGGTGCTTCCTTAAGCTACCGGCAAGGCATGGGCCCGGTGGCGCCCCTCCTCCGCGTCCGGTCCGCGGGGGTCCGTCGTGACCGATGCATCCGGTCCGTGGTCGGTCGCGACGTCCGGCAAAATGCGCCAGCCGAGCTCTCGCGAGCCTTAAGATCGACCCGGCCTTCCGTCGGTCGCGTCCGGTCCTTATAACCGTCCGTCCACCCCACCAAAACAACAAGTCTTCATCTTTTCTTTTGCTCTTTGCTTCAAACCTTCCTCGCCTCTTGCCAAGTGTTGCCAACACGTCGAAATGATCACGTTATCATCCATGTTAGCTCGTCGATAAGTTAGGCAAGATCGAAGTTAGTGCTCTCAAGTCCTAAATGCAATATGCAAAGACGATATGGACCTAGAAGCACTTCATGCAAGGATTGTCGCGGCATTCCCTCTTGATAGTCGGGTTATCTATCCTATAATGTGATCACACGGCTCTATCGTGTCTTGATCACCGAAAGGAAAACCCTATCAAGTATACCCTTTGCCTTGATCTTCGGGTTCCTCTCAAGCCGATCACCCCGAGCTTGACGATCCATCAAGTCCACCAACATTGTCCATGTTCATGATCATCATGCTCCTTGTCATCCACCTAATCCTTTCTTAAGTCACACACTTAGAGCAAAGGATTAGTCCACAAGTGTCGTCATCAATTTCCAAAAACCAAACATGAGATTTCAGCCACCCCCCAAGCTCCCCCCCGCGGTGGAGAACCTCGCCGCTTATGGCGTCTGCGCGAACTAACCACGCCGTGCCTTGCGCCGAGCAGCACCGACCACTTTGCACCACCGCGACCTCAACAAACCTCCAACCACCGGGAGATGAGCCGCTGGCGCCTCCACGACACCCCAAGGTGTGAAACCTCGGTCCTCGTCGGCGATCCGCGCCCGCGGAGAACGAGCTCACGCGACCATGGCAGCGCCGAGCCCCTGGTGTACGCCCGCCTTACGCCGCGCCCTAGCTCCCTCTTCCGGGATCACCTCCTCCTTGACTTCTACTCGCTGCCGCCCCCACTTTCCTTGGTGCCCGGCTCCCCTCGCCGGTGACCATCAGGGTCACGCCGGCCTCCCCGGTCGACCTGAATTGCTTTCAGGTGAGCAACACCCTCTCCTTCCACCTAGTAGCTCCCCACTGTCGGACTTAGTGCGACCAAGGTCTCGCGACTTCCTCTTCTTCGCCGGGAGTAGCCGGCTCCTCGGTGGCTGCCGTCGTCACCATCGTGGTCCGTCGGGACCGGGGGATTTCAAACTCTGTGCTACTCTTCCCAACGGCTAGCCGGTTGTGGCGGCCGATCAACTAGAGCGGTTGGCCTTTTTTCGTTAACGCCGTTGGTCGGCGGGGGCCCTGCTCTGATCTCTCCACGGGGCCGTCCGGTAGCCCAATCGGTCTCTCCACCCGGCGTCGTATCCTCCGTAGTTGGTATTATTATGCGGCGGCCGATCCCCGCCCCTGCATAGGCAAAGGGATCTCCCCCCCAACAAATCTCGTGCGACAGAGGATCCTGCCGGCGTCAGGCCTTCCCTCTTCAAACCCCCCTAGGAGGTCAACCTCACGTCACCCCACGCCTCCCTCCTCTCTCCCTCCTTTCGCACCTCCGGCCCTCCCCGTCGGCCCGCCTTGGTGGCGGCATGGGATTTGACGCCGGCCTGGGCGTACCATTTAATGGCGTTGATGCCAATCCCATCCGGTTGACGCCGCCCTTGATCACCACGGCGCCTGGCACGGCGCCTGTGATCCCTCCACTCCACCGCGCTAAGCAACCCTCCACCACTTGTCTGTCATGCGGCCCCAGCCTTGCGCCGAGCCCAACGCCCAGGGCTGCGCCATCCCCGCCACCACCACCCGCAACACCATCATCATACCAACCGCGCGCCTTGACCACCCCAGCCATGGAACGCCGCGACGACGCCCCTTCAGACGCCTACCGAGCCGCCCTTCTCACGCTTCCATGACCCCCTCCTTTAAAACCCCAACGCGTCCGCTGTTGGTATTTGATAAGCCTATAGAAATATTTATAATAATCCGCAAGCGAACGGATACTAGTGAGCATTTCACCCGGGAGAGGGTTTTAATATCAAATCCACAGGGAGGATGGTGTGAGGATAACCGAGGCATATAACTAATCCCTGAGCAGCAATCAAGGAACTGGAGAGGATAATGAGATAAGGAGATTCCTACGGTTGTCTAATTCTTACCCTTGTAAGCAATATTGATATTGTCTTAAGGGGACGTACTCAAAGGAAAACATGGACGAAACATGTAATCCTCTAGCAACATGGTCCTGCTTGGCCTATCATTCGGGGGTGGCCTCCAAAGGAATCAATGGTACTGTCACTACCACAAACTACCACACGTTCTCGGAATGTAGGGTGCATTCACAAGCAACCTCAGTCTAAGCACCACGCCTAAACCTAAGCTAACTCCTCTAATCTATAGGGTCCTACAGATTAAAGTACTCAAACAAGAGTTATGAACAATAAGAGCAATAAGAACATTTACTTACTTAAATAAGGAGTTGATCCACCATGGAAGTCTCGGGATCAAGTACCAGTGCTAATGGGAACTTGATCTTGATGGTACAAGATGTAGAGGAGTCACCGACAGGTCCGGTGCTTCCTCAGCAGCTCTTCCCATCACCAACACTTTATCTCTAGGAACAAGATTAGATCTAGTCTCTCTCATGGGATACTACAGATCTAATCTCTCAACTTGATATGCTTTTGCTCTTCAACTCACTCTAATACTTCTAGTTCTACATGATCTTCTAATATAGATTGGAACTAGAGAGGAGAGGTTGTCCTCACATTGGGACACCTCTGACCAAAAGGTCAAGAGATAATGAGTAGAATGAGTTACGGTTTAACCCTAGGGTCAGGGGGTCTTCTTGTAAGGTCCTAGATGGCTAGAGGGGGTGAATAGCCTATAAAATTTTTCTACAAACTCAACTAAACAAACCGATTAGTATAAAACACGGCGTAAAGCGGTTTGCACTAGCTCTAGTGGTCTTGCAAGCCTTCTAGTGACAAGACTGAATATTTCTATGATCTCTAATCCACACAAAGTCTATGTCACTACTCTATCTAATGAGCAATTCTAATATGGTCCTTATGCTAGCAAGAACAACTACACAAGACAAGTGCTAGCTCTCTACTCAAAATAAACTAGGAAGGTAAATACAAGAGTAAGAGCAATATACCAACTCGTAGAGGATGTCAACCAATCACCGGGAACAAGATGAACTATCAATCACATGAAGGTGATGATCCACACGCCGAGACAATGAACAAGTCGATTTGTTCACCCGGAGTTAAACTTGTACACCGACAAGTTACTCTCGGTTGTGCCGACCAACACAAGGATGGTGTTTGAGCTAGGCGGTGCCCTTGCTAGCCTCAACACACCACTCAACAAGTGTGGTACCCAAGACACGAGAAATGTATTCGTTGCACTTTGTCTTCCCGACGAGGAGTGCGTGATCCTCTCACAAATCAATCGGCGGTGGCCAAGAAACAATCACCTCTTCTTGCCAACAACTCCACCAATCCACCAAGGCGGCTAGGAGCGGTGTCTCTAAGAGAAACAAGAAACCAACTGGCTCACAACGATCCCCAAGCGCCTCTAGATGAAAAGATCAAAGCAAAGAGCACTTGGATCACCTCAACTCACTAGAATGATGCTCACAAGCAAAGGGGAGTGAGGAGGAGGATGTTTACTCACTCAAAGGGTGTTAGGATGTGTAAGAATGACCAAGAGGCCTCCCAAAGGCCGGCCAAACACATATTTATAAGCCCCATTCGAAATAGAGCCGTTAGGTCCAAACCCGTCGAAAAATACCACGGCGCCCGGGCCGTGCCAACCGGCACCGAGCACCCCGCCGACGACACAACATCGCCGGACGGCGCCCAGCGCTTGCGCCAGACCGCACGCGTCGCGTCGGCTGTGTCCGGGCGACCCCTCCGTGACATGCTCTGCGGGGCTGCGTCCGGCGCGGACGCCAGCGAAGGCGTCGAGTGCCGTTCAAACGAACCCCGCCGAAACCTCACCGGCGTGTGCCGACTCTCGACTCCTCGAGCCAGCGTCGGGAGTGCGCCTGGATGCATCAGCGCGTCGGCCAGCCTCTCAACAACACGTCGGATGCGCCAGGCGTTTCCGGCCGGCCGTCAGCGCAGTCACTTTGCGCCGAGGTTGTCGATTTGCGTCGTTTCAATTTTGTTCCAACCGTCACTTGTCTTGTGTTACCAACACGTCGAAGAACACCCGACCCTTTGTGTTAGCATTTTCAAAACATTTTCACCAAGTGTGAAGTTAGCTCTCTAGGTTAGAATGCATGCAAATGAATTTTGAACCTAGAGGCTTTGGAGGATCGATATGTACGATAAGTTTCCCCTCTTTATAGTACGGCTTATCGATTCTATAACCAACCACACCCTCTATGGTGTCTTAGGTGTGAAATCAAAAGCCCTATGGTTATACCTTTGCCTTGGGGTCATTTGATCTCCGAAACTCCACCGGGTTGCATGCTTGATCATCTTTTGGATCAACTCGATCCCTTATCCATGACCACCATGCACCAACTCCCAGGCATGACCAATCTCCAATCTAGTCAAACACTTAGCATCGAGATTAGTCTTTAGGTGTCACTAATTAGCCAAAACCAAACTAGAGATCTTCAATCTCCCCCCCTTTTTGGTAATTGGTGACAACCCGCATAAAGGTTTTATGATTAATGTTTTTGAACATACAACGGTTGTCCAAGCATTTTGCTTACAATCATAGGATTGGACAATCATCATAGTTCGGTTTTGGTAGCATGAGCTCCCCCTACATGTATGCCATGAGTTTGGAACGAAAGCATTGCATACATGTATGAATATTGAAATTGAGGGTGAGCTATGTTACCAAAATGATGCTTAAGGTGAAAGAAATGGACCTTTGAAGCGTGATACCAATCGGAGTTGCGCCATTTTCACCATACAAGCATCAAGATAACTAGATTTTCATCAAAACTCAAAATACCACGTGAGATCACATTATGAGCAAGGTACTTGAATTAAGAGCGGAAATTAGAAAATCTAGTTAGCTCCTATGCATGCTAGTTATCAATCATTTGAAAACCACTTGTGAAAACTAGCAAACACCACAAAAAGCATGTATATATGGAATTTAAATACATGTGCAATGAGCAAGTCATATGTTAGTGCACAAACAAATACAACAAATTGCCTATGAGCTTGCTCCCCTACTTGTGTGAACCACTTGTTAACTTCATGAACCTCATGAAAGAGTTTCAAAAACATGTGGAATTTTAAATTTTCCAAAAACCTTTCATGCACTAATCTCTCCCCCTTTGTCGACAATTTCCACAAAAGGTATGACCATGTTGTGTTATGGAAGAGAGAATAGTGCTCAAATTTGGATCACTTGTCAAACATATATTTCGGTTTGAACCAAACACAAGCTTCTTCACACCTCATGACAAGGGTTATCTTGCCTATGTTGAAGTATATGTGTGAAAAGATAGCCAAATATTCAACACTTGAGTTTGCAAGCCCATAAACATGTCATATGTCATCACTAGATCAATCAAGCATAAAGAGCAATAGTGATGACATACATACATCGAAATCCTTTTATTTTTAGTCCACATTTTGGGTTGAGTTACTTCACGGTTAAGTCTTGTCATGGTATGGGATGTAAACTCTTCCGATTCTCATCGATCTTATTTGTTTTTTCTCTATTTAATCCCTAAAAAGATATAAATCACCAAAGCTCGTGAAATTATGTTAGTTAGACCCTAAGCTTATGTTGATATTCATTTTAAGCCCTTATTCATGTTTAGTTGACTAGTAATATTATACTATAACAAGTGTCAACATCCGCCATTCTTGCCTCCTCCAAACTCTTGCCTACGTTGCTTTGCCACCGACCACCACATCAAGACCTGCCGCGAGCCCGTCCGCCGCGCGGCCGTTGTGGTGTCTTCGGCGACATGAAGAAGCTTTCTCCCGTTCAAGTCCCGCCATGCCCGGCCACCCCATGGCCGCACGCGTTCAGCGCCACCATGACCTCCCTTCCACCTTCACCTTCCCTAGCCCGCCCACCTGCCTCTCCCATTGCCACCCCAACCTCTCCCCCTCTACCTCGGCGTTTGGGCGTTCACCCCTCGCCGGTTCTGCGGTCACCCCCGGGCGCTTTGTTCGGTGTCCCGTCTTTGCTGCCCTCCCACCAGCGGGGGCCTCCTCTGGGCGTGCGGGGCAGGCACGCCCAACCGCGGCTTCGCTCCTTCCCGCCTCCGGAGAGTTCTTCGAGTATACCCTCTCCTTAGGGCGTGGCGTCGGTGGAGGAGGTTGACTCCTACGGCTCGCCCGTTACGCGTCGGCCTCCCACCAGACACACTTGCGGGCGGGAGCGACGAGCTCCTCTGGATGCCACGGGGGAACATGGGCGCACGTGGAGGACGACCTACATGTTCATCCACCACGAGGGTCCGACGGACAACCGGCCTACATCCTCTCGGCCTGTTCGCCGCCACCCTCAACGTCCACGTCGCATGCTCCCCTCCTCAATGGGGCACATGCTGCCGCCCCGCCGACTCACAAATACGGCCGGTGACACGGTGGTCGCGCTCGGCGAAACCACAGCGGGGTCACTATCGTCGCGCCCGAGCCACGCCCCAACCGCCATGTCCTCGACCTCCCGTGGCTCGTCGCCCGTCTCCGTCCGGTGCTACCCCGATGAGCACCGACTCAGCGTGGCATCTGGGCCGGCCTGTCGGCTTGGAGACGTCGTCGAGATCGGCGAGTGCCTCATGGCGAGGACTACTCGGAGGTCCACGCGGTGGTCGCCCGGTCGGGCCGGACGACATCCCGGACGACGTCTGGCGCGGGAACCCGATCAGTCGCGGCGCGCTGGTCCCCCCCCGGAAGGCTTGCTACATGGTCCACACCCTCAAGGTGTGGCGCCGCGAGGAACAAATAGACGGACGCGGGAAGTCCCCAGGAGAATGTGTGTCAAGACAAAGAAGATGGTGGGAGTGGAGATCCGGAGGATCGACACCAAACGCCCGCCACTTTGCTCAAGCTCATCCACCGTCGCACCCCCGGCGACTTCGTCGTGGGCAATGTGGGCATGAAGCTCTACCCCGACTGGCCACGCTCAAAGGTGCCACGAATGGTGTCCACTAGGGGGCGCTCCGAGGGCTCCTACCGGCCTACCACGCGCGATCACCACGGTGATCACCGGCGACGGAAGGACACTTCCTTCGGCACGATCAATGGCTCGCCGGACTCGTCCTCGGGCGGAGTTGATCGCGGGCGCTCCACGGCCACTTCGCTACTCGCGGCGAAGTGCGTCAACGCGGTCCTGACCCGGCACGCCGAGGGACAAGTTCCAGCGCCGCCTCTCCCCAACCCCGCGACCAAGCCGAGTCAGCCGCCTGAGGAGATGCTTGAGGGAGTGTCCCGGCCCGAGGAACACGACACCAGGACCCGATCCATTCAAGATGGGCAGCACCACTTCTGGCGGGCTCGTCTACAAAACCTCCATCGCCCGGCGACCACAACCACCCCTCTGCGCCGACGGCCGTGCAGGGCTCTTTTACACCCCCGGGTAAAGTTCTTTGCTTGGCTACTAACGAAGAACGGGATCAATCGGCGAGATCGGTCTTTGGCGCACAAGAACATCATCGGCGATGCTAGATGCCCCATTTGCGGCCTCGCCCGGCGAGACGACGGACCACATTGTGTCCGGCTGTCCCTTGCTACCGGTTTCTGGGCGTCGTTCCATTGGGACCCCGCCGATGTGGCCAAGGTCCATGAGTTGTGGTTGACCCGGCCTCCCCCATCTCATGCTTAGATCCATTGGGACCCTGCCAATGTGGCCAAGGTCCATGAGCCGTGGGCGACCCGGCCTCCCCCATCTGTGTCGAAGGACACCCTACACCCCCTGCTGCTGCTTCTCTGTTGGGAGATTTGGAAACACCGGAATGAGGTCGTCTTCCGTGCTATGCAACCCCCTCCTCACCATTACGGGCAAGGTGTACATATTCCCAAGAAGCTCATTACGAACCGGAGATGCCATATTCCCAAGAAGAAGATGAATATGATTAGAGATTGGAGTAAGCTAGTGGCTATGTAATCTACACCCTATCCCCTCTCTTGATGTAATGGTGACATTCAAGGCCTCGCCTCCACCCACCGATCCCTTATGTGCACGGCATCCGTGGAGCTAATACAAAAGCGGTGGGGGATTTCCATTACCCTCCCCCCGAAGTTTCCTCAAAAAAAAATGTCATAAACATTGATACTCTTCTTTATAAATTTGGTCAAACTTTGGATACTTTGACTAGGGAAAGGACTTATGCATCTTGAGGACACAGTTAGAAACTCTAATAGATACACCTTAGGGTCCCAACCCCTTTTAACCACCTGGATGCTTGTGGGTGCCCAATAATGCTTCTTTTTCTTGTTTCAGTCAACATATACCTGTCGATCGTAGTTCCTGAGCCTTCATGCATGTCTTATTTCATTTACACAGGCATTCATATAGCTATTTTATTCTAGCTGATGTGTTGTGGTAACATCAGCTTTTGTTGTATAGTAGTTGGATATAGAGGTTTATGGCAGAAAAGGAAGCACTTTTTATGGTTTATTATTTTCTGAATTTTTTAATTAAATAAATAATTTGTCCTACACTTGCATAGGCCATGGCGTGCATTACCCCCTTCGTCCAGTGGTACCATTTGAAGTGCAACATCGTTCAAGTTTAGGTGATATACCTATGCAAGCAACGTGCCAAGGTTTGCATTTATTTATTTATCACAATATAAACAAAAAACATAAACATTATATGGAAAACTGACATGCGTTTGTTTATTTATGCATACAACATGGACAGTGGGTGGTACATGATGTTTTGATGGAGAAGTACTTACAAGGGTACATACAAAGGTAAGTAAAATAATAAAAACCCCAATACAAATGCTCCAGTTTTGTTGGTTGTATATGTAACCAGGCCCACTATTACAGGAAACAATTCAGCTACAGCGCATCAACCTCATGTACCAACTACTAAACATGATTGATAACATTGGTGATCCTCCAGATGCTATTAGAGAAGCAATTAACTAGTTCAAATCACCTGAGCGTAGGTAGTAGCTAATCTGAAATTAGATACCTGGTCTGGCATGCAGGAGTGAAACACATGGTTGGATGTGAAAGAAAAATAGACTTGTGCTTTTGGTAATCACTAGAAATGATCGCGGCGTTGCCGCTTATAGCGATAGGACCTGTGATATTTTTCTTAGGAAGTTATTATTTGTTTTGAAATGAATTCGTTAACTATTAATATTATATTTGATGTTGTTTTTGTTTGAAAATAATTGTATAAGATTAATGTGCTTAGTTAAGATAATTTTTTATATTTGTGTCATGGTTTGTAGCATATTGTTGTACTTGTTTATATTTTGGAGAATTTCTCATTGTGAAGGTATTTTTTTAATTTATATATGTTGTTTTGGGTTTTTCAAATATTAATTTACTTTATTTTATTTTTCATTCAAAGTTAGAGTGATTGGTTTAGTATGGTGGTTAGCTATGCATCGGTGTAAGTGTCGCTATGTTATATTTTACATTTGTTACTAAAATGGAACTATCACATTTTTTTTTCTTTTTCTTTTTTTTTTGGAAGCAAAAGAGGCTAAAAGTATTTATAAGGAGTTTCGAATAACTAGATTTTCTATTTTATGTGTTTATTTGATTTTCATATGTACCCATACAAAACATAAGAACAATTTTACGGTAAAAACTTTCGATTAAAACATGTTCTATTTTAGACCCACGGCATAGATTTGTTCATGAGGATTTTGAAATAAATTGATTTTTTTATTTTACGATTTTTCTTTGATACACTATACAATTTCAAAAGTTTTACCAAGTCTATTCGTAAAAAAAAAAAAAAAATAGATGAGGGTAAACAGCGACGGATCGAATTTGGCCCATTAAGGCCCAACCAGGCCCAAGTGGGGAGGGAAGCCGGCATGGACTGCAAGATCCCGCACCTCCTCGGTGTCGGCAGGCTTCTGCGCAGCGGCGGCTGCAGCGAGCTGCAGCTCTTCCCCTTTACTCCACAGGAACGCGTACAGGCCCACGATTATGAGCAGTGTTCCCAGCTCCCAGCTCCCAGCTCGCTGCACATACATTACACAAGAGTATATAGTAGTACTTAGTTGCCGTATTTGCTACAGTACATGTCTACCTGCGTTGACTTAGAGTTTAGATTGATGCTAAGAAATAGAACGATGAAGTGTTTATCTTCACATGCATTCAGATCAAGGAGCTAGGAGGATATGCGCTTAGGGTGTCGAGGAGGAGCGTCGGATGCTGCGCGTCGTGGAACGGGCTTGAGGTGGAAAGGAACATCGATCAGGGATACGTTAAGATTCCGATTCTCCCGGTGAAGAAGAAGATGGCGTACCTTGCTTTTGCCCAGCAGCTGAAGCTGCTCGCCTTCCGCTCCCATCTAATTCGCCCCAGCCACCAGACCAGCACCGGCTGCTGCTGACGCACAACACATTGCTCGGCGAAGGCCTCAGGACCAGCGACGGAGAGGGGCGGGGCGACCGTCTTGAAGCTCGCCTTCCCGGCGGCTGGGTCTTGTCGGGGATGGCCGGCGAGCTGCGCCGGGCCCGCGCGGTCCCGGGGACAACCATGGCTCGGCGAGAGGCAGGTCGTTGCCTGCTTGCCACGCGCACAGGCCGGCTGAAGCAGCGTAGCGCACGGCCGCGACCGAAGCATGGTCGCCTGACAGCGACGGGAAGAGAGGAGGGCCGAGTAAAAAGTTGTTTCGTCCCGACTCTTCGCGAAGGCATTAGAACCGGCTTTAGCATGAACCAAGTTGAGGTTGCCTGATTCCGTTGGTTTGAGATCTAACGGATGAGAGTGAGGCAGGTGACGTGGTCCAATGAAAAGCCTTCTTTTTGGTACAGAAATCGTAAGGAGAAGATCTGTGACAATCAGAGTTATGATGTTTCAATTTCATGTAAGAGGACTTAAGCACTTATAGAATATGTGTATGTGTAGTTCCAACAAGTGTGCTAATATGTGTAGAACAACCGGCGTGTACAGAACATAGTTTTTTGGGCTGCATTTGTTAAAACAGGCGGTATAAAATAAGGGTTGAAAACAAAAAACTGCTTTAATGACGTCGTCTTCGTAAATCACAGACAACTATTTAAGGCTTTGCGTTATTTTAATGAAAATGCTTTCGAGTGATTTAACGTAACAGGCCAGCAAAACTGGGTAACTAAAAACATGCCGCAGCATTTAATTTCATACACATTAATGCTATTTCTAATGTAATCTCTTTATATTACATAATTTTTCCAATTATATAGATCAATGAATATATCTTTATAGAAATCTTACACTTGGGATAAAACATTTCATGTTTTTATTTGTTTTATAGCGAACCTATAGTGCATTTGCCAAAAAAAAATAAACACAGAAAGGTAAATAAATTTAGTAAATAAATAAGTACAAGGACAAGAAACACATAAAAATATTAAAATATACTGTGCAAGACAATAAATAATATTGTGGAATACTGTAAACCATCTCTAGGTGGTATGATAGGAATATTGTGCAAGCCAATAAATAACGTTGTAGCTTGGCGTAGTTAATAAATTTAGTTAATAAGCTTAGCGCAGTTAAGAAAGTTTCTTATCATCATCCGTCAATAATAAGCAGTCTCTAAAAAAATATAAAATATACTAGCTCACCAACCCGTGCGCCGTGCTCTCTCGCACGGGTTAGAATATGTTGATACACTAACTAATAAGAACTGCTTATATTAAATATCTTTTCTCTTAAGCTAATATTCTAAAACAATAGCTATAATAGGTACTCCCTCCGTTTCAAATTATAAGACGTTTTGTTTTTCTAGATATGTTGTATTTGCCATGCACGGGTTAGAATATGTTGATACACTAACTAATAAGAACTGCTTATATTAAATATCTTTTTTCTCTTCGCTAATATTCTAAAACAATAGCTATAATAGGTACTCCCTCCGTTTCAAATTATAAGACGTTTTGTTTTTTTCTAGATATGTTGTATTTTGCCATGCACATAAATATACACTATGTCTAGATACATAGTAAGAGCAATGTATGTAGAAAAGCCAAAACGTTTTATAATTTGGAACAGTTTAGTATTCTATAACTTATATTAAATTGTGATAATCTATCAAACATTGATTTGAAGTTTTTTCCATCCATAGTTTTTTCCTTTATATTGTGTATCTCCAATATGCATTTAGTTGAAATATTTAATTATGGGATTTTAAGTAATAGAATTATTCGATCTAATTAATATATATTTTAACTAATGAGATTAATCCATATCCTCCTTACATATCTCTCTTACATCATCATCATTGAAACTATTTGTGTGTTTGTCTCACCCTTGAACAAGTGATGATAACATATGTATGTTTCCATCTCAGTCATTTGATTTATAAGGCTTCGTGGGTTGGCATGATGCGCTCTAATATAGCTTTTGATATATATGATCAATATATGTGGTATTTCACAGAAAACTAACTATAGAAGAGTAGATTACCTTGTTGATCTTGGCAACATTGTTGTAGGTTCAGTTTTTGAGGTTGTCTTTATCGTTGCATCAAAGATTTTTTTTTTTTTTTTTTAGTAAGTAGAGAAAGATGATTATAATATGTTTTTGTAAATTATAACTTTTCTACTTTTTATACTAATAAAATATTGTGTCAATATGTTTATACTATGGATACAAGGATCATTAAATTGCATATGGTTATTCAAATAATATTTCCTTGTTGGTTGTTAAGTCATTAGAAAAAATATTTTTTAAAGTAATATTTCTTTGTGCCGATAATATATAGGAATTTATATGTTGGCATTAACATTCTTGCTCTTCCTTTTAATGCAGTTTTTTATAGGACTTCTAATGTACTTTTGTTTAGCTCAACATGAGGTTCCCTCCTCCAATCCTATTAATAAACATGAGTTTTTAACTTTCTATTGAGGGACCAACAATTGATTATTTTTGTATATCAAGCTAGGATATACACTATGTCTAGATACATAATAAAAGAAATAGATCTAGAAAAGCCAAAATGAACTATAATTTGGAACAAAGGAAGTAGTTTTTTTCTTTACAATTGTGTGTGGCCAAGACTAATGTATCTATTGAGAACAAATACACATACATGAAACATTGGCATAAGTAGTTCTAAGAAAACATTTTAACATATATATACATCAACATATATTGTTGTATGCGTGTTCAAATAAATAATTAAGGGTAGGATACATTCTATACATTCATGCTAATAAAAACCACAGCAACGTATCGTGGTTGAATTAGAGATCCATATTAATTGGTAATCATATTATTTATAGCACCTGCTCATTATTAAGTAATGATTTATTTGACACAAATACCATGCCTGTGACACACTAAGTAATAAACAACAACGTCAGTTCCATCTAATGCATTGTTATTTATTTATGTTATA
Source organism: Hyparrhenia diplandra (assembly GCA_015847255.1). Classification (NCBI taxonomy): domain Eukaryota; kingdom Viridiplantae; phylum Streptophyta; class Magnoliopsida; order Poales; family Poaceae; genus Hyparrhenia; species Hyparrhenia diplandra. The sequence continues at coordinate 101,735 of JADLZK010007790.1, read as the reverse complement.
AGAGAAAATTTAAAGATTGATGCATGAAGACATATTTAGACATATCCAGCTGATACAAATTCATAGAAATTAGCTTTAGAAGATCTACTCGACCATGTGCATATTATAATGGCAAAATTAATTAATTAATATACTACTTTATTAAAGTGTAAATACTTGATTAAAATCTCAAGCTGTTTAAATTTGTTTAAGAAATTTATATTGATGTTAATCCATTTATAAATGTAATGCCCATGTGGGGAATTTCCTTGGATCATCAGCAGGATATAGTGCTTGAGCGCATATGTTAAAAATGTAAGTGATGAATTTGTGTTTGCAGCTGTCAGCACGGTCACATTATAGCTAGTGGTTAATTTGTTGTCGAGTCCTTTGCATTGAGACAACCAACTCTGACCTGGATGCATGTTGTGTGATCGTGTCGTGGATGGGATGCCGAAATTCTCATTAAAGTTCTAGGGCCAGTGGTGCATGAGCTCCATCATGCAGCAGCATATGTCTTCTACACACATTACTTTTGTTTATATATAATATACTAATGACAATATATTAGATTATAGAGATATGTAGGTGCGTGCAGAACTTACCGGTCTTCTCTCTAAGTCTCAATCGTGAGTGAGGATCGACGAGGCAACAGGCAAACCAACCTTGCTCCTCCTGCATCAGCGCATTGCACATACTCTTGTATTATGCGGCAAAAGGACACCGCCGGTTTTCAATTGTTGTGGGCATACCTATCCAGTACCAGCTAGCTCATCCATGAAACCATATACACATGCAAGATATTCTACCAATCTGCATGCTTCCCCTGATGATGTGCGAAACCTGTACGCCTGAGATCAAATTAATAGGAGATCAAGATCCGGCAAGAAAAGGACAACGACTACTTGGTACTTCCAAACAAACAGGCCTAGGCTGTAGATATAGATCGATCATAGGACAAGGATGCCAAAAACCTGCGGTACAATGTGACAGGGGAGGAAAGCGCCACCACATACCTAGCGCGCACGCGGGGTAATAAGGTTAGGCACTTTTTTTTCTCGTTCATGGTCGGCGACTATATTTGAGCGGTGGCTGAGCTTTGCTAATACCACGAGAGAGATGGGATGAGAGATATAATTAGATTTTTTTCTTTTCAATTGAGCTATTATGTTGTGAGTTTCCATTAATTAAGACAAAATTTTATGATTTATAATGGCAAAAGTTAGGTAATTAATATATAAATCTAGGGGTTACTTTAGGTTATTTTCATAATGGCAATGGTTGGTATTTTTTTTAAATAAAGTATGATAAATCTAATGGCCATTATTGGTGATGATTAGTGTCTACCAAATCAAAGGCCAGATACTTTTGATTATTGTGGGAATTTTAAGGATTCATCTTTTTTTTTTTTTGGCACATCCGGTAAGGATTAACATGGAGGCTCCGTTGGAGTCATGTAGAACATGGTTGCTCCTAAGGAAATAGGTTTGATTGATTAGGCATGTGAGCAGTAGATGATTTGTTTGTTTTTATATTTTGCCTATTATTCTCTTGACTATCTTTTTAGGGAATTCTTGACTATCTTTTTTCCTATAAAATCAAGTATTTGTTCAAACCGATATAAATATTCTAGGCAACGATGCTGCAATTTCTGAATCCAAATTACCTTGACTTTTCTGTTTAGTACTTTCTTTTTTCCTAGTTCATTTCGATCTAGCACTTTCCGATTAATTTTCCATGTTTTTATATCCTTAATTTACGACATGTTGGATTGCATGGACTAAATGAAACCAATTTAACATATGATTTATGTCAATTTAAGAATAAGGAAAGAAACACAATAAAATAAGAACGTTGAATCTCAATTCAGATTGTGGTTACCTTTCTGTGGAGGTAGTAGCCCGGCAACAGGATGAACCATGGAATAGGTTAACTGGAGTTGTTGATCAAAGTTAGATTGATAGGTAGGGTTACCTCTATTGGGATAGCCTGGTGGCAGGAAGAACCATGCATGGAAGAGCATGTACCCGTGTTAGAGTAGCACGTAGCACGGGGAATGCAGGATGAACCATGGAATTAGTTCAGCAAAATTGTCACCGTTGAAATTGAGTTACCGGCGGCAAGAAGGACCCAGTAATTAAAGAACACGTACCTGTGCATGTTGGTTCCGCCTAGGGACAGGATAGTCTGCTAGTTGCAGTTCTTCACCTGAGTTGTTGCCGGTGAATTTGAGATTGACAGGGTCGTTGCTTTTTGGAGTCACCAGCGGTGGCGGCAAGGACTTTTTAACCAGCGGCGGCAGCAAGGACTTGAAAGAGCCCTATAGCCACGTAGTATTTTATTTTGTGGTTATATTTTAAGTTTTATAAATAATAATGACAATGGTGGGTACTTATGTGGTAAACTTAGGAGACCAATGGTCGTTGATTAGGCATATCAATTCGATGGATAGATCTTTCTGATTATTCTGGGAATTTTAAGGATTTATCTTTTTTTCTAGCGCATCTGGTGAGATTTAATGTGGAGCCTCCGTTGGAGCCTTCAATTAATAATAGCAAGATACAATACACAACACCTAAACTTAATTAACCAACACATTAAGTAGCAGCAATCTACCCTCAATCATGCACCGCATGGTACAACCGTACGCTAAGCTGTACCATCTACAAGTTTGTCAGAACAGCTTTCCAATCTGGTTTTGTTATTATTATTAACAGGCTAGTGCTATTATTAACAAGATAGAACAGGGGTAGCAGTTTCAAAATAAAAATTTGCTAATAAAAACAATATATATATATACACACACACACACACAAAATACGTAAGAGGTAGATGATTTGTACGATAACACAGCCTAGTGCGAGAGAAATACTACACATGGAGCGATGCGAGGCAGAAAGGGTGTGTTTGGTTGCCTGCTTTAGGGCTGGCCATGGCCCGGTGGGCGCTTTTGGCCCGTTTGGTTGCACTGGCGCCTTTTTAGCCGGCCCCGGGAGGTGCCCGTACTGGGCTTGGCCTGCCCCCTCGGTCGTTTTTTTCGAGCCGGCTCGGCCGGCCGCTTCCGACCACAGGTGGGTCCAACGCACTCGAAGCCGGCCACCGTATAAAACCAGCAATCTCACGGTGGCTAGGGTTTGGCCACCAGCAATGCTTCACTCGCTCCCCCCATAAGCCTCCCTCCGTCGCCGACTCCCTGGCTCCCTCGGGATCCGCCGGGCGTGATTGTCCCCTTCGCTTCCGGTAAGACCCGCGTGGACATTGGTAACAGGCACTCATCCCGTCTCCTTCTGTTTCCCGCGATCGATTGGTTTGTTTTCGGTTCAGATCTCGGAATTTTGGGTAGTTGAATCTGGATCTAGCCGAGCTTTATCTTGGATGGTCGATGATTTATGCTTTCGACATGGGTGGCGGCCTTCTTGGCTCGCAGCCTACGATTTTCATAGTTAGGGTTTCAATCTTACAGCTGTTTGGATCCTGGAACTTGGTACCCCCTATGCCCTGATTACCCATGTGTTTGGCTGTAGATCTGTTTGTTCTTGGCATTTCAGTTAGGGTTTCTTACACACTAAACTTGTTATGTAGCGTCATGGATCCGTCCTTTAGGCGTCGCCGGCATTTCATTAGGAGGGCTGCATCAATGGTGCCGGTGATGAGTGCCCGGGTCTTCCTTAGGTTCAGAAGGCGTGGCCACTAGTAGGAGAGGGATTAGGTATGGCCCCATGACCCAGAGATATGCAGAAAGGGCTGTGAACCTCCGATTTCTTAGGCAGCAGGATGACACCACCTTTATTGAGCTGCTTAGGATGAAGAGAGCTCCTTTCTTTCAGCTCTGCAGCTTGTTTCGTGATAGGGGCCTTCTAAGGGATACCCTCAACTGTCACATTGAGGAGCAGCTTTCAATGTTTCTGTTGGTGGTTGGACACAATACCAGATTCAGGGTAATCAAGTATTTTCAAGAGGTCTACTGAAACTATCAGTAGGCACTTCCATGAAGTGTTGTATGCTGTGGGTCAACTCAGATCTGAATTGATCACTTACCAAGCTTCTACTACTGCACACCCAAAAATCCTTAGGAACGAGGAAGTGGTACCCTTTCTTCAAGGTGACTTTTTGAACCTTGATTTCCTTCCAGTAGCATATCTTAGGACTTCCATGTTAATCTGTACTTGTTTCTTAGGATTGTATTGGTGCCATTGATGGCACTCATGTGCAAGCCAAGGTACCAGAGAGAATGAGGCCAGCTTTCATGGGTAGGAAGAACAGTACCACTCAGAATGTCCTTGCAAATGTTTGATTTTGATCTTAGGTTCACCTATGTCCTAGCTGGGTGGGAAGGTTCAACCCATGATGCCGTAATTCTAGCCGATGCCTTGGAGATGGATGATGGTTTAAAAGTCCCTCGCGGTATTAGGCTATCTCACCTATCATTTCATAAGCCAATTAGGATGTAGTACAGTCCAAATGACTCGACATTGGCCATATTTCCTTGTTTATAGGGAAGTTCTTCCTAGTTGATGCCGGATATGCAAATGAGGCACGGGTTTTCGCCTCCATATAGAGGAACAAGATACCATTTGAGGGAGTATGGAGTTAGGAGCCCACAGAACCCTAGGGAGCTCTTCAATCTTAGGCATTCAGCCCTTAGAGTGACTGTAGGGGGGGCTTTTGGTGCTTTGAAGAGCAGGTGGAGAATTCTTTACAACAATCCCTTCCATCCTTACAAGACTCAAGTGAAGCTGGTTTTAGCTTGCTGCATTCTACATAACCGGATCCTCAGATGGGGAGAAGATTCAGTCTTTCCTGCAGAAGAGGATTGGGAGCCCAACCCTGTCCCAAACCCAAATGACAATGAGCTAGATAAGCAAGCTTGGGTAGCTAAGAGGGATGAATGGGCCAATGCAATGTGGCGCTAGGCATGGGGGCCACTCGATGCTAGGCAAAACAACAGTTTGTGTTGAGTCCTGTGATGTATGCATATTTTTTTTTATTATGAGACCTATCCCGAGGCTATGATGCTACTCTATTCAAATTACTGTCTTGTAATATGACTTTGATTACCTTCCCGTCTATGTAATATGACTTTAATTGGCACCGTTGATGCTTGTTTGCTTTTATGATATTTACCTTATGCTTTCAAATGTTGGTGTTTACTTTTCTATGCATGTACTATTATGTTTTTTTTGGGGTAGCTATGGATGGGTTCGAGAACTTTGATGTGTTTGGGATGAATGGTGCCGGTGGGCTTGACCAAAGAAGTCAATGAGGAGCCCGAGGTGCAAGAAGTGGAGGCTCGCGCACAAGGCAATGGTGCCGCTCAAAGGCTGAACCCCGGACACCCGTGATGTCAACCTTTGTGCTCACCAAGTTTGCAGATCTGGTAAGTGAGGGGCTTAGGACAGATAAAGGGTTCAAGGACTACCACAACAACCAAGTTGCAAGGGAGCTTCAGGCCTACATCAACCAGCCAGTGACTGGCACTCAAGTGTACAACCACCTCCGCAAGTGGTGTGCCAAGTGGGTGAAGGTTTGCAAGCTCAAGGACCTAAGTGGAGCAAACTGGAATGAGGAGCATTGCATGATCACACTGGACCCTTCCCACTACAATGGTCATGTCAAGGTAAATATTCTTGCACACCGACTTATGGATTGTCACAGGTTTACATACACTTGTCGTAGCTTACATTTGATGTACTAACATCCAATTGCATTGTTGTCTTTCAGGATCATCAGAAGGATGCTGAATTCCTGAATGTCCCCATCGTCAACTACATGTTGATGCGCATCGCCTCTTCGCCGCTGGAGTGGCAACAGGGGGAGGTTTGCCATGGGATCAAATGAAGCCCTGGGTACTCCTCCGGCCCGACCAAGAGGTGGTTGATGTCGACAAGGATGAGGCACCTCCAACTGTGAAGGACACCAAACTGAAAGGGAAGTGCAAGGATGAGTATGTCAGTAACAAGAGGAAGAGAGGAATCACTGAAGAGGACTCAGCTTTGATGTCAGGGTTCACTAAAGCTAATTGGGGCATGAACAAAGCTCTCAGTGATGGCAACAACACTGAATCAGCACCAGTGATCTATGCTTGTTGTTATGGGTTGCATTGGGTTCTGCAAGAGGGATCTCATGACAATTTTGAACTACTTCATGGAGAACAAAGGACCAGCCATGGTGTTCATGGAGATGTCACCTGAGGACAAAGAGTTGTGGATTAACACCTACCTGGACAAGGTCAACACCAGGATGGCCATCACTTGAGTGATGGGCAACAGAGAGATGTTAGAAATGCATGAGTAGAAACAGATAGCCCTTTTTTGGTGTCATTCTTGACTTGTAATAATGCAACATTATGGTAATGTGTGTTCTGGGTAGCTGCTGGCAGTTGGGACTGTAGGTAGTCCCCCCCAGTAGTAGCTGTTTCTTGATGCATTTTGAAACATTGAAGTTTACCATTGCCTGATGAATGAAAGTTCGAAGTGGTTAGTTCATAAGTTGTTTACAAGTTTGAGTAGTTTACTGTTGATTGAACCGAGTTGTTTTTTTGTTGGGTTGCAGTGATGACTTTTTATGCTGTGTTTCGGGGATACAATCCTGGTGTGTATGAGACATGGCCCGACCGCGCGGCGAGGCGAGACGTCACGGGTTTCCTGGGAACTTGTACCAAGGTTTTCGCACCTACAACGAAGCCATGGATGCACTGGAGGGATTCCTAGCCAATGAAGATGGTGGACAAGCGCAGCAACAAGCTCCCCAGCAACAAGTTCACCCAGTAGCAGCTAGAGTGGAAGTGCCCCCAGGGAACGTCGACACTAAGGACATGATCATAGCAGTTCTAGTGGTGGTAGTCATGCTCCAGCTTGTTCTTACTGTTAGCAAATTGATGTATGCTACAATGTATTAAGTTAAATCTAGGCATGTGGACCTGTAATGAGACCTATTAAGCATTGGTGCCACATTGAACATTGCATTTACATTAAACATTGCATAATCACACCACCGCGCCACTTTCGACATAAGTATTTCGAAACACTTTCAAAGAACATCAAATAAATGTGAATAAAACACATGAACACACAAATGATCGATAAACCCCAGGATGAGGTGACCATACATTCAGCATGCTTTCACCATCTTCTTAACATTGTTCGAACACTGTCTGGGTTTACCATCTAGACAGAAGCTACCTGGGTTCACAGATAGCTATCTGGGTTTACCAACACCGACGACCATCATATTTACATTAGCCAGCCACTGACCTTTCCAGGTCCAAAAGAGCAGTGAACTAACTGCAAGTCAAGCTAACCCGTATCATCAGTTCCGCAGGGCTATCACTACCAGCAAGAACTAACTAAACCATCATAGGCAGGTCCAAAAGAGCTGCTAACTATACTGCACCCAACAGCTTCACTTCAGCAGGGCTTTCACTACCAGCTTTGTTGTCACCTAGAGCAAGCAAAAGAATTACCACCAACCACAAGAGCTGCTAACTATACTCCAGCAGCTTCACTACAGCTTGACGAAGATGACGGCAAAGGCGATGGCCAGGAGCATGAACACGAGACCTAGGAGGCCATAGATGATCACGATCAGCCAGCTCTTGTCCACGCCCGGCGTACACGCCTTCTTTCCGATACGCGCGCCCGCACACGTTCAGCCACCCTTTTGGTGCGTGTCGATTCTTCTTCAGCCACATTCCTCCCAGCATGCGCTTCGTCGTTCAACTGGAGAGCCTCCACGAAACACTCATGAGCATGATTCTCCAGGCGCTTGACGCGCTTCAGCTCCTTCCAGAGAGCCTTTAGGGTCTTCTGCACACACGAATCGGCCAAGGCGGATCCAGCCAAATGAACGTCACGGGCACTGATCCTCCATGTCCTAGTTCAATCATGAGAACGACAGTGAGAAAACAATAGCCTAATCTGATGCACTGACTGTTACCACTTCACAAAGGAAATAAGGCAAAAGTAGTTAACCCGCATGGGCATCCGAGGAAGCGTCGACCACCGCCGCGGCCTCCCTGTGCCTTCTTCGACTTGCAAGTGGTGACCATGAAGACACTCATCCACCGCACCTCCCCAAGGCCTGTCCAGGAGGAGACCGAGATGGCACCAGGAACCGAAGACTCGACCGATTCCTACCAAGGAGGGGAGATAAATCAAATTGAACCGTCAAATCGAGGAATGGTAATGCAAACTCATCGATTGGATTACGGCACCCACACTTGAGCCTCGCTAGAGTTCAATCGACGAATTCTAGGGTGACCTAGGGTTTACGAATGGGGAAAAAATCGAAGCTTGGTCATACCTGCGAGTCGGATCCGTTACGGGAGTTGCCATGGCTGCGGCGGTCGCCGGAGGCGGAGGGATCTCGTCGGAGCGGCTCGTCGATGGCGAATAGGGGACCAGGTGGGGGCGTGGTGGCCACCGCAGTTGCAGCCAGGCCCTCCGGCTGCACACCTCTAGAGCACGGCGGATAGCCGCCGCGCGCTCGACGGAGGACGCGTCACTCATCTCCGACGTCGCCTACACGCAGCGCCGGCGAGGCGGAAGAGGATGGGAGCGGAGGAGACGAGAAGAAACGAGACGGAACTGCCGAGGTGGAGTGGTGACTGGTGAGAGAATGAACTGAAGAGGAGGGGACGGCCGGGTCCGCGTATTTATGCTCGACGACGACAGGGCGGGGCGGTATCGTTACCAGCTACCGGCCATGGTGACGACATTCCGCAGAAATGGGCAACCAAACACCGGTCCACGGGCTCCGCAGCCCGCCACCAAGAACACGCAACCAAACACAATCTACATCGGGCCAACATCCCGCCACCAAGAACCAAACACCCCCCCTAATCGCCTTTGGGCCACCTTTACTAGGCTCGGCCAGAATTGAGCCAACCCACATTGGGACAGCAACCAAACACACCCAAAGAGTCCTTAGCATGCATGCAGTTGACTGTATGGGGTCCACTTCTGTCAGTCAGGTACCATGCAAAAGTGAAAACTAGGCGATGCATGTCGCCGTCGCCGGTATAAACTGAGCGTTGTTTTGCTTTTCAGCCATGTGCGGCGGTGACGGAGAGGGATGGGATGCGGTGACAGGAGCAGCGGCTAGCGCAGCTCGGCTCCGATAGAACGGAGGATCTCCGATGTACTCCCTCCGTTCCACAATACTTGCAATTCTTTGACTCGTATAAATTGTGTTTGACCTCTCTTCTTATTCAACTTTTTTTTAATAAATATTATCAATTTTGTTATGACTTATTTTTTTTTTTTTAGGGGCGGCAAAAGCTTTGCCGCGATTTCTATTAGACGAAAAAAAAAGCAAAAGGCAAGTGCTAGCCCAGTTTTTTGACTGAAAACCGGGCCAGAAAAACCATACAATTGTGGAGGGTACCCTACTCCACCTACACACCTAGGTACCAAATCAACTCAACTCGCGCCATCACTAGCGCCCACTCGACTCACTTGACACTACTAGCATCCACTTAGACAACTCAACTAAAGGACACCGGGATGGAAGAAAAATAAACATGAGACCTAGCTCGGTTGGATTGGGTCATCAACACGAGCCTCCTCCCTCAACCCAGTGTCGGTCGGATTGGGCCGTCGACCTAAGCCACCACGCACCACACAACAAGAAAAACAAACGCACACCAACACGAACACCACCAACAACCTTGCCACCAACACATCGACCTTGCGCACCTCTTCCTCCGCAGCACGCATGCCAACCAAACCACTTCCAACATAGCCACAAGCCGAAGCCGAGTCTCCTTAAGCGACGCCTCCAAGGAGAACGCGACGCCGATAGCGCCGCCGTCGCTCGTCCAGTAAATGGACCAGGTTTTCACCCGAAGACTCCATGGTACAGGACACGGTGCCCCATAGTGGTGTCCCCAACGGACGAACGACGCTCCAAGGGCGCCGCCGCCATCGCCACGGCATGAATGTCGGTGATGGCTTTCGCCCGGAAACACCGTACCTTACACACCATCTCGGACAAGCAGCAACTCTCCCTCCTCAGAACCCCCGTTGTCGAAGAGATGGCTCGGTACAGCCAAGCAATGCCGCCACGGCACCGCGACAACATATCAGCAGCCGCCCAGCCCCGCCACCGAGACGACGCCGAATCCACAGAGCCAACGAGGGATAGAAGAAGGGGAGCACCACCATCCGACCTCTGTCCCCACTGCCCGCATGCCGATGTCCGCTGGCCACCTCCCGACCACCATGGCAAAGAGCGGCCAGCCAAACCGGTGCCCTCACCCAAGGCCTCCCGCGGCATTGAATCGTCGTGCCCGCGGCCCTCGCAGTCGCCACCGCCGCCGCCGCCGCCGTCCCTGCGCAAGGCGGCGCTTGTGCACCCCTCGGCCCGTGTGTCGCCGGCCTTCTCCACCCCGCACCGGCATCATGAGCCACCAAAGACGCCGGTACAGCCGCCGCGCCCACCACCACTGGCCGAGAATTGCCGTCACCCGCCCTCGAGCTCCTTCCGCCGCCGAAGCCCACACCGCGCTCCGCCACAGAGAGGTGCGCCCCCACTGCAAAGCAGCCACCAAATCCGGCCGAAGCGACGCCGGATCTGGGGGCCCGACCTTCCGTCGCCGCCAGACGCCCGCGCCAGCCGGCGAAGAGGGGAGCCGAGGGGGCCAGGCGGCCGCGTCGCCTCCTCGAGCCACCGTAGACGGGGAGAGAGCCCACGCCGCCGCCTTCCTCGAGGACCACACGACTTGCCGGCGGCCTGCTCGGTCGGCGGCGCGGCGGGAGAAGGCGTAGGGAGAGGTCGGCGGCGGCTAGGGTTTGTTGGGGGGCTCGGTCCCACGCTGGGGCGACGCGAGCGGGGAGGAATTATTTCCGTGAGGGAAGAAACGTTTCCTAATGATGGAGGTATGCTTCCTTGGTATGACTTATTACATCACTAAAGATATTGTAATGACGTTTTGTTTGTTTTATAATTTATATAAAAATTTGAATAAGACGAAGCAAAACAAACAAAGGTTATATGAGTCAAAAAGAATCAAAGATTGTGGAACGGAGGGAGTGCTAATCCAATCCAGTTCACAACCGAATGAAAATCTTGGATTTCGTTGGTCGTTTCCGGGCGTCAGGTCAGCCATCACGATGCCTCCGTTTCTCCGCTGCGCGTCTAATCTGTGCAAGTGCGACTGGATCATAAGCCGGCCGGCATCATGCGTTCGTTTTATATGTACCAAAGAGTAGTTATCGCTTAATTTGCTTTTGCTCTCACGGAAGCTCGCTGCGATCGTCATCTCTCTGCCGTCGCTGTCGCGATGGACAGTCCAATGCAAGCGTCGCTGTCGCACGCTGTCGCAATGGATAGGCCAATCGGTCCACCTGGAGTCGTCGTGCATGGCTCCATGTCGCTTTCGGCAGGTTGCTTGGATGCAATTCGAGAGGGAAATGCACGTCGCTGTAGCTCACTCACTAGCTAGCTCTTCTGCGATATGCGAGCAGGCAATTCGAGAGGGAAATATTATAGTTGCTGAATGCAATGCAATAGAGTTTAAATCTACAGCAACAGTGGCAACAACGAAGCCTGTTATTCCTAAGTAAGTAGACTAGGGATGAAACCCAACATGTGCCACCAGCAAAAACGGAAAATTAACGAGGATATATATATGTACTAAACATCAACAATAAACAGTTTTATATTTAGGTTTCGAAAAAATAATATTTTGCTGAAGTTCGTTATGGTTTAATTTTGTAAGGGGATTGATTGGAAATAGGAACCTCGCCACTACCCTGCCCTGGTCTCAACTGCTGACATAGCGCAGCCGGACCAGTGCACGCTCACTCACGGTCACGGCGGCATCGGATCGCATGTCATTGTCTTTGTGTGTCTCAGCAGCGAGTGCAGGAAGACAGCCAATTGACCGACCGTGTTGCCCGTGCCGCGGGCAGAAAGAAAGCCCTCCAGGCCGTCGACTACGGGGAGGGAAGGGACGGGGACGGGCCAAAAGATATAATGATAAGAGAGCGACGGGGAGGGGAGGCCAATAGATGAAGGAAGAGCGACGGGTCAGAGGGAATGGACGGATGCGCAGCAGCGAGGAGAGGGGGAGAGAAGCTTCGTTTTGCGTCGTGTGCCACCGACGCGCGGGACCCGGAGCGGCATGGCGTTTGCGACGCCTTTTGGCGTCCGACGTCTCATCGCCGCTCGCCGGCCCCTCTCGCTGCGGTGCGCGGCCCAGCCTGGAGAGACGTTAACATGCAGGCCTATAACTACTCAGTACTCTGCCGTCCGCCGCTGCAGTTGCATACTTGCAGTGGAGAAATTATGAAATTTGACCCGGTATTCGCACGCCTCCACAAATACGGCCCAAAATTCGCGCGCGCATACGAATATGATCCACGCCGCTCGCCCGCTACGCCGCACATGTACAGTAAGTACAGTGCGACACCGTCCCACGGCCCTCATGGTTCCGAGCCGGAGCCGCCGTGCCAGGCGCTGCTACGTTTTAGTGCTCGACTGCATGCAGGCCTTCCGGCATAGGCGCGTGGTCGCGGAGCAAATGCGCCTGTCCACGCTACAGCGCAGATCCATCGATGGAGCGGTGCTGTACTCGACGTACCCACCCGTTTGTTCCACTGTAGTAGAACAGTACATCTGCTGCGTCGCCGTCGCTAGCTAGAAGCTCCAGCGATCTGTGAAGCTACGTACTCCGTACGCCAACATACTCCTACAAGCACAGCAAAGTAAAAGCTCTCTACTGGTCGTCAGTGTGGTATTTCTACTGCTCTACGGGACTAGTACCATACTGTTCGTAAGTACTGACTGTTTGTCATTTTGGCTCTAGAGCTCGGCGGGAAAAAAGGAAAGGAAAGAAAGACGTACAGCAGGCGAGAAGCCTCCGAGGCTCCGGCTCGCATCTCGCCGGCGAACTTTGTCTTAGGGCACGTACCGCTACTATAGTACGGCGAGTAGGCGTGTGGACATGTTTCACGGTACATGTACGGCGGGCTTGCTGTGAAGAGGATTTGGTCGCAGATCGCTTGACCGTCCGGAAATTAGTTGTGACGGACAAGTCACGTAGTATGTGTACAGACCTAATCATGCGGTAGCCAGAGTAGTAGCGTACTCCACTGTACTCCTACTGTACATGCACAGATAGTAGTACTTACAGATCGTGGCGCACGCACATCTACAGGACTAGGATGCGGGAAATTAATTAGGTGCGCCACCGGCGTACCCCAGCTCTTGTGCGCCCCCTGATGGCCACCACGTGGACAGAGACTGCATCTGACCGCACATGAAAGAGACCCTTTTATCAATCGGAGACAAACCGCAGACACATGCAGTCTATTTGTTTAGAATTGACAACTGCACCTTGCATGCTAGCAACCATGGGGCGCCGTTTGTTTAAAATCAATGACACGTGACGAGTCTGGCAACCATTAACCATGGGGCGCACGGAGCTTGCGGTACGCCGGTGGCGCACCTAATTAATCATGCGGGTGGCACCGCCGCGGGCCCGCGTGGCATCAACGGAGGAAACGTTGGTCGGCGCCAGCTACCAGCAGACAGTGAAGGCATCCTAAACGTTGGTTAGAAACTGTAGCAATCTAAACAAGGCCGTCGTCTTGTCGCCGCTCCGGATAAGACGAGCGCACCAACCGAACCGATGATGATCGTGTTATGTGACTGAAAAACTGAAAAGACGCTCTGAATGCAAGGGAAAGTGATGGCATGCCACCATTTTTGTCTTCTCGTTCTGTGTGTGTAAACAAAACACATGGAAAGCCGTGAGAGCCCGTTCGGTTGCCATGCAACCTAAAATAGTTTGGGTTGGAGTCACTGTAGAAGACTTTTCGTTTGTATTTGGTAATTATTGTCCCACCATGAATTAACTAAGTTCAAAAATTATTCTCGCTCGACTTTTCGTAATAAACCGTGCAATTAGTTTTTTATTGTTTATCTACATTTAGTCTTTCACGCATGCGTCAAAAAGATTTGATATGACGGGTCTGAAGACTTTTTGGGTTTACTTTTTTTTGGCCTTTGCATGGCAACCGAACGGGCTCTGAGTTTCGTGGACGATCTCGTACGGCTGATAGGGAGGACATTTTTGTCCTTAAGAAAGACAATTGACCAAACAACTGAGTTGTAGTAGCTACGTGGAGGTACTAGAGTTTCTTTTTCTTAAACATTTTTTATCCCCTGCAAGCAGGAGATTCAGATCAATTAATTACTACAAAAGTTTATAAGTTACGCGTACAGGACGACAAGTTTACTGATACTAAAAAACCGTGCAATGGCCTTGTGCTGGGCCAGGCACGTGAGCCCGCCCGCCCTGCTACACCGAAAATGTACAGTACAGTGCGACCACGTCCCACCCCCGTGGTTCCGAGCCGCAGCCGCCGTGCCCTGCTACACCGAAAATGTACAGTACAGCCTGCGACTGCAACCGTTGAAATTGGGAGAATTGTCACTATCGTTTTCTGGCGATGATGGAGGGAATACATAATAGAGATAGTGTCAACATGTAAATAATTGGGGTGATTAATGTTAGTTGGTAGTACATGGTAGTACTACTGTACTGCGCATGTGAGGGCCCTTTTTATTGTGAGCCGCATCCGTCGTGTGAACATTGATAATGGCGTACGGAGGCCCCTGCTCTTGTCAATTTAAAACGACCCAGACTGCGAGTGCTCCATCCTTCTTCCACCTTTCTTCCACCTTCCGTCTTCCGTTTTTTCTCCCCTGTGTTTCGGCCTGAGCTTCCTCCTTCGAGTTTCTCAAGACCCCCCTCTCCTGAGTCTCCTCCCTCCAGCCTTCCCGCTCCGTTGGCTTGGCCTGCCCGATGCAGCACCCGGCGAGGACTGCATCCGGACGATATGTCCGACATGGACAGGTAAAATTTCTTGCATGCTTAAGGACCTTACGTGCAATGCTTACATTCAGTGCAAAAAAAGGAATTGGAGATCGACAATACGTCGAGCCCCAATCAATCTGTATAAACTCTAGACTTGGTGATCGATTATAAATAAGACGAGGAGCAGATCGTAGTGGCATTACGAAGCAAAATGGCCCGAGCTGTCCTGAATATGTTCATTATCTGCGCGTATTTCTCCCTCCTCCACGGCGCGCCGGGCGAGCCTCACCACCACGGCCACCACGCCAGGTGTCCGCCGCCGCCAACACCTCCGCCTCCTGCGCCGCTGCCGACACCGACACCTCCGCCTCCGCAGCCGACACCTCCGCCGCCGACGCCGACACCTCCGCCGCCGCCCACGACGACACCTCCGCCGCTGCCGACGACACCTCCGCTGCCGACCACGACGACACCTCCGCCGCCGACGACACCTCCGCCGCCGTCCACGACGACACCTCCGCCGCTGCCGACGACACCTCCGCTGCCGACCACGCCGACACCTCCGCCGCCGCCGCCCACGACGACACCTCCGCCGCTGCCGACGACACCTCCGCTGCCGACCACGACGACACCTCCGCTGCCGACCACGACGACACCTCCGCCGCTGCCGACCACGACGACACCTCCGCCGCCGACCACGACGACACCTCCGCCGCCGCCGACATCTCCGCCGCCGCCCACGACGACACCGCCGCCGCTGCCGACGACGACACCTCCGCTGCCGACCACGACGACACCTCCGCCGCCGCCCACGACGACACCTCCGCCGCTGCCGACGACACCTCCGCTGCCGACCACGACGACACCTCCGCCGCCGACCACGACGACACCTCCGCCGCCGAATGACCCTCGAGGGATGGCACCCATTTGGATATTCTTAATCTGTGCTGCGGGTTTCCTCGTCCTTTCATTCTTTGGAGCTTA
This sequence comes from Hyparrhenia diplandra, assembly GCA_015847255.1. Classification (NCBI taxonomy): domain Eukaryota; kingdom Viridiplantae; phylum Streptophyta; class Magnoliopsida; order Poales; family Poaceae; genus Hyparrhenia; species Hyparrhenia diplandra. The sequence goes on along the minus strand of JADLZK010007790.1, from coordinate 85,948 downwards.
CGCCTTAAGATGTTGGCGGAACCACATTGTTTCTCACGCCATCGCCGCTGGCATGGCTGCCGCGGCGGCGTTGGATTCCCAGGAGAAGCTGGAGGTTGCGGTGAGGGCGGCTGCCGAGGATGCGTCGTCCGGGTTCGACACCGCGGCTAAGGTGGCAGACAAGGCATGCGACTTTGCTTGGACCCTTGTCACCTCGGTCGTTGCGCGTCTCCCGCTGCGACTGTGAGTCTGCGACTGTGTGAGTCTGTGAGGATGCCCAGGTAAAGACTGTTGACTGTTTCGAAGTTGGCTGATTTGAGATGCGTGAGTTCTGGTATAGTAGTAGTCTGTTATGCGCTCGTAAGCAGCACTATTACTATCTGCATATAGTGGGGAGATGCGAATAACTGTGACATTGATGTAATTAACGAGTGTTTTTTATACCTGGTAGCCCCTTGGCAAGCTCATGGTTCTTTGACTACGTGTGTAGTCCAGCGCAAAATTCTATTATTTGGAGCACTGTATGAAACGATGCTGCACATATGCGTCATATAAGCAAATAACGAAATTTGGTTATATGTAACAATGTCTTGTGTGCTTATCTGTGAGCCAAGGTGGTCAAGCTGGGTTAAATAAATCGCATGTATGTATACTGCGTTGATATGATATCTCTGAAAAATATAGTGCGTTACCTTCGTAATAATGTGATCTGCTCTATTTGAAGTTGTAAAAGCTTGATAACATGGAGTATTAATTGAGCTGCGACGGCACGCGTGCACTGATGTTACGTGTGCACCTGGCAAGTAGCGTTTTTTATATGCAGTTAGAGCATTTGTATTTGAACAGCCCCAAAAACAAAAATCCGCTACACCTAACAAGGTTTTGCGGAGTATATCTGAACCATCTTTCATAGTTTCAGAGTACGAAAGTCTACATTCTTGAGTTTTTTTTTTTTTTTTGGTAAAATGGACAAATATAATATGTTTAAAGGAAACATGGTCGGTGTTCAAGTTGCTGTTGTAATGGCTGTAAAATGGGTGTCAGCATTGTACGTGTTACGTGTAGTCTCTGTTTTATTTTTTGCTTCGATGGACAGGGCACAACAGCAAGTCAATGGTTTGCGATTAGCACTTGGCAGTGAGCTGTGCAGCAAAGACGTGATAATAATATCGAGGTCTGTGACACAAAGCAGGCAACAAGATTATTAGCATGATTGGAAGTGTGAGCAGATAGAGTAATTCAAGGTTTTACAAAGAAAAGTTGATGCACAACTTATCTACCAGACCGTAACATTCGCGCGCGCCCATGAATGAATTCAAGTGATTTTCGTTCGAATAGTATCCGCTGCAAAGCCCAACGAGCTGTCGTCTCGTCTGGGGTCGATCTGGGAAGAAGTGAGGGCGGCCGGACAAGGACGGCTGCCTCACGCGCAGCAGATTGCTCGTGCTATGCTGCGTTCGCTGAATACGAGCTTTGGAGAGTGATGGGGCTGACTGATAGGAGCGTGCCAGCGTGCGTCTTCGATGTGAGTAGTACGTACACTACTCTACTACGGTTTTCGTGGTCCACAGACAGAGACAGGCAGCAGGCGTACCACGTCAGGATTGTACAGGGTCCGCTGTCTATCTACTGTACCTTTGCGACGAAAGGCACATGCACATGCGTGATGTGATGATGGTGGTGCGCGACGGATCTCGTCACGAAAGCCGTTGGATCGATCTACGGAGTAGTAGCCAAGGATTACACGCCACAGACGGACAGGGACGGCTGCTGTTGCGAACGACCTCGTTCCTCCAAGCCGTCCCTGGCCCGGCCGGCTGATACTATATAGCGCGTGGAGCAAAACGCAAGGCGTGAGCGCGTCTGTCGTCGAGTTGGAGGCTTGGAGCAGTGTGGTCCCTGGGTGAGCCCGGCTTCTCCGCGTCGCGCGCGAGGAGGCTTTTAGCTGTGTCACATCACAAAAGATGTACCCGACTCATGCCATGAGAAAGTTTGAGCAGACCTATGTGCCATCGTGCATCTTTGTTTTTACCTCCACGACGTCCATCTTATTATCGCACGGTGTTAAACTGTCATGAAAAAAGTCTAAAATGCCCTTGGATCTACTAAACACAATGGCAATGTGGACCCCATGTTTCATCCCTTTTCTCTTTACTTAGTTCACCAACCCGTGCTCCCAAGACGGGTTAGAATCTGTTGAGACACTACCATAATAAAAATTACATATGTTAAATGTCTTTTTTCTATTCACTAATATACTAAAACAAAAAACAATAGCTATAATAGGGTATTCTATAGTTATATTAAATTATGATAATCTATATCAAATATTGATTTGTAATTTTTTTCCATCCATGTCCATAGTTTTTTTTATTTATATTGTATATCTTTAGTAAGTATTTAATTCATGAGATTTTTAAGAAATAGAATTATTCAATATAATTAATATACATATATATATTGTAAATATATTTTTTCTACTTTTTCTCTACTAATAAAATAGTGTGTCAATATGTTTATACTATGGATACATGGATCATTAATTTTTCATATAGTTATTCAAATAATACTTCCTCATCGGTTGTAAAGTCATTAGAAAAAATATTTCTAAATAATAAATTTTTGTACCTACAATAAATAAATATATATATATATATATATGGTAAATTTTTCCTACACCCTAGGAGTAACTACACCCCCTGCTCTCCTAACCAGGCACGAGCGTTAGCTTTAACGGGTCCGACTCAGGGATATACGCAGTCCAACGTCGCAGTAACGTGAATGACAATCCCTTATACATCGGATACACAATTAAATGATTTTTTAATTGAATAATTATCTCTCCGTTAGAAACTAATTCGGTCCTATCTACTCTGGTCTCATTCCAATTTATTAGATCGGTCGGTGCCACCAGAGAGAAGCGGCGGCGGCGACACCCTCCACCACCGTCCTCCTCGGCCTCTCCGCGCGCCTTCTCATCGGCGCACCACAGGACCGCGCCTCTCCACACGTTAGCACACCGGCGGCAGAAATCGGACTCACGAAGGCAGCAGCCAGCGGTGGTCACCTCGTCGCGCAGATGCAACCGTGTCGTCTCCCGTGCAGTCGTCTCCCGTGCATGGGCCAGATCCGGCACTACCTTCATCGTCGCTGATGCCCGACCGCCCTCTCCACCGCGACAGAGCATGGGCATCGTCGTCGAGACGGCCACTGCCGCATGCTTGTGACTGCCTACCTATGTACGTAAGAATTAAAAGGAGGTGCCTGACACCGCACTGATCTCCATCTGCGCTGCGGCAGCTCCATGTGTGCACTTTTTAAATCATGTATATGATCAAACTCGGTAAATCATGTACACGCATGTATGAAAGCATACTTCGATCGTATGGTTTAGTATGAATACATACTCTTATAGTTTTGTATGTACAAATACTCTATTTTAAGAAGTATGTGCAAATACTCTTTTTTGAAAAAGTATGTACAAATACTCTATTTTAAAAAAGTATCCACGGATACTGTATTTTCAAAGGGCCTTGCTAAGGTACACTTTTTTACCTTATATGAGGTAAGATCTCAAATAAATCTCAACCCTTGATTTTTGAAACGCATTCAATAATTAAGTAATTATTAATTAACTGATTTATTTAGAAAACAGAAAAAAAAAAAGGCAACAAACTCAATCAACGTCAAATGCTAGTTTGTTACCATATCTGGGTGCATCTGCATAGCATACAACGAAGGCATATACTCCTGTACACGAACACCACGTACAAAAATACATCTGGTGGTATAAATCAATTGACTGACGGTAGAATTTGTTACCAACATACATTTGCAAAATATTGTGTTAGTCCTATGAACGAAAACACATAAATAATTTAAATACCAACAGGTTCAAGCTGGATCCGGTGTTCTCTCTACCAATAATTTATAAATACCAACAAATTCAAAACAGGTGTTCTCGGTACCAACACATTCGTAATCCAATTTTAAATAAATACTATAACTATTAAAAACACATCTCCAATTTTGTCACATTAAAGAAAAAAAACAATACAAATCATGGTATAGGTATAAATATTTTTTAGAAAAAAAGAAAACTAGTATAGGTCCAGCTAACGATGGTACAAAATACATTACATGTCACCCTAATTTTTCGTTACAAATACTTGCCCCGTGCTACTGATAGATATTTTACTTAAACTTCTAGTTACTTTCCTTTTTTTCAAAATAAAAAAATATATTTATCCTATTACCTCTTAGGAGGTAATATTTGATTATCGCTATCTAGATCAACGGTCCACAATTTTTTTTCGGAGTACCGTAGCAAAACCCATTTTCAAAAGTATGTACACATACTCTATTTTAGAAAGTATGTGTAAATACTATTTAAAAAAGTATGTGCAGTTTTTAAAAAGTATGAATAAATACTCCGTTTAAAAAAAAGTATACATATATAGTCCTTAAAAAGTATGAATACATACTCAGGAGTACACCTAGTTGGACGATATAAATAACAAACCCACCGTATGGCCATCCCTAGATCCGATCTTCACGGTCGGACACCGGTTTATTTTTTAATTATATCACGTATATACATACGGTTCATCCGTCAACTGACTAAACGGTTCACGTTTGCCCGCCCGATACCTATTGCCTACTACGCCGGACAGCAGGTTATTTTCGGTGGGTGTAGTTACTCCTCAGGTGTATAGAAAGTGCACCCTATATATATATATATATATATATATATATATATATATATATATATATATATATATATATATATATATATAGATATATATATATATATATGAATATATATGCTGGCATTAACATTCTTTTGCTCTTCCTTCTAATTTGCTCTTTGAATAATCACCATTGCAAACACAAATTCTAAAAACATTTGTAAGATTGATGCAAATACCTTTAATTGGCCTACTTTTTTATTGGCCTTCTAATGTGCACTACTTGACAATGTGTATATTATAATGACAGAATTAATATACTAACTTGTTATAGTGTAATACTAAATACTTCATTAGAATCCGAAGCTATTTAAATTTATTTAAGTAATTTATACTGAAGTTGGTCCATTTATGTAAGTAATGCTCATCTGGGGAATATTTGTCTTGCATCATCAGCAGGATATAGTGTATGAGCACATATGTAAAAAATATTTATTAGTGATGAATTTGTGTTTGCAATTGTAGGTCACAACTGGCCTGACACTTTATGTGCATCGGAGTCACATTATAGCTAGAAGGTTAATTTGATGCCGAGCCTTTTGCACGCTGACTTAACCTGTGCTATCGCACGGGTTAGAATCTTAGGAGACACGAACTAATATAAATCGCTTATATTAAAAAAATACTCTTCACTAATGTTCTAAAATAATAGCTACATAATAGGTATACTCTATGGTCTTGATAGTCAATCAATTATTGATTTAGGTATTCTGAGCTTTCTAATTACTTGGATACATCAACTATTAATTACAATAGTGATTATAGTCTACAAATATGGATCTTTTAGGTTTTTCTATTTTTAGTTTCTAGCGGTTTCATGAGTAATAATTTATAGGATTAATATTTTTTCAAGGGGCAATATGTGTCTAGTTGAAACATAAACTTAAAGTATATAAGCCCTTATCACTTTATGTGATATCAAAAAATATGTATTTTTACTCTCCACTCTTGATCACGTGTTCCAATTCTCATTGCATCTGTCATTAACCTTTGTTATTCTTTACTAAAAGAATATTGTTGATCCTAGGATATCCTCTTAGTTCTTACAATGTCATAAATAGTTGTTTCACCATACACCATTGTACTCATGGTGTTGAATTCGTTATATTGTATTAATATTGTTTTATTAAAGATATAATATATTATTCCAATCAAATTTTTAAGATTTTTTTGAGATAACAACTTGCAAAATTTATTACATGAGTATTAATTTAATTTAAAATGAAGCGTAAGTATCGTTACTATGGTTTGCTAATGATATTTTTCCTGTTAGATAACCTTGTAAAAAATATTATCCTAATGTATACATATTTTTGTGTCCAGAGTTTAACATAGCTTTGTGCATGGTTTCAACTTAATATTGGCATAAGTGTGTATTTCAAATAGCTTTGTGCATATATTGTGCATACGTATGTTGAACTATTTTTCATATTAGCATTGACATGTAGATTTGAGAGATTTTTGTTCATCTTTTTATAGTAGTTGAGATCGATATTTAGATAAAAATTATATAGCTACATATATTACACTATATTATCTTTTCATAATGCCCCATATGGTTAATTAATTTGAATCCAAGTTGTCTTTTTATAATTGTGGAGGTTTATATTTTTTTTCCATATAGGCATTATTTATAATCACGTGGATCATGATGGTCCCATAATTTTTAGCATCATTAACATATAAATTTAAAGTAATCTAGTGAAATTGTATTAAAGTGAACAAAAATTATAAGCTACGGTCAATTGGAATTATTTCAAGACCCTTATTTGTTCATTGTAATCAAAGAATCTTGCATACATTTTCATGATTCTTTCCTTGGTCTATTCTCACCTGAAGATGTAAACGGTACTATATAACATAAGTACACGAAGGATCAGTCAAACTAAATTGTAACTATAGGATGGCCAAATTTAATATATTCTAAGAGACAAAGTAAAATAAAATTATGGGATCTAGCAAGATGACCATACCTTTTTGTGTTGGTGCAGCCAGTGCTTGCATTGCTATAGATGCCATGGACTACGGACGGTCGTGGCACCGGCAGGCTGCGTGTTCGCATCTATCCCGCATGCGTGAATGTCCGACTTGAGTATGGATAAGGGCCTCCTTGCTCGCTTCGCGGTACGGTACACACATGCATGCTTGTCGATCGGGAAGATGCATACCATCCGCAAGCCCTCACACGCGCGTCGTGCTACCCACCTCCTATGTTCCATGTCACAGCCACACACATTCAGATCTCAATGCCCTTCTTGTTGTCTGTCTGTAGCAGTCTCGATCATCTCAATACCCTTCTTGTTGGCCAAACCTGCATGCTATTGTGCAAGATTGGATCGGAGAAGATAATAATTATATCAGTTTTTTTTCTCACCCACCATGGAGCACCGCAAGCCACCGACCTTGACCCCTTGCTTATGGTCCTGATCGTCATTCAATCTTGTGCCTCCCTCGATTGAACATTGTCTGCTGGTGCCTTCCCCTTAGTTGGTGGAGAAGCCACGCCGCCAAGATGGGTCTCGGGATGAGGTGCATGGCCTGGCGCCGATATCCCTATATGTAAAATTAATCTATCTATTTTTTTCCTTCTTTCTTGGTGCGTGCATTGTACAATAATAGATTTATCTTTTTTATCTATATTAATAGAATGGCAGGGTGGGTAATTTTTTAGAGAAAAAAAATCAGATCTAATGGTTATAGATCACCGAGCCTATATATTTAATCGTTAGATGATTCTGATTAATGTGAGAATTTCTAGCATTTATCTTTTTTTTCTAAATAGTATCTGGTGAGAATTAACGTGAAGCCTCCGTTTGGAGCATTCAATTAGTAATAGTAATGTAAAATTAACATATCTATTTTTTTCCTTCTTTCTTGGTGCGTGCATTGTACAATAATAGATTTATCTTTTTTATCTATATTAATAGAATGGCAGGGGTGGGTAATTTTTTAGAGAAAAAAATCAGATCTAATGGTTATAGATCACCGAGCCTATATATTTAATCGTTAGATGATTCTCGATTAATGTGAGAATTTCTAAAGATTTATCTTTTTTTTAAGCGTATCTGGTGAGAATTAACGTGAAGCCTCCGTTGGAGCATTCAATTAGTAATAGTAAGATAAGATTATCCTTTCCATGTAGCCGAACAAAGCCATGGGAGTGTCAAAAAAAAAAAAAAAAAACAGAGCCATGGGCCAACCACCTGCTTGTTGCCGTGAACACCATCGGCAAGCACGCGAGCACGTAAGCACGTGATCCTTCACGAGCACGCCGGCCTGTACTATACGAGCACGAGTAGCAGACGAGCAACGCGGCGACAAGCAACGAGCAGCAGACGAAAAACGCGGCCGGCAAGCTCGAGCACGCCGTCCTTCACGCGACTCCACCGGCCCAACGCGAGCTCCGCCTTCTTGTCCAGCTCGCTGGCGTCCGAATCGAGCCTCCCGGCGTTCGATTCGAGTTTCCCTACCGTCGAATCGAGCTCGACTGTGCGCCATGGATGAAAGAGCTCTGCTCCGCAATGCCTTGTCGCACTTGCTGAGCCTGCTCGCATTGCCCCGGTCGTCCACCGCCGTGCGTGTTCGGAACGGCGCTCGCCCGCGGCGGCGTGCACGCGAGACGACTGGGGGCGGGGTGCGCGGCCAGCACGGCCACGGCGTGCGACCGAGGGCGGGGGCGGGTGTGGGCTGGGGTGACTGAGGCCGGGAGGAGCAGCTGGGTTAGGAGAAGGAAGGCAGCAGAGCCAGCATCGGAGCTGGGGAGCTAGCCATGATGGTGGTGTTGAGACGGTCCCCGCGGGAGGTGGAAGACACAACTGACGAGCGGGACCCATCTGGCGGTGACGGAGCTACAAGGACCTATCTATTGGAGAAGGGTATTATGGAGATTCTCACTAGATGGGGCCACATGTTAGGGCGGATAACTGACGGAATATGGACTGAATGGCTTGGAGGTAAAAACGAAGATGGTCGATGGCACGAGGTCCGCTCAAACTTTCTGATGGCATGTAAGTCGGGTACATCTTTTGTAATGACATAGAGGTATTAGAGCGAATCCACGCAGATTAAAGAGGACTAGTGATTTCTTGGCGCGCCCATGCGCCACGAGCCATGGCCAAAGCAACGCGTTTGTAAAGACAAGACAATATAGATATAAGGTGTCTAGATATTAGATAATTATTACAATACCAGATGTCTGACACGATCTAAATATTACAATAGAGATGCATTATATATATCGGATGTCCGAGACATTTAACTAAATACTACAGGAGGCTAGGTAGATGTTCGATTCGATATACTCTACATAAAAGAGTGGAACGATAGTCTATTGGAGGGTGGTGTCCGAGAGGGCTTAAGATAACATAATGCATGCATCATAAAGGCGAGAGGAATGCATGTCTTCATATAGGATTGAAGGGTCATATAGGATTGAAGGGCGTGGTGCGGCTTCAATCCGATTCGAAGCCGTTGTCACCATGGTACTGGGAAGCACATGTTTAAATGTCGTGGTATATGATCTTCGTATACATCTTTGTTGTAAGGGCGTGGTCGCACTATACCTCGCAGCAGGTGGAAAGAGCCCTCGGAGGAGCTATACGGAGGAGCTGCTATCTGATGTGGTTGTTGTACCTTCCACGCTTAAGCTCTTGGTTGGCCGCATGACATCTCAAACATGATTAGTGGATTCATCCCGCGTTGATGTTTCAGTCCATATGGATGTTACCTCTATCTTTGCCACTCAGATGCTTCCTGAAGTACTTCCCTATCGTAGCCGTACTCTTCACCGGAGAAATAAAAGAAATAAAGGTGTAGATATGAGTATGAACCGAAAGGCAAGAGTATTCGAGGAGAACACGAAGCTTATTCGAAACCGTTTATAAATGATACTACTTTTCTCGCTGCTTTGCTAGAAGGAAGAACCTATGGGATAAACAAACATGAAACAATAAATTGGTATAATAATGCTTTTTAGAGCCATTTTGCTTAGCTCATTGTTCTCGATTTTTGTCTAGGAAGCATCGCGCTGTCCAAGATGGATCTTCAAGAGACAACAGCTCACCACGGACGTTGACCAAGGACCGTGATAGCCCCAGAGAATCGATGGGGCATTTGGCTTGCTTGGCAACGAAGTGATTTTCTGATGTGGTTTTCAACAACAATAAGCGGTGGAAGGGCGGCCGATCTTTCTTGAATCAAAGAAGGTGTTGCAATGCTATCATGAAAGGGGGCACTCAAATTTAATACCAAGATGTTGCCATAAAAATATAGCGGTGATGTCCGACCAAACAAATAGGTTGTAGACACAAAAAATTGCGGGACATGGAAGCAAAGTTCATGGGTATAAATCACATCACCGGGGGTTGCAAGGGGTGAACGAAAAATGCAGACCTGATCAAGTATAGGGCGAGCAATGGCACCCGATGCCCCACCGATTGCCACTAATTTGTTCAAATACAAAACCTTGAAATGGAGACTTATTATCAAACAAACATTTGGCAAAGATCTACCCGATCAAGTAAGGAACAATTTTTAGTATCAAGTAAATAAGCTACGGTAACAAATATTTGGGAACTGGGGCCTGTAAATGCAATCTATTAGATTAGATATATAGGAGCAAATTGAAATGCATTGGGTGACTAAAGGAAAACCTGGCCAAAGAGGGATTTTTACCTTTGGAGGTTCATGACGCAAAAATAGCCTGCATGGAAATTGCATTTTATAGTTAAAATGCAGTTCCCAAAGATAAAATTCAGAAGGTGTTATTAATAACAAACAAAAGGAAAAACATTGCAATTAATTTCTCGAGATAGAACGAAGTATATGACAAAAAAAATATGGAGGAGCATATAATGAGGCAATTGATCTGAAAGTAAAATCGCTTCTAGAAGAGGACTCATTCTCTTGTATGTTGCTAGAAAAGTAGCACTCAACAAAGACATTGGAAATTATGAAGCGTAAACACGTAGCTTATTAAAACTATGTGCCCAAAGAAGTAGGAAACCATAAGTAGGCAAAGGCTTACCAAGACAAATGTATCACTTTACAAATAAATTAGATGTAGATGTAATAGAAACGCTCCTTCTATTAAAAAAAGGAAACTCTAGGAAATCATTGCCATAAACTATGCGCGAAAAAGTGGCACTAAAAAAGTCCAAATAGGGGAAAAATAGCGGTGTGGCCTACTGGCCTCCAACCAAGCCGCTTTCTGTTCAAATCAACCGATGAAATCCTCTATTCTGAAGAGATGACAAAGAATAAACAATGTGATTTCTCTTTTCTAACTTCCGACATTAGAATCCTAATTCGTAGAATTTATCAAGTGCTACAATTCGATGCGATGCAAGTCATCCGATTCCATAAGGTGGCAATGAGCTGCATAACTGTGAAAAATCATGTAGCACAAAAAGGAGAGCAGGTCTTTTTTTTTCTCGGTGCCTAGCTTTAAAAACTGGTATATCTGAAACAAAAATGGAATAGAAAACATCACCAAATGATGGTTACCAAGCTTACCAGGCAAAAATCCATGTGGGAATCACTCTAGATTCCCTAATGCCTCGTCGCATTTTGGAGTTCTTTAAATGGCATCCAATGCTTCATGTTTGTTAACTTTCTATGCCCCGCAAAACAATTGTATTTAGCAAATCATATAGGGAGAAAATCAATATTACAGCAAGCTCATAAGTCACGAATGCAAATCATATTTCAAATCAAGTCTGTATACTTTAAAAAACTGAAATGTCAATGTGTTGGTCATCTATTTGTAGAATGGAACCCCGAAATATTTCATTTGTAAAATCCTAGATTTCACCCTACAAATAGCATGAATTTGACAATATAATTTGAGAATTTTGTATCCAACTATTTACAGCTCGAACATTTATTTAGCATAACTGGCAGGTGCTCTGCCCTTTCAGAGCATTTACTCTATGATGGCATTCCAAGTGCTTCATAATTCAGAAAATGGTAACTTTGACAGATCACTGTAGGGTAAGAAAAACTCTACAGATCACTGTATCTCAGAACATGTTTGATCTGATTACATGTTTCCAAAAGACGACCTCCAAAGAACAAAAGAAATGACAGATCAACGAACTAATTTTAACACGGTAATAGAAACTCTGAAGTGCTACAAAATCTATCCCTTACATATTCATTTACAGAGCCTTATAATTTTTTATAGCATTCCAAACTGTAAACCCCATCTATTTAGCAAGGATTACTAATACAAAAAATTGGCTCAAGCAAATTTAAGCAAAGATAAAGGAAAATGTAGCAAAATTTATACTAACCTGCAGGGGGCAATGTAGCTTATGCTCCCCATAGAACCAGAGCAACTCGATTAGATTGTTGCATAAATGTAGCGAAACCGGGAGAGATGGATAGGAATAAACACATCATTGGCAATGAGGGTGTGCTCGATAATAGAACAAATGACAAATTATGTGAAGTAAAGACATCATCGACAATGGACTTATCCTCAAAGAACAAATACATAAAATGCAGCAACTAATAAAAAAACACATGCAAAAGAGAACTGGCAAGATACAATGACATTGCCATCACAAAATCAATGCAAATAGGCATGGAAGGATGAAATAATTAATCACTTTGCACAATTCCATTGTCTCGAGTCTATGAATTCATCATCGCACAATCCCAAAACCTCGATAGATAACACGACATCAAAGGATATCCGCTCTGCTCATGACCGCACATTTTAAAATCAAGAGAGCACACACCTTTCTCTAGCAAATGAGGTCTAGGCATGGTATGGCTGCAATTGTTCTACGCTTGAGTAGATGGCGGGCAACAACGGCTCGCACCAGCCCGACGATGCGGCAGCCAGCCTGTCGCGCCGCTCTACGCCCATGCTAATCAGCGGGCAACGCCGCGACCACGAGGGATGTATTCGTTCACACAAGGTGCTAGAGAAAGGCCACACAACTCTCCGCACTGCAAGATGCACACGCCGAGAGAAGGAAAAGGTTGGAGAGGGAGGCGATGATATGCGGCGGTGCGTGCTAAGGCGAGCCGCGTCGCCACAGAAGTCCCCGCAACCCTCGAAGCCATACGCCGCGAGGGATGCCAGCATGGTAGATCCAGTAGAGGGGAACGAACGGATCCGGCCATGTAGGGCTTGGATCCGGTGTTGGAGGCCCCGGATCGACCCAAAGAAAGGACGACCACAAGCCTGCATCGACGGCCGGCGAGCTAAGGAGAGGCGAAACAAGGTGCGGAGAGGCCCACCACTGCACTGTCCGGGCGGGGAAGCGCCCCCGGGGTCAGGTGAGCCGCCACGCCGGCGGCTGCACCGCCACGCCAGGGAGGGCGCTCGTCCCAGCACCGCCGCTACTGGGGACGACCGCGCCGGGGAACGGCCCAAAATCACCAGAGGAAGAAGAAATCCGCGAGCACCAAGAGAGGAGGAGGGAGGGCGACTCACCGGCGTCTGCGGCCGCCGCCGGGACGTGCCTGCTGCTGTGGCCGCCGCCACGCTGGGCGCCGCGCTGGGAAACGGCCTCGCCTGGGCGCGCGGGGGCTGGCCCTTCCCGCCGCCGAGAGAGGAGGGTGGGTGGGAGGAGTGGCGGCCGCGGATGCGCACGAGAGAACGCTAGGGTTCGAGGGTTGAGCCGCACAGCCGGTCCCGGGCGCCGCCGCGCCGCAGACGGCGGGCAAGGCCAAGACCGCCGCCGGGAAAGCGCTCACCCAGCCGCCCGGCTGGGGAGGGCGCTCATCCCACAGGCAGCGCGCCGCGCGCCCTCGACCGCCCTTGCCGGTGGGCTGCTGCGGCCGCCGCTGCGCTGGGGGCGGCCTTGCCTGGGCGCCGTGCCACCGCCCCGAGGGCCGCCGTGCCACCACGTCGGGGCGGCCTCGCCTAGGCGCCGCGGCGCCCCGAGGAGGGAGAGGGTGGAGTGGAGGGAGTGGCTGTGGACGGCGCTAGGGTTTGGACCGGTATATATGTGGCATGGCAGGAGGCAGCAGCACCGTCGATCGATCGCGAAATCAAACGGCCAAAAAATTTTGCAATCGACGTGGATGCCCTGGCCACGGGTTTTCTCCACAGCCAATCTTCTCTTTAAATGAGTTGTCGAGATGGCTATTTATTTGAATTATTTCTGATATATTTATTATAAAAGGGGAGGTGTAAGAGACTGATTCAGACTTTTGCAAAGTGGATTTTTGTATTTTCTTTTATTTGACATTATTCAACAAGAAAAAAGCAAGTTAGCGCAGTGCACCAGTAGCAAGCAGCTAATAAATAGACAAAAAAAAAACAGCGACTAGCACTCCAAACATCGGACGAGCCCGCACGCAAAATACGAGCGCAGCCGACGAGCGCAAAACAAACAAACAAAAAAAAAAAAAACTGAACGAAAACGAGCGCCGAAACGCAGTACCATGCAAAAATCCATTGCATATTCTCATGCAAAGGCGTGAGCGCCAAAATGGTGCGGTTCGAACCTTGCCCACGAGTATTTGAAACGACCTGGCTGAGGATTTTTTTATGAAATTTTGCCCCTTTTTTTTAAGAAAAACATCAAATCCGTCCCTAGTTTGAAATTATTTGCATTGCATATCCCTTTTGATCGCACTAGCTGCGATGGCGCGACTTTTACACATGTCGCGCCATCGCTGTAGGCACGACCGTTGGTTCCACGCCGGGTCGGGTGGCGTTGACCGGTGCCGGCGTGGCTGGACGTGGGTCCCGCGTCGCGCCGTTGCATGCGGCACGGCCTCTCCGTCGCGCGATGCGTGAGCGCGACCGCCCCGTTAGGGTTTCACTTTGGGCCGCCACGCGCGTGGGCCCCCCATCGCGCCCGGCCGCGATGGCACGACGAGGTGGTATAAATGCTTCCACCAGTTCACTTTTTGTCCCTCCCGTCTTCACTCACTCACGTTTTCGAGGCTGGTGAAGAGGACACTGCAGTTAGGGTATTTGAAAGCTTCTTTCCTCTTTTTTTTTCTCCTCCAAATGCTTCCAATTGTCTAGTTTGTATGCTATTTGACTTTGATTGTCTTGCTACTTATCTTATTGTGTCATCTTGCTTGCTAATTTCATTTTTATTTGGTGGAATTGTGCACTTAAAACCTAACCCTAAGTCACATCATTTGAATGACATTTTCCATACATGTATGTTAGTTTGTTAGATGGGTTCAATGTTTAATGAATATTTGATCATGTATTAGGGGTTGCTTAGGATTCATGAATAATTGCTTGTTTAATGAATGACATTTTCCATAATTGCTTGTTTAATGAATAATGAATTTTTAATGAATATTTTTTCATGTGTTATGGTTTGATTAGGATGTTTAACCATGTATGGAGATGAGTTTGTTTGATTGTTCATGTATTAAGGTTTACTTGGGATGCTTACCATGTATTATGGTTAGGGTTTATGAAGATTTTCTTATTGTTTTAATATTTGTTCTCATGTTTTATTATGGTTATGGCTATGTAACAAATAGATGATTTTAGTATTATGGTTATGGCTCCCCTTCTTCCCCATCGTAATCCTCTTCTCCATCTTCCGGCCGCTCCTCAACGGCGGAATACTTCTCTAATCCCGAGGAGGATCACGTGGTACCCGGCGAGAGAAGAAAAAGAAGGAAGAAATCATAAAGGAGTTTAGTGAATTCTCTATGAATGCTTGCGTCAAGAACATCGATTAGGAGGATTCCATCGGCAGC
Source organism: Hyparrhenia diplandra (assembly GCA_015847255.1). Lineage (NCBI taxonomy): Eukaryota > Viridiplantae > Streptophyta > Magnoliopsida > Poales > Poaceae > Hyparrhenia > Hyparrhenia diplandra. The sequence continues at coordinate 70,529 of JADLZK010007790.1, read as the reverse complement.
TCTGCAATGTCAATACTGGTCAGTCCTAGATTTCATTTCATTCTATTGTCTCGCACTTTCTTCATCCGATGATTCTTTTGCTTGTCCGCAGCTTTGTCCGATGAAAACCGGCGACTAATGGCGTAAATTGCCCTACCGAAGGTTGAGAACGCGCGCCGACGGCGGCGCCATTCGTGCTGCCAACAAGGTGAAGGCATGAGGCGAGACAATGGCGGAGCGTCTCGAGGACGTGGTGGACAACCGTATCGACAATGTTGCCATCGAGGGTATGCATCCGGGGGCCCATGAGTTTGACAACTTTGTCAACCCGGCCGAGGTGAAGACTACTCACCCATCCAGTTGGCTTTTCGTGAAGCTCCGAGGACATTGAAAACATTGAGGAGTCCATGGATGTGTATGAAGATCATGCTACTTGTTGTAGCTTTGTCCAATGATCCCCAAGTTGTCTTCAATTAGTTTGTATCTAGGGCGAACAAGCAATGAAATCCTTTTCTGTTCATACGGATTACCTTAAATTCTTATTTTCTTTGTTGTGTACCTCTGCTTTGAACTCTTACCGAATCGGAACAACCGAACGAAAAATCTCTACCGAACGACCGACGTCACCATAGCCGAATCCTTTTAATGTTTAAAAATTCAGCTTCCGGATAACTCGTGAGTACTTGTTCATTGCGCCATTGAATGCTCTCTACTTTTCCTCTTGCCAATAAACCAACAGGGGTAAAAATGTCGGTCCGTTGAAAGGTGAAGTGTGCAGCATTAGCTTCGCCAATAAGCGACCTCAGAAAAATATTTAATATTCGGTCAATTAATCGCCTTCCACAGAGTGCCCGGCCTTCCTTTCAACACCGGCCTTATATCTCCAAGGTTATTTGAGATTAAAGCTACAAATTTGCCTTCTAGCTTCTTTCTCTCTTTTTGCTTAATCACCATCCGCTAGTACAACAGCTCCAATGGTGGACAAAGGAAAAGAAATCGCCAAGAATCATCGATCCATGGTCCTCCACCGCCGGCTCCATACTCGCTTGGGTAAAATTTGGTTTTACTGCATTTTTTATCATCTCCTTATTTTGATGTATCTTAACCTTCTGCCTTTTAGCTCACCAATGCTTCCGAATTTCATGTTCGGTACCAGGCGCATTCCAATCCCAATCCCATCGATTCTTCCTCGATGAGGAGTCCCCTGCAGACGTAGAGACTCTTCGCCAACAACTTCGTGAAGAGAAGCGCCGCCGTAGAGAGCTTCAGGCAGATGTGGAGGTGACAAGCTCCTATGCCGCTGCAGAACGCGAGCGTCGCATGTTCTTGGAGGTTCACATTGGTGGTAAGTCGATTCTTAAACTCTTTCTCTTTGCGCACATCTGTTTGCAATGGACTAATCATCACTTCATTCTCAGAACTCTCCGAGCGCCACGACCGTCTTCGTGGAGCAAGATATCAAAAAATGTGCGAGCGCCGACATGCCCGTGAACCCGCCAGCGCCTCGCGTGCAGGAGATCGTCGACAAGATCAAAGAAGCCATGAAGAAGAAGTGAAGACCTGTAGCTAGAACTTTGCCGAATAGCGTATAGGATCAAGCAGCAATCTTTTGTAATGTATTCGGCAATGCTTTTGTGATAGACTCTGAATAAAGATCTCTTGGGCTCTATATTGATGTTTTGATATTTTTGCACTAAAGGCGATATAACAAATTTATGCCGGCTATCCTCCAGTCTCTATGGAGTATTTTTCTGCTAAAGACGATGACTTATTCATCGGCTATCTCTTATGAATGGAACAAGTCTTTGCTTAAACCTTACTGAATTTTACATGTCGGCCAATCACGTTTGCATAATTGATCTGTTAGGTCGATGCAAAGTTCTTTCCATCGATCTTAGAAATTGCTATGAGAGCCGATTATTTCGATTGGCTGTTGATCTCTATAACGAGTACTGACAGGACCTTCTTCCCACTCTCTTCCTGAGAAACAATCTACGCCTTCATACTCCCAGAACGATGGTTCGGTAGCAGCAACACTTACTGAATCATCAGCTTGTACTATCTTGACATCATCACCGTTCCATTGGATGAGGACTTGATGCATAGTGGATGGGACACAACAGTTAGCATGGATCCAATCCCTTCCAAGAAGTGAGTCAGAGGACCCCTTACTATCGACCACAAAGAAGGTAGTGATCAAAGTTTTGAGCCGATCATCAACTCAACGTGAACGGCTCCATGGGTATCAGAAGGATTGCTAGCGAAGTCTCTAAGCACGATGTCTGTCTTTAGCAAATCCTATTTGGTGGTCCCCAGCTTCCTGAAAGTTGCATATGGCATGATGTTGATGGCAGCTCCTCCGTCAACAAACATGTGAGTCAGAGGTTTTCCATTAACGAACCCCTTCAGGTAAAGAGGCTTCAAATGGTTGTCTTCCTAAGCCTGTCGAATACAGCTTGTCTTGAGAGAGCCAACTGTCCTAGGAGGTCAATCATTTCTTTGTTATCAAAATCAGAGTAAGCCTCTTCATCTGAATAAGCATCTTCTTCCCCTGGATCCACAACGGCCTGTTCTGTAGGGGCTGCAAACTCTAGCGGGATGTAGAAGACCATGCTAACATCCGCCGAACGCCCATTTGCTGAATACTCCTCTGAATGACTGGCTTCTTGAGTTTTCTTCTTTGGGCGCCACACTTGCTTGCGTCCGGCTGCTGCTTCTTTGAGCTCCCTGTTCCTGAGGCGTTGAACCCTTCTCTCCTGACTCTTCCTCAGACCTAGAGGGCACCACTACCCCTTCTGCCATACTTACTCTTGAGGAAAGTCCAGCTCATCTTCAGAATCCTCAACATCAGCCCATGCTTGATCGGCAATTCTCTTACTTTGGTGTGAGGTTTGTTGGCTTCAATTTTTAAGCGTCGACCATCCTCCGGGAAAGCGTGCCCCCGTCTTTCTTGGATGGGACGGCGGTTGACTCGTGCACCTGTCTGTACCCATGATATTGCTCACCGCATTCAGGGGCAATTATTCCTAGCGGCAGCTTCAAGCCTTCATTCCAAAAATGCTCGAAGAAAGGACAGTACCAATGAGACTCCTCTCGCTCTCTCATGGACTGCTCTTGTTCCAGGTGGTACATCTCCTCCTCATATCTCTGCTGTTCCTCTGCAAGCTGTTGATCTCTATGGTATTGCTTCTCTTGCTGCCTTTGCCATTTGTTCAGCAGTATACGAGATGTCACCCTGGGTTTGGAGGTTTCTCCTTTCTCTATTCGGCTATTCGAAAACCGAACACGACGCTCTTGGAGCTTTACATCAGATACTTGCCGACTAGGGTCAATTGAACCACTTTGCTTTGCCCTTTCAGAAGTCAGCACTTTCATTGGGCCCTTGCCTTTGGGATCACTAGCGTAAACCATGTATGTATCAAAAGCAACCATGCTTGCCGGGAAGGGTTCCTTGTCCACCTTCATGTTGTTGTTGAACTTTAGGAGACCCCCTTTGTATAGCCCTTTGAACTTGTTGCCCGAATATTCGGCCGATCATTGATGTTGTGAGTGTTCATGTCATGGAGGCCCAAGTACTTCCCAGCCTTGACCCAATCAGGACGCCACGTAGAATGATTCTCTGGTAGTTTAATGCGTCCCTCTTTAACTAAGAGCTCGAACAGCTTATCTGATTTGGAGACATCGAAATCGTATGCCCCCTTGAGCGTCTTCATCCAAAGCTAAGTGACCTCGGGCGTGCTCTTTGCCCCAAGCGGGTCGATGGCCGCTATATCCTCTTGGCCATCATCTTCATCTTCTCCCCTTCCAAAAAGTGTTGATATGCTTCATAAGCCACGCGTTGCCCCTTTACGGTAGCGTGTATCCTTCTTGATGCTCAAACCGATTGGCCATGAGAGGCGAGGCGCCTTGAAAGATGTCCCAGTCTTCAAATTCCATGCCGACCCGCCTTTTCCCCGATAGCCGGATGCATGCCACGTATAGCTACTGGCCGGCAATTGATGGTCTGGCAGATTCAGAGAGTAATAGGAATTCTTAGTTTATTTGAACCTGCGCAAGAATTCTTGAGGCGTCTCATTGTATCTCCGTGTCAACCCCATCAGATTGACAAGCTCTTTCTCATTAGAACCACTGAAGAAGTATGAGTGGAACTTGTTCTCCGCCGCACCATGTTCCAATAGAATTGGCCGGCAATGTGGTGAACCATGAGAAAGCCGGCCCTGTAAGGGATGATGGGAAGTAGCGGATCCTCCATGCTTTATCATTGGCAAGCTCTCCAAGTTGAATCAGATATCGACTGATGTGTTCGGTAGTGGAAGTGTCGTTTTTGCTCTCGAGAACTTGGTCAAGTCGGTTGGAGGTTTCAGTCTTGAAGGAAGCGCCACTCTGTTGTACCAGTCAGGATACGGTGACTGATAAATATAGAGCCGATTCTTGGGCTTAATCCCAAATTGATTCTGCATCATATCGGCCATCCTCGCAAGGAGTATATCCACATTTGAATCCTGGGGTCCATGATACTCCGGTCTATACCCAGAATTTGGCACAGCATGAATGGTGGGAAAATCAGAAAACTCTACATAGCCAGGGCCAAAGGGATTTCTCTGTAACCCACTAGCCATTGGAGCAATTGAATAAGTGTTGTATACTAGAGGGTTCCTGTGTGCTCCGAATGCCATGTCTCCATGTGTCTTGGCTCTGGACTCCTTTGGCTTCTCTGGTGTCTTGTTTTCTCCCCCAGCCTCTTCATTTGTAACTCCTTTCCTTGGTGGTGGCTTTGGCACATGGAAATATGTAGTCCCTGAAAGCTCACCAAACTACTCTTTAAAGTGCTTATCGAACTCGGGTCCCATGCGCTCCTCATAATATGGCGGCTTAAAGGTATTGAGGAACACCGAGTTGTGATTAGCCATTGCTCTCCCCACAAAGATTGCAACAATCTCTTCCATCCGACGGATCTCTTCGGCCAGCTTGATCCATCATCTTCCTTTCCCTTTCCTCTGTCTCAGAATTTGTTTAGCATACTCCCTATCACCAGGCATTACAATCTTTGGAAGATCTGTTTTCTGGAAGATAGTGCCACTCTTGTTCTTGGAGAAACATGACATGCACTTTTGTGCGAAGGCTTCACACATATCTCTGACCATGGTCTCCAGGTCTATTGGCAAGTCATCCACCCGGAGGTTGATGACTGCATCCTTGTCGAGTGGTTCAGGCATCTTGTCTTGACCTTGAGTTGTCCCACCGAGCGTGCCAAAATTGTGTTGACACAAAAATCCATCTCTGTGCCGCACACACCGACAAGCCGAATAGCCGGGCTTTACTCGACCGCCCGAGTGTCTTGGCGTGCCGATCAATTTGACCTCAGAAATTGACAAGGAGGTAAACATGAGATCTGGAATGTGCCTGGTGTGACCAAGACAGTTCCACATGTATGGCTCTAAGGCCAGTTGTAATGACATATAGCTATGGGAGCTATCTGTCAACTGATAATGAATGCATTCGGTAAGCATGTTTAAGATGTAAAGTAATAACAGTTGTCGAATGATCATAGAAGACATGTTTGAACAAGTAAAGTCAATCATCAAGATATGATATCATAAAGCTCTATTGCATCGATCGAATTAATTGACAACATGATTCATAAGGGGTAACTCATAAATATAAACCTAATCTAAATGACACATGCATAGGTTTCATGCAACTAGTCTGCCGCACATCTAGCCTTCCTAAACCCGTCAAGCTTAAACCCTTTCAAGCTAATCCACCGCATGATATGACTTGCTACAGATCTAAACCACTTCCCACGACTAGATCAATCCATCGCATGATACAATCTAACCATGACAAGCTAAAAGCACGCATACATCTAGATAGATCTATAAATACTCGTTACTCGTTGTGGTGTATATGAATAGACAAGTAAAGTGCACATGTAAGCCTAATCTAAAGTAAAGACAGGGATCTATTCATATTAGTCCACCGCACGACTAACCTTCCTAAACCCTTTTCGTCCTAACACAGCAATCCACCGCATGATACACTGCAACAAGCTAATCCACCGCATGATATGGCTTGCCAGACTAGACTCTAACGATAGGTAAACTTACACATGCAAGCTACAAGTAGATGCATAACTGTATTCGGCAAGCTTGCCGAATTAGGGTCCATGAAGAAGGAACTCACACGCAAAAATCTTAGCCCCGCCGCACGACTCATGACTAAACGTGTGCGAATCCACAACATGTAACAACTTAGATTGATCTAAGCTCGGCTACGATAAACAAATAGATCTAATGACACGATAAGATGAATATTGAAAGTATTGATGACATCTAGATCCAACAAAAGATAAAGCCGAGCCGTATCAATCTAAATTGGGCAAAAGTGTGTGCAATCATAATAAAATAAATAAGCGAGAAGCATGGCACCACTTGGTAACTTAATGACTTCACTAGATTGCCAAATCTAATGAAGCCGATAACTAGCTCCAAGCTAGACCTTAGCCTGCCGCACGACTCATGATCTAACAAAGAACCCTCTTGCTCCATAGCCTAAATCCGCCGCACGATACTAAGCATGGTAACAAGACTACTTGCAACATAATCTAAATTAAGCGCGATACTAGACATGGTACAAGGTTGCGGTACTTACACAGAGGTCGACGGGTCGATGTATCCCCTCGTAGTAGATCGACGACACGACTGGACTCGAATGGGGTGGCGCGGAGACGGGTTTGTTGTTGTATTGATTTGGTAGATAGTTTTACAGTTGCCAGGGGTCTCATATTTATACCCTGGACTTGACACGAATCCTAACTGACTACGAACAAGATAACAAAAATATCTAGCTAAGATACATTGTCCTCCAAGTCTTCTGAGTCTTGAAGTCGCACGTGACACGAGCCCTTCTCCCGGATATTTCGTTTTGCAGCCTTCATGCTTGCGAATCATCGTGGCGTCTCGAATCTCTCTTGGACTCAAGCTCCTTAGCAATAACAACGGCCTCCCGAATGCCACAGTACCATTGATGTCGCACTAGCCGAATGACCTCCTTACCGAATCGTCACATGCCTGGGACCACTCGTCATTCAGGCTTTACCAATTTTTAGTGTTAACAGTTTGTTTGTGTTTCCCTTAGGCTGGATCGACTTGCAAGTGGGAGGATTTTTGAGGGTCGTGGAGTCAGTATTTCTCAGCCCGCAACGCCAATTCAATTCCCCTCTAAAGAAGAGAAGGAAACATTTGCTACAATTAAAATTGCGTAGATCAGCAAGGTTGCGGGTGGTGTCTCGTCGCCAAATTGGGAGACATGGAACAGTCTTCCCCGGCGACTACTATCGAGCTACTTGTAGAGAGTTGAGCCCATACAACTACGACTTTGACGATGAGTCGCTAAAGTTTTGGCGTAAAAGAAGGGACACTACGACGCTATCAATGAGCCGGAAGATGTGTACGGGGAGCAGAGGTTGGAACGAGAGCTTTGTGAGTATTAAGTTGACATCCTTCTTTCATTTGTGTTAAATTTGCAAAGCACTACTTTCATTTGTGGTGTGAATTTGACATCCTTCTTTTGCGTAGTTCCTTCACCACCATGTGAGGACGAGGACAAGGCTAACGAGGACGAGGACAAGGCTAACGAGGATGAGGGCAAGGCCGTTGATGACGAGGGCAAGGAGAAGGCTAACGACGAGGACAACGACAATGACTACTATTACGATGATGATTGGAATGATGTTTACGTGTCCCCCGACCAATGAGAGTGGTGGCCAGGGACAAAAAGAACACCACCGACGAAGAGGACAAGAACAATGGTGTCTTCTATTTGTGTAACCTATGCAAACTTATGACTAGGTGATAACTTTTGTTGGAACGAGGAAGTCGATGATGCATGGACCTTTTAGTTGTGCTCGAACAACTATGTGATGCATGTGAAGTTATGGCCTTTTAGTTGTTGCCATTTGAGACCTTCTACAAATATTCATATTAATGGAAATGGCAATGGCCCTATTTTTAATTGTGAAGCATGTGTGCCCTATTTTAATATGCTCGGATAACTTTTGATGCATGTGTGCACAATATTTGTAGTAATGGCAATGGCGCTTATTTTTTTGAACGACTTATGTTCTTCCATTCATGGTTCAATACGGATGGCGAACAAACATTGTTCGAAACATTGTTCAATAAAAATAGAAGACTACATAGTTAAGCTACATGGTAGATTACAAATACAAGGCAACATAGTTCCATACATATTGCAATTCAAGAAACAGATGAACACCGCACATCATAAATCGAAACATAGCCTGGAAGCAAATCATCGTCCGAGTCACAATCCTCCCCACCGTAGGGTCGAGATGGGGACTAGAGGGGGTGAATAGTCCTTTCTAAAACTAATTACGCTGACTAAACAAATATAATGCGGAATTAAAACTATTCGTTTAGCCAAGACTTCACCCCTCTAGCTATGACTCTAAATCACCTCACAAAAGATCCTACACAAAGCAAATGAGGTGATAAGCCTAGCTTGAGCTCCTAACCGTTTCTATTGCAAGGTCACACAATCCTAAACACTAGTACTTCAAACAATGGTGAGCTCCTACACAATTCTAATGAGCAAAAAGCACAAAGCCAATCCTAAGCTCACTAGATACACTAAGGACAAGACGATACACGCCTAAGGCTCAAATTACTTAGCTACACAAACTAAGCAAAGCAACTAACAAGCTACACAAGCTAGTAATTGCAAGAGCTACTCCACAAGCACAAGCATAAGGTATCTATGAATGTAAATACAAAGCTTGTGATTTAGAGAATGCAAACCACCGAGAAGAGTAGACACGTTGACACCAGCTGATTTTTACCGAGGTTTCGGAAGCTTGCCAACTTCCCCTACTCCTCGTTGTGTCGACCAACACCTTGGGTGGTTCCTTTGGTGTTTCACCTAGATGGTTCTTCTGTGACTCTCCGATCACTTGCCCCCTCAAGGCACGCCCCGCAAGGCACCGCAAGACACCACTCTCAAGTGAGCCTCTCAAGGCACCGCAAGATACCACACTCACAAGTGAGGTAACTCAACAACACGCTCTAGTAGTGTCGCTCTTTGCGATCCCGGGCGAGGTGAGCACGGACCTCTCACAAATCCTCCTTCTGAGCACCACACAATCTCCGTTGCGTGCTTCACGAAGTCTCTTGCCACCAAGCCGTCTAGGAGGTGGCAACCTCCAAGAGAAACAAGCACACCGGCTTGCAACACGATGACCTAGTGCTACGAATGCGATCTCTCAACGCGAATGCACTAGAATCACTCCTCACTTTTGATTTGGATGAACACTATCAATCACAAGTGAGTGGGAGGGCTCTCAAGCACCACAACACAAGCCACCAAGGCCCCAAGTGTGGTCGACAGAACTCCGCCATGCCCGACCACAACCTCTATATATAGCCACAAGCCAAATAGAGCCGTTGGGGGGCAAAACCACGCCTTCTGCTACGACGGACGCGCCGGCCGGACTCACCGGTGAGTCCGGTTGATGGATCCGGCCGAGTCCGGTCACCACAGACAACCGATCGCACGCGCGGCGAGTGCGTCCGGCCGATGTGACGCTTCCGGAATCGCATCCGATTGCATGCGTCCTGGTCCGATCCCCGAGACCGAACCGAAAAACATGCTCTCTGAAATCCTATCCGGAACCACTCACCGGAGCATCCGTCGAAGTGCTCGCTTCCGGTCACCCCGAACTAGCGAAAACTCCGTCGCCTTTGCTTTGTCATGCTACCCATCAAGTATACCAAACTTGAGCATGAGGAATAGCATGTTTTCACCACCAACTTGCATCCGGCGCAATAGAAAATATGCATCTCATTTTCTCGAAAGCATGTTCCCAAACCCAAATCAACCCTGCAATCACCGCCGTCTTTGCAAATGTGCCAACACCACCAAGTGTACATCGCCATATGCATGTGTGTTAGCATTTTCACAATCATTTCAAAGGCCGAGTTAGCTCTTAGCACGCCACTCGACCCTAACACGTCGCAAAGTTAGATCGCTCAAGTGGCACTAGATGACCGATATGCAAACAAGTTTGCCCCTCTTGATAGTACGGCCATCTATCCTAAATCCGGTCATAAACTTCTCTAAGCACCAATGAACAAATAAATGAAATGCTCTATAGGTTATACCTTTGCCTTGGGCATTTCCATTCCGCTCCATCTCCAAGTGCCGATGCGACACATGCACCAACACGATCAAGAATGATATGATCCACTTCATATAATCACATGACCTTCTTGGTCCATCGATCTTGACCTCACTTGCTCTTCACCGTTGCGTCGGTCCGTCGGCGCCAAGTCTTGCCCAAGCTTCACCGCCTCGCGGTCCATCGTTTCACTGCCTCAACTTGCCCTTCGCACTTGCAACCGGCTATCAAGCCAAGCCTTGTCTTGATCTTGACCACCTCGGTCATATGACTCCATGTCATGTTTCATATGCAATAAAGCTCCTTCATTGCGTCAAGCAAGCACTTGTGAACTAATCTCCGTGTATTATCTCAATCACACATATTAGTTCACCTAGTGTTGACACTCAATTACCAAAAACCACAAGGGACCTTTCACCCACAACTTCATTGGTTTCACTATTTGCAATTGGTTCACCCTCAACTCTCTTTTCCTTCATGTACTTTGCCTCAACTGCATCTTGTACCAGTGTAGCTTGGGATCAAAACTCCTCCTCAGCCTTTTGTGACTTTATTTTCTCGTCAACAGCCTCTGCCCATAGTGTAGCCTTGGACCAAAAGTCATTGTCACTATCCTTTTGCACTGGAGGCACAATGGGGATATTGTCAAGGTCATGTAATAACTGAGTATATACGCTTCTCACCGTAGGGCATGTTAGCGACGACACGACGGGGACAGTGTCCACCATGGGGACAGGCTCTTGGTGAGGTACTTTTAAGCCAGCTCAAGCGAGGGCTATTAGCTCGTCAATCTTGACCCGATCCTGCCGCACCCGGGCACCATGGGGACAGTGTCCTCCTACACTTCAGGCACCACGGGGGCAGCCTCCTCCTGCGCATTCCTTATCCGCTCTCTATATCGCTCATCGAGAATTTTCTTGAAAAGTGCAATCCCTTTGTCATACTGTTCAGAGGTTGGGCACGTGACACCCAGCTCGATGGCACGTTGACGCTGCTCCTGCCTACGGATGTCTAGGTACTCATCGTAAAGACAATTCCCAACTCCCATTTCTTGTCCCATCTGGCGCTTCGCCTTCAAAGTGTTCATGAACTCCCCCTTGCCTTCATAGCACTCCCATAAACATTTTCTAGTGCTCTATGAAATGAAAGAAATCGATATAAGTTTCTGAGCATAAAGTAAGATGTAGCCTAGATTGCGGTATCGAACCAACCTCATCGTAATCCACCATGTGTCCACAATAATATCCAATTCCAAACTCTGAAATTACCAGTCAATAGTTGGCCTCAACACCGCATTTGCAAAGGAAACAATCTTTCTCAAGGGCTTCCAACCCTTCCTCAGGTAACACTATTAGACCGTCCAATCTTGAAAAGTCGTTGTCTTCATCGTTGTTATCCAACTTAGCTACTTCTTCGGAGATGCGCTTGTCTATATCTTCAAGAGCCTTCTTTTGCTCTTGCTCGACCACCATTTGAATACGCCTTGCTCTATACTCGTCCACAATGAAACCACCCGGTCCCCTAATCTCTGTGAGCAAAAACATTCAATGTATCCATGAAATTTCTCAAGGAAAAAAACATATCGTTAGTAATGTGCTATTTGAACACTTACTCAAACGTAGACCATCCTCAAGACCTTTGATGGCATTGTACTCTTTTTTCCTCTTCCTTCCTTTTCCTCCACAATGCATCTTCCTCTTCCCTTTTTTTCTTCCACCTTTCATGCTCTAATTTCTCTTGGCTTTTAGCACCTCGTGTGCACCAAGCAAGGTCGCGTTGCACCTTTCTACGGTCCTCTAGGTACGAGTCTACAAGCTGACTCCCCCACTTCATCTTCCAATCCATGGTTCTCTTCGCCAAGATTGTCTGCTTCACCTCTTCCTCAGATTCATAGCTTACCCACTTGCATTTTGTAGTGCTCGCTCAAGATAACAAACCCACAATAGTTAGCTTAAATAGCCTATTTGAAACTATGTTAGATGCAAGGGTTATGACCATACCTCCACATAATCGTCCATATGACCGCACCCTATAGCCTATGCCTAGCTCAAGGAATAAGACTGTAGTTCGCTTTTAACACCACATTTGCATAACACAGGTTCTTACTCCACATATTTTACCATCCCCTTCTTCCTCTCCTCTTTTGTCTCCGGCCAAAGAGACTTGGGACCCCATAGGTGCTCTCTGAAAAAGCACCCTCGAATATTGGGATTCTTAGCGCTCTTGTTCCCACACGAGAACTCATCCCATTTGTCTACCACGGCCTGGTCTCCACAAAGGCACCATGGCGGGGATTCCAATCTCCGATGTTTTTCGATCTCCTTCTCCCCGTCGGTCATTGGCGGAGGGTTTGGGGGAGGTGGAACCCATCCCTTGAAGTCCTTACGTTCATGTCGGCTACGCCAAAGGTCCTCCAACAAGAGGTACCTTGGGTCAAATTTGTCATGACCGTCAATCCACCGGAAGAAGAAGCACCTCTCATGATTCTACAAAACATAATTAAATATAGGCGTAAGCGATGTAGAAACATAAAATGAACATAATACAACATCCAAACAGTTATGTACATTGAATGAGCCGCGTTCGTAGAAACAACGTGCACCGTCTCCGGATGCCTAGATCGCTGAAACAACTGGCGGCCGAAAAGGTCCTAATGGCTAGAGGGGGTGAATAGCCTATTAAAAAAATCTAACCAAAGATAACTTATGGTCTTCTAGTAGAGAGAAATGAGCTTTTTCAAGCTTGGAGTGAGACTTCTCAAGCTTCTTATGGTCTTCCTTTAGACTCTCGAGAAGATGCCCGAGCTCATCAAGTTCTTGCTTAAGGCTTTTCTTTTCCTTAATCAAGCCCTTGCATTCCTTCCTACTTTGCTTGTACATGTCAATGCAATCATCAAGCATAATTTTCAACTCCTCCTTGGTGTGAGTTGGCTCCTCATCATCACTATCACTATCACTACTACTAGCATCATCATCATTCTTAGTGATAGGTTGTACCTTAGTGGCCTTTAGCCATGAAGCATGAAGAAGGTGTATCAAATAGAGAAATCCTCTCATGCATAGCAACATGAGCTTGTCCCTTCTTCTTGCTCTTCTTCTCCTCTTCTTCATCACTTGAAGAGGATGAGCCATCACTATCCCATGTAGCCACATGAGACTCATTCTTCTTCTTCTTCGGCTTCTCATCCTTCTCATTTTTTTTTGTCATTCTTCTTTCTTGCTTTCTTGATGCCCTTCTCATCTTCACTATCATATGGGCACTCGACAATAAGATGACAATCATCATGGCATCTAAAACACTTCATGTTTCCTTCATTCTTGCCACCCTTCTTCTTGGATGATTGCTTCTTCTTCTTCTTGGAGATGTAGCTCTTCTTCACATATTTGCCCAATTTCCTCACAAAGAGAGCCATGTGCTCATCAATCTCACTTTCTCTAGTAGAGGTGCCTTCTTCCTCATCACTAGTCTCTTCCTTCTTGCTTTTGCCCTTGAATGAAAAAGTAGCCTTGAGTGTCAAGCTCTTCTTGTCATCTTTTTTGTCCTCATCCTTGGTCTTCTTGTTAGCCTTGTTGATGAGCTCTTGCTTCTTCTTGTCATCTCTATAGGAGTCATCGGTCATGACCTCATCAAGCAATTGGTTGGGAGTCAAATCCTTCAAGTTTGTTTTCAAGGTCTTGTCCTTGATCTCCTCTCCTAGAGCATTGAGATCATTCACCAACACTTGCATGCGGTGGAACATCTCCGGAACACTCTCATCTTCCTCCATCCCGAGCTATTGAATTGTTCAAGCTTGATATATGCCTTTGCTTGCTTGACTCCATCGGTGCCCTCACAAAGACTCTTCTAGCTTCTTCCATATGTCATGAGCAATGGTGAGTGACTTGACTTGACTTGCTCAAACACCCGGTCATTGAATGCCTCATGAAATGCACTCACGACAATACATTTGCATAGATTTTCTATTCTTCAAGCGGAGTTGGTGCATCTTCCTTTTGCTACCTCGAACTTCTTCTCTGTCACAACTCACACTTCTCTATTGATTGACTTGAGGTGTGCGGTCATCTTCACCTTCCAATAGGCAAAGTTGGTGCCATCGAAAGGTGGCGCCTTCTTGGTATTGTTGACATGAAAACTCAAGGCCATTTTGTCACCGTATGTTGTTAAGCCCTCTAAATACAGTGCCTCAGCTCTGATACCACTTGAAAGGTCCTAATGGCTAGAGGGGAGGGGTGAATAGACTATTAAAAAATCTACAAACAACACTTAACAAGGCGGTTAGTAAATAAGATGGCAAAACAAATTGTACGGTGCTACAAGCTAGCTAAGCAAGCCACAAGTCAAATATATCAATTCTAATATCTCCAAGTCCACTTAAGTGCTAGGTTGCTAGTTTACTCCTAGGTGAGCAAGATAAGCTAACTAAATATTCCCTCCGTCCAAAAATCCAATGCGCCTAACCAAAATTTGTTTTTCCAAAAATCGGGTGTGTCTAAACACTGAACCACACATGCACTTCTTCCCATGCGCTCTCGTCGCTTTGTTCCCCAAGCAAAAAGCCGTTTGTTCCGTCCGCTTGGTTGGAGCGATTTTAGTGTGTGGTGCATGGAGAACCTCAACCATCACCGTTTGAATTAAAAGGAAGGGCCGATTAAATTGCTAATCACGCATGCGCATGGTCCCCATGGTCATTGTGCCATACCTTTAGATGAAGCCAATTTTTGGACGAAGGGACTATATCACTAGGAGCTAAACTACTCTAGTCAACTAAACAACCTAAGCAAGACTACACAAGTATATCGAATGTAAATGCTAGAGAAGGAGTGATCGATATACCGATGTCGACGTGTAGAGGTGGAAGCCAATCACTGTGGTACAAAGAGAAATCTCCAACGAGCTCAACACAAGTGACACGATGATTTTTCACCGAGGTTCACGTGTTTGCCGGCACGCTAATCCCCGTTGTGGCGATACACTCACTTGACGGTTGCTAAGCTTAATGGCACGATTGCCAAATCCTCGGTGGGAGCTCAAGCACACCGATCACAAGAGAGGATTCACAAGCCACGAGCAATCCACTAGTGCTTCTTTTCGCGAATCTCCCGCGGGGTAAGGAACGACCCCTCACAAGTCCACCGGTGTGGCCTCGAACAAGCTCCAATCGAGCTCAACACCACCTCAAGCTCCAAGCCGCTAGGGAACCAAGCAAATTCCTAAGAGAAATAAGATCCCGCAGCTCCTCCAAGGTTGAAGTGCCTCTAGATGCAAGCAATCAAGCAAATGCACTTCTATCTCTCTCAGTCTCACCCAAGATTCGAAGTTAGGATGAAGAGATGAGTGGAGGGGAGTCTCAGAAGCTCACAAGTGTGTAGGAGTGTTAAAATGTGCAAGAGCGAGTCAAATGAACCGGCCAAGCTAGTATATATAGACTCCAAGTCGAAAAACTAGCCGTTGGTTCAAACTGCGCCCCCTGAGACGCTCAAGGCTGGGCGTGCCAAAATTCGTGTCGACGCGCTAGGCGCCCCGCCAAACCACGGGGCCAGGGACGCGGCGCCGGCTGACGCCAGCCAGCGCTGCGTTTGGCGGGGGGTTGTCCTCGACACCCTCTCTCGGATGCGTGACGGCGCGCGCGAACACGCCAGCGCCGCATTAGGTGCGTACCAAATCTCTCGCGGTCGTAATTGCTCAACCGCACCGACGCCCGCGGTTGATTGTGACCATGTCGCGCGCCCCGATTTGAACTCAAGATCAAGCGGACGCGGCCAGCGCCAAGGCGCCGGCGTCCAGGTCGGTACCCCAATGTTAAAGCTCGTCTTCAACGCCCAGCCATCGTCTTTCCATCTTTCCAAGTTTCGCCTCTTGTCTCAAGTTGCCAACACGCCGGAACGTGTACGAGAGCACATGTGTTAGCATATCGCGATCGATATCACAAGAGCGGGTTAGTCCACTAGATTCTAAATGCATAGACAAGTTACCATGAACCTAGAGACACTTTCTCTTTGGATTAGCCGTGGCATCCCCTCTTGATAGTCGGCCATCTATCCTATAATGTGATCACACTCTCTGTAGTGTCTTGATCACCGAAAAGAAAACCCTATCAAGTTATACCTTTGCCTTGATCTCCGGGTTCCTTCCAAACTGACAATCCGAGCTTGACGATCCATCATGTCCATCATCATCGTCCATGTTCATGATCATCATGCTCCACATCATCAATGCAATCCTATCTCTCAAGTCACACTTAGAGCAAAGGATTAGCATACCAAGTGTGTCATCAATTTCCAAAACCAAACATGAGATTTCACGGCCTTCCACAGTCACAGTTAGGGATAGGGAGGTCTGGAGGAACGTCGACATCCTTGCTAGAAACATCAGGGTAAATTTCTAGAGGTCGACCCTTTTCTCCACACTTCTTTTGGCGATACATATACATAGTCATAGGCCCAACAAGAAAAAAGATACTAAATTGTGAATTTAGTGAACCTAACAAGCATGTTGACTTTGTATAACTAGATTCCACAATTTGCTAGTGTTGCACCTCATATTGCAAGAGGATGAGCAATTGATCCAACGAAACTAGCATATCAAACCACGTGACATACTAATTGACAATATCCTAATTGACAATATTATCATGAGACATACTAATTCACAATATAACCCGATGACATGCAAATTCACAATAAATTGTTCCTAGGAAATGAAAGAAGAAAAGTAAATCGAAATCACTCACAAAAGTCACAAGATAATGAGGAAGGAGATGCCTGCACCACCGTATGGCAAATGAGAGTGATTGGGAGGTGCTCGGCGGCCGGGGGCGTTGTAGGCCTGGTCGTACACCTGTCCCCGGGCGCTTGGGGGCTAAGCAGCCCGGTTGGGGTCGGGGGGGGAGGAGGAGGGGGGCTTGGGGCTCTTGGGGCGTGGGGGGCGTGGGGGGGGGAGGAGGAGTGGGCTTGGGAGCCTTGGGAGGGCTGGTGGCGGGCCCGGGGTCACCTCCTCGGTGGCGTGGACCGGTGGACCGGAGAAGTGAGAGGTGGGAAGGAGCGTAATGACCGCGAGGAAGAAGAAGCCCCGATTTTTACGCGACGTTGCGCTGAAACTTTGGTGCGACGGCACATCGTGTCGTCGATCAGCGCGATAGCTCTTCGGCCGGCAAGCCATTCGTTAGGCGCCGACGGATTCGCCGCGCCATTGAAACATAAACACCCGTATGCGCGGGGGCTGAACCTCTTTGGCTCGGCGCCCGAAAAGAGGTGGCACGACGCTCCGTGCCTCCCGACCGGCGGGACGAGGCCGGGACATGTGGCGGCATCCCAGCGCACTGCCGTGTCGCTGGATCCGGCGCGAGCCCTCGCGCCACGTAAAACAAAAACCGCAGCTTTGCCAAGATCAGAAGCTCGCACCAAGGACGGCGGCGCGACTTGTCGCGCCGATACATATGGCGGGACAAGTTGGGAGACGCGGCGTGGCTACGTGTAAGGACCTTGATGTCGAAAGATGGCCTAGAGGGGGGGTGAGTAGGCCTACAAAAATTTCAACCCAAACACACAAGTTAGGACTAAGGCCTAAACTATCTCCCTGAGGCCGAGGAGTCCAATACAGCTCAAACTTGGTGAAGATGATGATGAGATACTTAGTAACAATCCTGCAAAAGTTCAGCTCAAGATCTTATTAGAAAGTCGAGCGGCACCGCCGCCCGCCAAGCGGCACCGCCGCCTCCAAGTCAGAGAAAAGGTTGGCCCACGCTCAAAATCTACCCAACAAAATTTAGATCGGTTAAATTTCTTAGCTTCCCGGAAGGGTAGAGATTGCGCATTGAGTGCTAGAACAAGTAGATCGTTGTTAACACCAAAATTTGCAAAAGCCCGAATGACGAGTAGGCCAGTGCATAGCAATTCGGTAAGAAGTCATCCGGCTAGCAAAAAGACAACAAGAGTGCCGTTGGGCATTCTGAAGCCACCGCCATTCGGCTAGAAGCCCGAGTCCAAGAAGGGATTGAGCATGAGATGGTTCGCAGACATGAAGCTTCAAGAGGAATATCCAGACGAGGGCCCACATCACATACGACTCGAGAAGACTTGGAGGACAATGTATCTTAGCTAGATATTTTCGTTATGTTTATTCGTAATTAGTTAGACTCGTCAAGCCCCGTGGTATAAATATGAGACCCCCCGCAACCGTGAAAACGATCTACCAAATCAATACAACAAACCCGGCCCGTGCCTTGGCTCCGGCCACCCTTCGAGTCCAAGTCGTGTCGCCGATCTACCGCGAGAGGAATCATCGACTTGCCGACCTCCGTAAGTACCGGCAACCTTGCACCATGTCTAGTATCGTCGTGGGATTTAGATTATTGCAAGAAGTCTTGTTCACGCTTAGTATCGTCAGCGGATTTAAGCTATCGAGGGGGCAAGAGGGTTCTTTATCGATCATGAGCCATCCGGTGGGCTAAGGTCTAGCTTAGGGCTAGTTATCGCCTTCATTAGACTTGGCAAATCTAATGAATTCATTAAGTTACCAAGTGGTGCATAATACTTCTTATTTATATATTTATTTTATGATGATTTGCACACACTTTTTGCCCAATTTAGATTGATGTGGCTCGGCTTTATCTTTTGTTAGATCTAGATGTCATCAATGCTTTCAATGTTTATCACTAACTTGTCATTAGATCTATCTGTTCTTTCATAGCCGAGCTTACATCAATCTAAGTTGTCACGTGTTGCGGGTTCTTGCGCGTTTAGTCATGAGTCGCGGGCAAGGCTAAGGTTTTGGCGTGTGAGTTCCTTCTTCATGGACCCTAGTTCGCAAGCTTGCCGAATACGCTTATGTGTTTACTTGTATCTTGCATGTGTATCATGCGGTGCATTAGCTTGTTGTAGTGTATCATGCGGTGGATAGCTGTTAGGACGAAGAGGGTTTAGAACGGTTAAGTCTGGCAAGCCGTATCATGCGATGGATTAGCTTGTTGTAGTGTATCATACGGTGGATAGTCATTAGGACGAAGAGGATTTAGAACGGTTAAGTCCGCAAGCCGTATCGTGGGTGGATTAGCTTGTTGCAATTGTATCATGCGGTGGATTGCCGTTAGGACTGATCGGGATAAATCTCCGGCTTTGCTTTAGACTAGGTTTGCATATGTATTTTACTTCTCTATGCATACACGCCTCAACGGGTAATGAGTATCTATAGATCTATTTAGATGCATGCGTGCCTTTAGCTTATCATGGTTAGATTGTATCATGCGGTGGATTGATCTAGTTGTGGTAAGTGGTTTAGATCTCAGTAGCAAGTGGCATCATGCGGTGGATTAGCTTACAAGGGTTTTAAGCTCAACGGGTTTAGGAAAGCTAGACGTGCGGCAGACTAGTTGGATGAAACCTATGCATGTGTCATTTAGATTAGGTTTATATTCATGAGTTACCTACTTATGTTCCATGTTGTCAATTAATTCGATCCATGCAATAGAGCTTTATGATGTCATATATTGATGATCGACTTTACTTGTTCAAACATGTCTTCTATGATCATTCGACAACTGTTATTACATTACATCTTTATACATGCTTACCGAATGCTTTCATTATCTGGCCGTATAGCTCTCATAGCTATATGTCTTTACATCCGCCTTAGAGCCATACATGCGGAATCTGCCTTGGTCTCACCAGTGCATGTTCCGAGATCTCACGTTACCTCCTTGTCAATTAACAGTCAAATTGATCGGCATGCCTCAAAACACTCGGGCAATCGAGTAAAGCCAGCTATTCCGGCTTGTCAGTGTGTGCGGCGCAAAAGTCAGGTTTTTGTGCCAACAATCATGAGCCACAAAGTAGATCGACCTCAAACCCTAGAATCACCACAAATACAAATTTGAATGCAACAATGTAAATGAAGCACAAGAGACACAAATTTTTTCCCGTGGTTCGGCTGCCGCCACCAAGGTCGGCCTAAGTCCACGTTGTTGAGGTATCCACACAAGGATTGGCTTGCCACAAAGGCTTGCCTTGCCCTCGTTCTCAAGTCAAGGGAGTGAACCCTTGAGATGAGGGGTGTTTCCAATAGAAGTAGAGGGTGATAACAAACGCCCGAAGCATCCACAACAAGTTGGAAGCTTTTGGGCGATGCCTAGCCCGGGCTAGGAGCAAAGCTCCAAGAGTAACAAACACAATCCACCTCGCTTATACGCCAACCAAGTGCTCTTGGAGATGAAGAACAGGTTGGAGAGGTCTCTATTGTAGTTTGGAGTTTCAATTTCTCAAAGGATTGGAGAGGAATCGAAGGGAGAAGCTTGAGGGGCTCCAATGGTGAGTGAGAGAGAGAGCAGCTCCGGTGGTACCGGAAGAGAATGGTCGAGGTAACGGTTGGAGGGATGAGGGAGGTGTTAAATACCCCCTCAAGTCCCAATGGTTAGATTCGTAGCGGCACCGCCTCTCTCCGATACGGGCATCGCCTCTCGCGTGAATTGCGGCGCTGCCATCGAGCGGCATCATCGCCGCCAAAACAAAACAAGAATGGAAAAGTGTTGAGCTAGCTGTCTTGGTGAAGGTATGAGGATGTATTGGTCAAAGATTGAGCACTTGGTTGCACATAAAAGCTTGTGCATTGTATCCCCCTTTATAGTACGGCTTTTCCTAAACTCAATTTCAAAACATAAAGGAATGTAAACCTTCTTTGAGTGTAGAGCCATCATCACTTGCAATTGGGGGCTGCCGCATATATATAACATCCTCAAACATCTTTGTCTCTTCTCTTTGAGCGAATATGTCTTGAGCATGTGACTTGAACCAATTCCATACATATGAGTTCATTTTCATGGCTTCAAGTCACTTTCACTAATGATTTGATTCTCAACACAATATGACTCCTCATAGCTTGATTAGTTCCTCGACTAAATGCAAGTACTCTCTTCTTCACCTTAGCCATGGTACCTCGGTCCCAAGCCGCCGCTTGCCCTTCACCTTCGCTTAGTACCTCGAAGCCCTTTCCTTGCTATCTTCACCTTATCAAGACATACCTAAGTCACATCACATTAAGCATCCATTGAATAACCATTTCTTCAATATTATGATCCTTGCTTGAATATCTTCTAGATATGAATATTGAAATCAATCAAGCTCTGGTTTGACTCACATAGAGACATGTATGGATCAACATCAATATTATCAAGCCAATTCACGATTCCTTATATCCTCTTTATTTTGGCTTGACATTCCTAACACTCACTTCAATCTCTGTCTTCTTACTTCTAGCTTGATCATATCAATGCAAAGTGATGTTCCAATTCTTTATCCATACAAGCAACTAATATAGAGAACATCTTATATCCGTTATGCATTGTCTCCTTTGTCATTTCACCTTTGCTTGATATATCTTCACTTATGCACTCTTGATTCAGTCTTTGATCCTTGATCAACACTAGTTCATTGTCCAACTCTTCTTGTTCATGCAAAGCAAGCCATCATAGAGACCAATCCACAACCATGAACTTATGTCTCATTTGCCATTTGTCAAGTATGCTTGTTTGCACATGATAGTATGATATCCCACAATTTAGAAGCCATTTCATTGATTCCATTTGCATTGTTGTCTTTTGCTTGAACTAGACTGTTTCCATAATCCTCCAACACAACAATACATAATTTGGCCTTTACTTCAACACTATGTGGAATGCCATCAAGTTTGCTTACTTGTTGAACCTTGGATATACTCGCTAATACATAATCCACAAGTATATGCAATAGACTCAATTTCCTGTTCAACACTTGACAAACTTATTAGACCTTTAATTATGTTGTCACTCAATTCACCAAAAAACCCACTAAAGGGCTAGATGCACTTTCACTACGGTTACTTCACAAATGACCGCCCCTGCTTGATTGATTTGGCGCGACGCATCAGTAGAAATAGCTATCGCACCTACGGACCTGGGCGCGATGGTCTTATTTTTTTTTTTTTCAAAATGCAAATAGCCTCCTTTTCTTTGCCAGAATTGACACATATATAGTTCACAAAATACACATAGTATAGCACAATTCACACATAATAGCACAATTGCAGCATAATAGCACAATTCACACATAATTTCCGGAGTCACACATAGCACAAATCATTGTGTCCACACACATAGTTTCCACAAGTCCAACACTTACACGTAGTCCATAAATTCATACACATAGTTTTCACAAGTCGAATCAGCTTACACATAGTCCATAAATTCGTTACACACCGCCCGGTTAGGCGTGGGCCTGAGCCTAAAGTAAACAAGTAGCTCTAGAGCTTAGCTAATCGTGGACCATAAAGGTGTAGGAATCCTTCTCTACAATCCTCCCCATCTTTGGTCTTGTGTGTCCTTGGGCTTAACTAGCTAGAGAGAGTACCTCCGTTCCTCCTCGTGGAAAATACGATACCCCTAATATTTACGGGTGAAAGCTATAATGACAATTTTGTACGCTTGCGCATTCTTCCGCATACGTTAAGAAATGTCAACAATGCCGACGGCCCGAACCTGGATACATCTTGCATCCCATGTCTCTGAACTACCATCTCGATCTCACACACTTTGCCCGCCGAACCGATCTAACTCGAGGGGACGCCCTAGAGGACTCGTTGGAGATTCGCCGACAATCCCGGCGCAAATATGCATAACTAAGGATCCATAAAAGTGGGGCTGATAGAGTGGTATCGTGGCTAAACTTGACCGTAGGACGAGACCCTAGGTCCAGTGTAGAACTAATAGTCCTGATAAACCCACACCATAACACATGAACTGCTCTTACATGTTAGGAATCCTTTAATAGCGAAGCCACTTCTTTGGAGTCCTATAATAGCAATTGTCTTGCTAAAATTTAATCTAGGTCGATCGGATGTTTGGGTGTTAATTAAGAGGATTAAATATGAACTTGTTATAATACAAATTATATAAGCCATGGCTAACTCATGAGACAATTTCTTAAGATTATAATAAATTTATGATTAACATATGTTTATTGTAACATCACATTCGCTAATTATACACTAAAAAGGCTTAATAAATTCATCTCACAAAAAAAGCCTGCATTTATGGAATTAATTTTGTAATTAGTCTACTCCTAAAATTGTGAAATTCATATATTGCTTTTTAAGTAGCAATAAAACACTACCACTAACCATCCGCACATAGGAATCTCAGTAGGAGACATTGGTAGAGAAAATTTATACCAAATTTTGAATAACAAAACACTTGGAGAATTCAACTAGAAGAAAATTAATATTCTAGTTGTACTAATAACTAATACCATGTGTATATAAACCCCACCAGGTACAAGCGATTTCTGTGTGGCCATCAATAAGAATCAGTACGCCCGTAGTAGCCTCTTCGTATCACGATTCATGATGCAAAATATGAACGACAGCGAGGTGTGTTTTGCGATGCATTACGATCATCTTGTTGCTCATCGCATCACCGACGATAGTCGTGTGTAAGTTACATCTAACCGACCATCTCTTGTGTTTGTCGTCCCTTAAATATTTATGTGTGTGTACACTACGAACGTCTTGATGAAAAAATCTTCCTAATGCGCCGGGTCATCCTCACTTGCCGGAGGTCAAAACCGCAAGGTCAAGGCGTAATGCTACTACACTTGATGCTAGCAAGGTGACGTTGGTATTTTGCCAAAAGAGGGACTGCTATGGAGGTGGAGAGCCACCACATGATCAAGCCATCATTGCCTACCGTAACCACCGGTGGCGTGCTACAATACATGGAGAGAGTGCAGGGCGGCGTGCCCTCATTGCAATCCCAAGTGCCCAGCATATTCCCCCTCTCCCCGTTGATTGGGTATTGTGATCACGCGAATGATTATTATAGTAGTAATAAGCAAGCAAGCTCTATGTAAACCAAGGACAGAGAGATCAAGTCCCTAAATACAATAACTTTTTTTTGACATACATCTTCATTTTGAATGTTCAGTTGTAATTCCTCTTCTTCTCATCCCTCTCCTCTTTGGGCCTTACTTTCTCCTAGAAGATTAAAACCAAGCTTCTACCTTGTACAACAGGGGGCTTATGAACACAAAATACTAATGTTCAAATTCAAGATGTTCATAGACTTCTTCGTCAGTCTTAATTACCAGCTGCGGTGCTCCTGCTGTGACTTCCGGTGGATATTAGAGTGTAGCTAGTCTTAGTGCCATTGATAGATAGGATTCAAGTGTACTTGGTCTTAGTGCTATAGAATGGCTAGGTTGCTGTCAGCCACACATCCTGGTATGTATGCATGCAGGCAGTGCAATAAATGATCACACATTATTCGCATCCTATCTAGCTAGGCATGCACGCGGCGAGCTATATTACAGACAAGTTAGTGCGGCACACCACGCAAATTGTAAAAAATAGTAGAAAAAGGCAAATTTTTACCATATTTGCACCCACAATTCAAAGAGTCTTGCACCCATAAGACCAGCTACACCCCCCGATTTTGCTCTAGCTTTAGCCATCGACGCCACACATCTCTAACACAAGACACTAGCCTTGTTTAGAGATTCCGTGAGTTTCTTCAGATCAAGAACAAGATCCCGAGGCACATCGGTTCCCCAAGTGGCTAATCTCTTTTCCATCTGCATCGAACAGTTTTAAAGTTAATAATGCCATGCATCATGGTGGTCACGCATGGGTAATAAAATCTAGTGGCATGCCATCTCATTTAAACAAGTTTATTTGTAAACAAAAACAAATTGCACCTAGCTACATTTCCATCTCATTGTATGTTTCAACTTTATCTTGAAATAAGCCATGTCCTTGAAATGGGCAAATGCTAGGGAAGATCATCTATGATTAGATATCACATTATTTTTGACTAACATGTTTGTGACCTCTTAATCCTGTGAAGCTTAATAAACAACCGAGGAACTAGTGAGAGCAGCTTTTATTGACACCGCTAGGGCCCAACCCATATAATCACCCTTCGCTCTATGGTTAGGACTTACCGAAAGTACGTAAGTACTTGCCCATTGTTAACTTTCGTGATCCAAAATTTCGGTGACGACTTCGACTATGATGACTATGAGGAGGCCCATCACGATGATTAGGAGTAGCTAGGCTTGTGCTATGCTTCTAGGGCCAAAACATTGATGCTAGGGTTTCGGCCACACTCGAGTTTGCCTGTGCAGATGTGTTATGACTAGCGGCCACCTATACGCTGTAGTAGACTCTATAGAATAAAACGTCATACAATGGCCATGGTGTTTATCACCTAAGTTGTGCAATTCGTAAGACTGTGAGCCTCGGGCCACTATTGTAAGACCTTTATTGTCCTAATAAAAAAATTAGGTGTTTCTATATAAATTTGTGTCCTTTTCTGCTTAATCGAGTGTATTTGTGCATATGATCCTAGCGCAAATACGTGTAACTAAGGACCCATAAAAATAGGGGCCTGACAGAGTGGTATCAGAGCCAAAATTGATCAGGGCGAGACCCTAGGTCCGGTATACAACTAATGATAAACCCACACAACTGCTCTTACATGTTTGTTTTTGTTGCAAAAATATTTCTAATATATTTGGAAGTGTTTTTGTAGCCATGGACGGACCCATGGATGACGACATTTGGGAGTGTTCAGACTACATATTAGAGGAAAGATTTCTGCGTCTCTATGGGAGACACTCCAGTGACTAGGATACAACGAGCCCCCGTGTACTACAGTTATGAGTACGATGATGTGTGAGTGCGCAGGTGTGAAGTACGTCTGCACATCAAAGAACATCTAGATTGTCCTACAGTCAAGGCACGTTGTTTTACAGTGATCGAAAGAAGGCATCAGGCCACCACCCAAAAAGCGACACGTGCAACACTCTCAGAATACCGCGGAATATTCAAGAAGACATTGAGCACATTCCGGCCAAATACTTTCCATTCCTAGATCAGACCACACCCACTCGGCACGCCAAGGTTAGAGAGTTAGGAAGGGTCAACCCATAGACTCTAGGGTTGACCAAACTATTCACAATCAGGTATCTACACAAACTAGACACCTTATGTGAGGACCAGCAGAAGGACTTACAGGCATGGTTAGACCGATACCGGGAGGTAAGTCAGGAGCTAAACAGGAAGCCTGTTGATGTACACCGTGTTGCAAGGCACAGAGCCAAGTTGAAGCAAGAGGTGGAGCAAAGGCCGATAAGAGCTTAGAAGGACTCGAAGAGCAGCTACAAAAGAAGAAGCAAACCAAAAGAGCAAAACAAGGAAGAATGACCTCGGCCATTCATCGCATAGCCACAGTGCCGCAGATGGAGTGCCAACATATGACCCCCAAAGAACCTTATTATGATCTCAATGGATACGTACCACGAGAATCCATGACCGATCAATATTCAATTTAGATCAAGAGTCGGGCAGGACAACTTCACCAAGAGGACACACTAGGATGCAAAAGTGCAAACAAGACAACGCTATGAGGAGCATGGAACCTGCATGAGCTACAACCTTTGTAAAATTAATAAATAGAACTATAGCAAGTAGTCAATAGCATGGCAAACTATGCGTACGTAGTAAAGTGTCAATATTAGTAGAATGTGTGACAATGTTAGTGTCTTGATAGTGATTGTGTATGATGCGTCTTGTATCTTGTATATAAACTATTAAGATGTGTTGTTTGTTTTGTGTTTCATGTCTTTATAGCCAATAGCTCGACTTTATTGCCATTTGTTTCTTTTACATGATCCTCAAGCACCGTCTTAACCATATTGCTACCATAGAAATCTAATGGAAAGAAGGTTTAGAAGGATCTATGAACACCACGAAAGGTGAAAGGTCCTAAATGGCTAGAGGGGGTGAATAGCCTAATAAAATTTCTACAAAAACACTAGAGCAAAAGTATTAGTCCAATAAATGGTGTAACCATGGTTGCACTAGCTCTACTTGTCAGCAAACCATATGTCGGTGTTTGGAACCGGGGGTTCGGTTACCGACGAGCAAATTGTTATGCGTCCCAGGATCCGGATGGTTGGCGCGAGATGACACGAGGTTTATACTTTGGTTTAGGCCAACGTCGGCCCTAGCTAGTCCAGTCAAGGGGGTGTGATCGTGTATCTGCATCGAAGTGCTCGTAGTAGGGAGGATACAAGCTTGGTGAGAGAGAGGTCGGACCTCAAGTCTCGGTGTGTGGTGGTGATTGAGCTAGGTTGCTAATGGCATGTGAAGTCAAGGCATGAATACTCCCGACTTTGCCCTACTCTACGTCCGGGCTCCTCCTTTTATAGGTCCAAGGGGGAGCCAACGGGTACTCGAATTGCAAAGAAATGGTGCCCATACTTGTCATCATGGAAAGGGCGTCGTCCCCTCCCTGGTTTTCTGGTTGACACCGAGGGATACGGGCCTAGGGATGGGCAAGACCGAGGCCCCTTTGACTTACCGAGGCCCCTCGCTTTGCCGAGGGATACCCGTCGAGGACGTGGTAACAGTACCCGAGGGGTGAGCTGACAGTGACCGAGAGCTGTAGCTGTACCCGCCCAAGGGTGCTCTATCATGGCAGTAGTGTCATTCGAGGCCTCTCAGGATGGGCTCATGAGGTGACATAGCAAAGGGAGTGGTTGACACAAAGGCACGGTGAGGCGTGAACAATGCTTAAAGCGCGTTCCGGACGAGATGATGGCACTGTAGAGGGTTTTGACTACCGTGGGGTCGCCCTGGCGATGGAATCCAGGGTGTCAGGGCGCCCAACTTTGCCAAGTGCAATTACCTCGCCTTTGTCCTAGCCGGCGCTGTGGGCGCGATGGGGGTCGCCGAGGGGCATGTTGTAAGAGGGGGGTCTTGGGCGAGCTGAATCAATCCCCCCTCTCCGCGAGGGGGGTCGGGCAGATCGCTGATTCCTCCCGTAGGAGGGCCCTCGGATGGGGACCCTAGGGTCGGTTAACGCTTTGACAGTGTACTGAGGGTAATCTTTCATCTAATCAAGTATCGATGGTACCATTTATTTTGGTACCCGACAAGAGCCCCCGAGCCATCGGGAGGGCGAAGGATGCCCTTACGAGGGCTTTTGGCGGCCGAGGCCCCTTTTATCGCTACGTGCATGGGCATCCGTTCGGTGCCACATGATGCAAGTGGGGACACACGTGGCGGATATTGGTGGGCGACGTGGGCTTCAACGTGGCGTCTGTTGACACCTGTTATAGCATAATATTACTAGTCAACTAAACATGAATAAGGGCTTAAAATGAATATCAACATAAGTTTAGGGGTTTAACTAACATAATTCCACGAGCTTTGGTGATTTATATCTTTACAGGGACATAACATTAATGCAGACAAGAACGGTGAGAAATCTAAGAGTTTACATCCCATACGATGACAAGACTTGACCGTGAAGTAACTCAACCCAAAATATGGACTAAAACACTCTAGAAGATACCAGAAGACACCAGGAGAAGGGAGACACGAATTGGCCACAAGACCCTGGCGCCTGCCAAGGCCAATCACGGCGGCTGCCAGGCTATTTCAACCAATCAGGCTCATATTTCTATGTCGGTTTACCACCGACCTTGACGTTGTATCTACACCGTTATTGAAGGTCGGTTTGATCCAATGGTCATCGTTCATCGCCAAGGCCTATATAAGAAGACCCCCTGACCCCAGGGTTAAACCCTAACTCATTCTACTCATTATCTCATGACCTTTTGGTCAGAGGTGTCCCAATGTGAGGACAACCTCTTCTCTCTAGTTCCAATCTATATTAGAAGATCATGTAGAACTAGAAGTATTAGAGTGAGTTGAAGAGCAAAAGCATATCGAGTTGATAGATTAGATCTATAGTACCCCATGAGAGTGACTAGATCTAGTCTTGAGAGCTAAAGAGTGGGTGGAGGAGAAGAAGGGGAAGCACCGGACCTGTCGGTGACTCCTCTATGCTTGTACCTCCGGGATCAAAGGCTTCATGGCACTTGATCCTGAGACTTCTATGGTGGATCAACTTCTTGTTTGAGTAAGTAATCGTGTTAGTATTGTTCTTATTGTTCATTACTCTTATTTGAGTACTTTAATCTATGGGAATCTATAGATTAGAGGAGTGGATTAGGTTTAGGCGTGGTGCTTAGACTGTAAGTACTTATGAATGCACCCTACCTTCCGGAGCGTGGTAGTTCGTGGTAGTGATAGTACCATTGATTCCTTTGGAGTCCACATCCCGTTGGATAGGCCAAGCAGAACCCTGTTGCTGGAGGATTGCATGTTTCGTCCATGTTTTCCTTTGAGTACATCCCCTTAAGACAATATCAACATAGCTTACAAGGATATAAACTAGACAACCGTAGGAATCTCCTTATCTCTCTATCCTCTCCTGTTCCTTGATTGTTGCTCAGGAATTAGTTATATGCTTCTGTTATCCTCACACCATCCTCCCTGTGGATTCGATATTAAACCCCTCTCCCGGGTGAAATGCTCACCAGTATCCGTTCGCTTGCGGATTATTATGAATATTTCTGTAGGCTTATCAAATACCAACAAGCTCCTAGAGATTTCCAGTAATGTCAGGCTGCTTACCTGGCCTGACATCT
Source organism: Hyparrhenia diplandra (assembly GCA_015847255.1). NCBI lineage: Eukaryota > Viridiplantae > Streptophyta > Magnoliopsida > Poales > Poaceae > Hyparrhenia > Hyparrhenia diplandra. Next base: position 40,835 of record JADLZK010007790.1, on the reverse strand, counting down.
TTCACCTTCCCTAGCTCTCGCTCGACCTCCTCCATAGTAAACATGCCAGTGATCTCTTTTTCATGCCTACCATCAAAAGCCAAGTTGTTCCGCCATTTATGTGACAATGGAAGGTAACGACGATGTCCAATGTAGCATAACTTGCCCCTAATACGCCGAGACAAAGGATCCTTGTCACAATGAATACATGCATAATACCCTTTTGTTGTTCACCCAGATAACGTGTGCTCGGTATTTGGAAAATCATGTATACACCAAAGCACAGCCGCACAAAGCTTGAACTTCTTACCTGTACATGCATCTAATTGTTATGGAATGACTAGAATGGGGGGAACTGAATTGGAACGCTGGCCGGGCAGGTCCTGGCCAGATCGCTGAAGAACAGAGCCCTCACGGGAACTTCTATTCTTCTTCGATAAGCCTTATTACATTCTATAAGTGCTTTATAGAACTGCAAAGACCGAGTGAGAGTGATTATCTCGCGATCCACTTTGCATGAGTAGGACTAATTCCTAACCACTCACTTTATGTCTAAAAACAACTGAGCACTCCTAGCCACTGCATGCTTCACCATAACAGGTTCATCCCCCCGGCCATAGATAGCAATTCTTTGATTAGGGGTTCAAGGAACACATCAAAATCCTTTCCTGGAGATCTTAGACGTGGGATGAGTAAAGACATAAAGCAGTTTGCTGGATCCACACATTCCCATGGTGGGTGATTCAATGGCGTCGTCAAGCACCGGCCACATACTTGTACTATGTACTCATGTTGCCAAATGGATTGAATCCGTCGGTAGCTAAGGCAAGCCTTAGGTTCCTCGGATCATCCGCAAAAAAGCAAGTTTCCTCCTATCAAAGTCCTTCCATGCTTCCCCCATCACCGGGTGGCTCATTACACCCTCGATCGGCTTCCTCACTTTCTTGTGCCATTGAGTTTCCTTAGAAGTTCGCTTTGATGCATAAATTCTCTTCAACCTTGGCAAGAGTGGAAAATGCCTCAATACCTTATGTGGAACCCGCTTTGTCCCGCCGCTCTTTTCATCTAGACTCCTTGCAGATCGGGCACACATTCAACTTAGCATACTTGGTTGTTTTCGAATCCCGATACAACACACAATTGTTCTTGCACACATGGATGTTCTCAAATGCAAGCCCCAATTCTTTAAGATATTTCTTGGCCTCGTCATATGATCTCACCAACTCACTCTCAGGGTGTCCATCTCATATCAGCTTCATCATTGCGGTGAACCCTTTATTGGAGAGTCGATAATGAGACTTCATATACAACATCCTCACCATAAAAGAAATTTTTGAATGTTTAGAACGCTGGCCGAGTATCTTCTTCGCATCTTTCAAAAATCTGTTGCAAATGTTGGTCTTTCTCCATCAGCCTCTACCGCTACAAAAAAATTCTCCTATCATTTCTCGGTACTCCATGATCATCATCGTAAACATCATCGTTCTCATCCACATATATCCCAAAGTCATGATCATGTTCTTCTACCTCCTAATCTATACCCTCATCAATTACAACATCTGCAGCCTCCCCATGATGAATCCACCTGGTGTATGTAGGTGAAATTCCATAAATATGCAGATGAGTTTCTACTTGAGTATGATGTATCAACCTTCTATTATGACAATTAACGCACGGACAATGAATGTGTTCGTCTTCAGGGTACCTTTCACTAACAAATTTCATAAACTCTTCAACTCCCTTGACATAAACAGTTGTGAATTGTTTCCCAAAAACCCAACTTCTATCCATCTGTTTTGACAAAGAAAAGTATGAACTACCTAACAGTGATTAAACTAAACAAAATACTAATGCATATAGCAAACAAAATTCAAACACACAAAAAAATCAAACCTTCAAGTGTCGTTGTTCTGTCCACGCAACGCCGCTCTTCTGTCCGCGGCTCTGTCCTGATCGCTACGCGTGCGCTGCACTATTGTGCCCGTGCCTGGCCATGATCGATGGCGATCCTGCTCCAAGCCTCACGCACGTCCACGCTCTCGATCCGGTCAATGGCATCAATCCTGTGCCGCCGAGAACACGATCCTGCGCCGCCGAGTATTGCGTCGACTACCCTACGTGAGCGAGCTTTGGTCGTTCTAAGAGCCACGATCTCTGATCCATTAAGTTTAGGGCCCAAGCAAAAAAACAAAAACGGCCCAACCTTTCAATTATCAAGTTGAAAGCTTGCATATATAGACTAAATTGCATTGTTTCTTAAAAACCATGGACTAGTCTAGTGGTAACTCAAGTTTATGAGTTGTGTTCGGTTGCAGGATTGAAGCCATGCGTCTGCATATTTTTTGCCACAAATATTAAGCTGTTAATTATCAAGTTTATGAGCGGAACCTGGAGACCCACTTTGAAAATATTAAGCTGTTAATTATATCAAGTTTATGTGCAGAACCTGGAGACCCATTTTGAGAAAATGTATAATTTGAGCGCGGGCCATTTGGCCCACAAATCTGGCACCGTCAAGTCTTCATGGGCCAAACCACACACGTTTACATATTACATACGATGATTACACAAATTAATCCGTGACCATTATGTTTCATCATTAGGTGCGCCAAACGACGCAGCACATGAGAATCACAACCTATGACGATGCTATTACTGTGTCGTTCCTTTCATTTTCGTCATTAAACTTTAAACCAAATTTTGGTCCCTTGTAACTTATGATGAAGAATAAAATTTCATCATAGAATGCTATCATTTTATGACCAAAGTAATCAGCGTCTCGAGCAAAATGTCACAAATGATCATATTTTTCGTGCAGTGTAAACTCCCATCATGTCATGCTTTGTCCGATGGTTCTCCGCAGTGATGTCTGAGGGAGAGTCGAGAGATCACGCGGCAAACGGCGGCGCACGGACACAAAAAGTGATTTGGCAGTGGAATTCTCCTCTTCGACTCCCGGGCTGAGTTCAGCCGCTTCCACGGCTCACGCGCCCGGTTCCCCATTCCCCATCACGTGGTTCGCGTTAGTTCCAGCTGTCCGCCCGCGGCACACGTTGTACATGACTTGTCGACGACGCGACCCAGGTGCGATCTCGGCGCTTCGGCGGGTTTGCGATAATCCACATCAAGCACACCAATGTAGCGCCCCCACCCCCCCCGCCACCGAGATAAATCGGGTGCCGACGACCGATATGGGCGCACGAAGGGAAACCATGGGGAAGAATCGATGGGGTCCATTTAAAGCTTATCCCAGGGAAGATGGGCAGATGAAGGGAAACCAAGGATCACCGTCATGGAGGCGATGGAATGTGGATGGGCAGGAAAGGGGAAACGACAACTTCACAGCGCTGATGACGGCGACGCGAGGGGACGCGTGGGGACGGGGGAGGGGTTTTTGGTGAAGTGGCTTCACCATATGCTAGAGAACTCCATGGTAGGGTTTGTCTACATAGGTGTAGTAGATTAATAACAAAATCATGAATACGTCATCACGGGCTCATTAGTTACAAAAATCTAACGCAAGATCCACGAGCCACAACAAAACTCTTCTTTATGTTGTCAAATCGTACTTAATAATAATTGAAGTTGGAGCCCCACCTTATAGTACCCTTCGGTGTAGATAGAGTAGAGGATGCAAGCAATGCAACAAAGTCTCCTCTTTAAACAATGTTCACTGTATTAGTCGTCGTAGGTGACTCTTCAACCTCTAAAACTATCGTGTCGAGAGCGACGCGACAATTTTTTTCATAATATATTTTAATTTGTTTTTTGAAAAGGGCCATGTCAAAGGACCGATGGTGAAGTGGAGCTTTCATGGACAATGAATAACCTAACCATGATCTTTGCCAAGGAGATCCGTTTTCATTCCACGTTGATTTTTGTTTTTTGTAGTTGATGGTTTATCAAGATTATTACAAATTCACATGCGCACATGAAGAATTCAAGGATTATTTAAAGGTATATCGGAGCTACCCGAGATTTGATTATGGTCTCTTGGTTTTCCTAGACATGTAGCAACGGGTCAGCACATCAACTTTGGCACGTCCAATGTGTTTTTTATAATGCAATGGGTAGTAGATCTGCCTTTTATTTCAGTTTAGTAGAAATGACGATGTTCCACACTAGTTTCAGTTTAAGAAACACATGTACAAATACTTACACCGGTGTAGACTGATTTACACTAGCGTCACACAAACCGTCATTGTAAATGATTTTATAGAATTCATAAAAGAACTGTCAAAGTAATAATTATTTTTTTACCCTTGAAGAAACCCGCCAACCAAACTCCCACATGATTCTTCGACAACCATGATGCCCACCTCTAGAAATCCAACAACCCCCACCCCCACACACACACACCCCACACCCAAAACCACATCGATTAACAGCGGTAGCATCCATTTGTGTTCGCCTTTGTTTCTCAGGTGCCTTTTCTCCTGAAATACTTTTTCATGGTAGTGTGAGAAGAGAGCAAATTACAAAGAGTGGCCATAAGCTCACACAGTCAGCAAAATTTAATATGCTCCCACGTTTATTAAGCATAACAATGTTCAGAAATGTAACTTTGTTTTCTGAGTAATGCATGTATAAAGCTCTGTATTCTCAGAAAGATGGATCAAACTGGAGCTGATCTGTCCTCCTGAAATGTGCATGGTGGCAGACAATTGATCACGGGCAAAGGACGGTAGCTAGAGATCGAAATGTGGACTCTTTTCATCGTTAATTTGAGCCTATCATCATATATTTTGTTGTCCTTGTGATCCTCCTGGCTTTAACTTGGCCAATGATGTATGAACACGCAAAAGATGCATGGGCAGAATGTGGTGGAAGACGCTGTTTATATAGGTGGAAATCGAAATGAAAAAGAAAAAACCCTTTTGTTTGCCATGTTTGTTGCGCATGATGATCTACATCTACTCATCTGATAGAAACATTTGGATGTCAAACGACAGAGCATCACAAGTACAGGTCATTGGCGACAGTGACACACATCGATCATGTGGCGCACAATGGAAGTAGTATCGTTGTTGCCATGGGATTCCACGAAAAAAAGAGTAAAGACGATCATGATAATATACTAGAAGAATAGCCAAAACAACAATACGCTTTTTTTTTTTTTGACAAGAAAACAACAATACGCTTTGGATAAGGTTTGGATTGTATGATGATGCAACTGCAGAAAAGAAACAACAATATATGAATGCGTTATATATTGAAATTTCTTATATAATGAATAAATAGTAATTTTGTTTAGTGTATATTGATGACGTGGGATGGCATACCAAATAGATCGAGGGGACAGAATTTGTTGCGGGATTAGTAAGTGGCATGACATAACTAGATTATTGATTTTTATATTCTGTATAGTTGCAATAAGAACGTTGCAACTTCTTAGTACCCATGGATTCTAATTTTTTCTTTTGATGACATGGAAAAAGTTTCTATTGATTAAAAAGAAAAGGCTAGCATAATATCAGAGGCCACCGAAAGGATCACATCAGAGGGACCCCTGCAATTCGTGAAGCTGTGTGTGGCAGACATGAGAAACTGAGCAGACAAATCTGAGGGACCCTTTCTCTAAAACTTTTAATATATCATCGAAAGGATCATTTCTCTGAACAGACATATAGGATCTTTTCTCCAAACAAGTAGTTCAAAACTTTAGTCGAGCTCCAGGTAGAGTTTTAGATTTTAAAACTAAAGCTGATGTGCTCTAAAGTTTTAGAATTTTAAAGATGGAAGAGATCCAAACATGTTCGATAATACTACTATATATTGTTTTTTAACAGGGTCAGCGCTCTTGCTTGTGAGGTTTGCACCATGAAGCCTACATAATACTATATATTGTTTTTTAACCGGGTCAACGCTCTTGCTTGTGAGGTTTGCATCATGAAGCCTACACGACGAGTACACGTATTAACGATAAGTACAATCAAGTATCAACTATCTTTTCGCAGCCACCTTTACCATATGTCCTTGTTTATATTTACATAATGTAAACTTACGTGGTGCATGTACTACTTATATAGGGACGTTTTATTAATTAATTTTATTATGGATGTCGACGTACGCTGCTTAATTACGGCAGTGCTCGACTGTATGCCAGTGATCTAGGCTAGATTAGTTCTAGAGCTTTCCACAACACGGCCACCAACACAAACAAATCCGCTACCAGCCGGGTCGATGTGGAATATCGCTTTAATTTATTTATTTATATAGTACTATTCACTACTATGCTGGCCTGGCCTTGTCGCGTTATAAACGTTGCGCATGATGAAGCAAGCTAAGGCCCCCTTGGATGGTGGGGAAGAGATAGGATAGGAATAGGTGAAGTAAAGGATTCACTTGCCGGGTTCGTGAGATTCCCGTAGGAATTCATCTCGTAGGAAAGAGCGCTACGAGACCTTTGGTAGCCAGCGAGTCCATCGCTCCCACAAGTTATAAAAAAAAAAACCTCCATCGGTCCCCACAACACCCATCCTCCCGGCTCTCTCTCTCCCTCTTCGCATGGCTCTCTCGCTCTTTCCTCCCGCGGCTCTCTCGCTCTCCCCGCCCGGCGCATGGCGGCTCTCGCCCTCCCCCCGTGGACGGCGGCGCCCCACCTCCGTCCGCTCGCGCGTGCCCAGGCCGGACGGCGGCTCCCCATCGCCGCCCGCCGCGGCTCTCTCCCCCACCCTCCACCCCGACGGCGGCGACTTGGCCGTGGCTCCCGGCGGATGGCGGCGCCCCCAGCTCCGGCCCTCGTCGCCCCACCTCCCCACGCGGCGTGGGCGAGGCCGGCCCGGCGGGCGAGGTGCTCCTCTCTCGGCGGCAGCGGGCGATTTTTGTTTTTGGGGAATTTTTTGAGTTCATGCACGTGATTTGATTTTCCCGGAGTTTGACTGTAAATCGAGCGATGATTCTTTAGGAATAGCTCATAACCTCCATAGAGATCACCTATGCCAAGTTTGGTTGCGATTCGTTTTGATTTGGTTCGTGTTTCGTCGAATTGGCCGTCTGCTCTTCTGTTCTTGCTGTCGGAAACGTGAAACGGCACAGCGCGCACGGGGCTTCGTTCGCGCCAGGATTCTTTCCATCAAGTTCGACCTCATGCTTTTTTTTTCCGGAGGAATCGAGCTGTAGGATTGATTTCCTATGGAAAATTTCCTGCGTTTTTCTACAAACCAAAGGCCAGGAAAGGAAACTTTCCTATAAAAATCCTATCCTGTACTTTTCCTCTGATTCACCCTCAATCCAAAGGGGCCCTAAAGCACATCCATTTAAATTTGAACACGCACGATTGCCCTTTCGTCGCACCCTACCACACTTGGCGCTTGCAAAGACGGATGCGATGAATTGAAAAATAATAACAGAACCAGCGTTGCGTTCAATTGGCGCTTGCTTTGCCGTATTGCCTGCAGCCTCTTTTGGTCGGGTGCCTCGGGCAGGTCAACTCTCGCAATCACACCAACAGCAACCTGCGGCCGACGAAGCAGCAGGCAAAGCTACCGACAATCTAAGGGTGGACGTCCCTCCACCGGCTGAGTTTTTTTTTCCCCTTCTGTTACTGTTAGACAAAACCCTCACATACTGTTCAGAAAGAAAAACCCCTCACTCACTGCATACAAGTTCTTCAAACAACAATAGTACCTCTAGTTGACTTATGAAGGATAATCCTCACCTTTTTTTAGAATATATATACCATTATAAACCTTAAAATAAATTCTAGAAAATATCAGCACCTAAAGAGTCGAAACCTTGAATTTGGATAAGCAGGTTTCACCACAATAAATCTAATCATCTAAGCTTCATAACACACTATCACTGTAGTTCTATATAAGCATTCGATCCCAAAAGTATAAATCTAATCAACTAAGCTTCATAACACACTACCACTGCAGTTCTATATAAGCATTCGATCCCAAAAGTACTCCCACACATTCAGGAGTCTAAGGCATATTTTGCCATTTCATCCGCAAATGATTTAATTAAGCAGTGCATCTCGTACGCGCTAAATATGTTTCAGTTTTTGCTATCATATATCAAATTATATAGTAAAGGATCGACTCTTTTTCAGTTATAAAATATACCTTTGTATCTTTTCTGAGCACTGCGTGCTTCCTTTGCTGGGCAACATAAAGTAGGGTACAATGCTAAAAAAAAAAAGAAGAAATAAGTAGTGGTGCTGCTTTTTTCGCACCTTTTTTTTTTTCTAGTGTAAAAATTCTTTTTCCTGTTCAAATAGGGTTTGGTAACCTTTTGTGAAAAGTATACAACTAGTGGCGGTACTTGATTAACAATTTTATTTTTTGAATTTAATTTTTTATCTTTATTTGTTTAATGGAAGGAAATAAGAGCGGGGGATTCATTAGTATTCGTATCTTGTGGGTTAAATAATACCACAAATTATAATAATCGATGAGGATGTATTTTCTTCATTAATTTCACACTTTTTTCATTTAAAAATACGACTCCTCTCTAAGAGCAACTCCAACGGCTTACTAAATTAATAGGCGAATTTCATTGTTTAGTCATTTTGTAAAATACAAAACTTTTCTTAAAAAAGCGTAGATCCACAACAGAGTCAAATCTACGGATTCATCACAGTAAAATACAAAACTTCTTAAAAAAAGAGTAGAAAATATCAGCGTCTCACGGAGTCAAGAACTTGAATTTGGATAAACATGTTTCATTTTTAGTAAATCTAATCTGGTAAACGACATGCCTAGATGCATGACTAAACGGATGAAAAGAATTAAAACTCTTTATAATTTGGAAATGTATGAGTAAAGTATTGCTTGACCTCTATTTTCTTGAATTTGGATAAATAGGTTTTATTATAGTAAATCTAATCGGTGTCTAGATGCATGACTAAACGGATGAAAAAAATAAAACTCTTTATAACTAGTGGATTCCCAGCGTTGTTGCAGCGAGTATAAAGGAGATTCTATGAGTTATAATATTACTATCACCCTCCTATTCTTTTTTTTTCTTCTTTTTTTTTTTTTTTTTTTTTTTTTTTCATTTTTCTCTATACCAACAGAGTCCCACTTATAATTACTTTTATCAAAATATATGCATGTGAGATCTTGTTTTTAAACGATTTATTAAAAATAAATTTAATATTGTAATCGTAATTTGATTTAATTTTTTTGTTTATGAGTTATAACCTTTTTATGCCCATAGACAGGGATGATGATGATGACGCCGTAAGTAAGGGTTAATGAACTGGTGAGGGACATATGCCAAGTAGGATGTTAGTGGGATGGTGAGGTGACATGCATGTCAAAGAGAATTACCAAAGGAGGTTGTAAACATAAGTTTTATAGATTTAGAACGGAAAGAGTACTTATTGTTTGTCCTCTATTTTATTATTTTTTTTTTTTGTTACCAGGGGTCCCACTACAGATAAAAAATTAAAAAAACATTTCTAAACTCTTTAATCGGCCCTAGCCAAGGTAAAGTCAACCCCGCCGCTCTGCCTTCTCAGTTATCATCATCACCGTCCCCGGCATCGCCAACCGTCACATCAGTGGGCCACGGGCGGGCGGGCGTGAGCCAAAACCCAACCCCACCGGCCGCCGCCTCGGGGCAGGGGAAAGGAAGGAGGGAGGAATGGCGGGCGCGGCGGGGCGGAAGAAGCGGGTGGGCCGCTACGAGGTGGGCCGGACCATCGGCCAGGGCACCTTCGCCAAGGTCAAGTTCGCCGTCGACGCCGACACCGGCGCGGCCGTCGCCATGAAGGTGCTCGACAAGGAGGCCATCTTCACCCACCGCATGCTCCACCAGGTACCGCACCCGTCCGTCCTCATCCGCTCCCCATTTCCCGGGATGCGCTGCAACGTCATCACCATGTCAAACTGGATGGATGGATGGATTCCTAATTTCCTATAATTTCCTATGATCTAAGTTTGAGCTTGATTTTTATTTATTTTTTCCTTTGCCGAGACAGCCATTTTAGCTCGATTTATTAAGCTGCCTTTACAATTCGATCCCGGACGAGCTGCCTAGTAAGCACATACAAGGCGGAATCGTCGAATGTTCCGTCGGAAAAAGTCGCCGAATTTTGGTGCGGGACCGTGCCGAATATACATACATATATACGCCAACTCTTTTTTTTCTCTAAAAAATAGAGAGATCTTTTGATAGTCTCATTTCCATCAATGTACTGAAAGAACTATTCCTTCCTATTTGTTGTTTGTTCTTGTGAGCGACGCGAGACACACAATAATCCCAGCAACTTGCGAGCAGCAAACCAATCGGTGAAAGCTAAACTTTAACCCAACCGCCGTCACTTGTTTGTTTCCCCTTTCCTGAATAGAACAAAATCTACCAGTCTTATTTTCCACACTCGATTTCAGCTACGATGTTCCTTTCGGGGAAAACGTTAGGAGAGGGAACATGCCATCTTGGAATTCCACTCCATGAACACAAGTACGATTGTGTCAGAGTTCAGTGCTGCGCTTGGTCTGACAAGTGGGTTTAATTCAGCGCCGCCGCTGCTTGACCGTCACTACAAATAAGGGGTGGAAGTATTGGGTTTCTGTGTCTCGAAGTGCACCTATCCTAGTATCTTGTGCGATTAGCGATGACCAGGTTGATTAAGCCATTTTAGCATTTCGCAGGTTCTCTTTATACGAGTTTGGGCATTCGTTATTTCCAATGATTATAGAAAGAGAAAAGTCTGTCCAGCCCGATTACCATCGCTTTCTTCTTCCAGGGCTTTAGACCATATTCCAATGACAGCAACAGAGATCTGCACTTTAGGTTTAATATATGTTGTGATACCAACAATTACTACCGACCAAAGTAGAATCACTAGCAATCGAAAGAATCAAGTCTTGCTCTTGCATCCATCAAAATACTCCAAGCCCTCTCTCACTGTCTCTGTCTCAAGAATTGAGGATTACCACTTACCAGTTAACCAAATATCTTTAGTCAGTTTATTACAAAAATATGGAGTGTTTTGGTTTCCATGCTCCAGTGAGCTCACTACTTGTTTGCTGCCAGATCAAAAGGGAAATATCAATCATGAAGATTGTAAGACATCCCAACATAGTTGGGCTTAACGAGGTATGTGGTGTTCCCTAACGGTGCTTACAGTTCTCTGTTTTACCTATCTAATTGTATTATAGTACAACTGTATTCCACAAATTATAGCCCTCTATATCACCTGGTTTCCGTTCTTTACGCGCATTTTTGTTACTTTGTAGGTGTTGGCAGGGAAGACAAAGATATACATAATCTTGGAACTTGTCACAGGAGGTGAACTGTTTGATAAAATAGTAAGAATCTCCAATCTCCATGACATTTCCAATTAAGTAGCTTAATTATCCATTACGGCATTCTGGGCATTATATATCTAGCAGATATGTATGGTGATCAGAATCAGTTAGACTAGATTCAGTTTTGTGCCAATGATTTCTCACTAGTTGATTTAAGCTATTCCTTCCTTCCTCCTAAATTATAACAATACTAATTGCTGCCCTACTTTAACTATACCTATTATTTATTCGGTCTGTCTTTGTGTATGTGAACTCTTCTTCGATGTCATGTTATCATCATAATAAGAGAAACTTGTTCCCATCAGATAAGGTCCACTACCCACCAATGGATTCAATACATGATTCTTTCCTACAACTTTTATGAGGAATACGCTTGTATGATTGAGTCAAACAAAATAAATCACAAGTATTCAAGTAAATAAATGACACCTGAATTCAATCCATTGGTGACCAAAGATGCTTGAGGGTTTCTGACCTGTGCTTTTGGGGAGCATAGGAAACTTCTTATGTTCTTGCATGCTTTTGAATATATTAATCCCTTTTGTGAATTAAAAAACTCCATGAACCTAGAAGGATCTAGGTGACTTTAATGCTAAGAAGAAATAGGGACCCAAATTCGAGGTGGAGAAGACCTGAACCTGGGTGGTGAGGGGTGCACACCCGTAGCTCACGTGGTTCCAGGTTCCTAAATCATATTTTAAATATAAATCGATGATAACGGATAACATCAAATACTTGTAGGCCCACCATGGGAAACTACGTGAGAATGAAGCCAGGAAGTACTTCCAGCAGCTTATTGATGCCATTGATTATTGCCACAGCAAAGGAGTTTATCATAGGGATTTGAAGGTTTCTCTTTGATAATTGATGGAAGTATTGTTTTAGCTATTCATTAAATACATATCTTACACAGAAGGTTTGGGCATTGTTTTGTAGCCTGAAAATCTGTTTCTTGACTCACGTGGAAACTTGAAAGTTTCTGATTTTGGACTTAGCACACTGTCCCAGAATGTAAGTTTGTTTATATCTATTGCTGTACTGCCGACTTACATTAACGATTTAATGTGCTAATAAGGAGCTTCCCCAGGGAGTAGGCCTTCTTCACACGACCTGTGGAACACCAAATTATGTTGCTCCTGAGGTATGGATTGCTGCTTAAAACTACTAAATGGTGTAAACATGCATGGCTGGTGAAATGCTCTATTGAAACAAGATCAAACAAAAACAAAATTCATTTCCCTCCATTATGCATAAATGATCTTTTAAGATTTTCTTTTGAACTTTTCTCTCTAATACAAAGAAACAGTACTCCTGCATTTTTTGAAAAAAACATTTTCTTTTGAACAAAACAGGAGCTTTCTTTCAAGAAAATCTGTGACAAAATATATACATAATAAGTTAGAGGATTCCTTGATGATGGATGTGAGGGTCAGATTCAGGAAGAGTTATGAAGGATGCTGTTCTTTTATAATGAAAAATTGAATATCATTTTTCCATATTCATTCTAAGCTGTTGCCAGTTACATGCTCTTCACTAGTGTCATTTATGTGTGTCTGTCACTGTCGTTATCTTTGACATCATTTTGAGATAATAAAATCATGAGTGTCTCAGTACATACACTATTCTATACTCTAACTTGGACCACTATTTTAGGTGCTAGGTAGCAATGGATATGATGGATCTGCAGCAGACATTTGGTCATGTGGTGTCATTCTCTATGTTTTAATGGCTGGTTACCTTCCCTTTGAGGAGAATGACCTTCCAAGTTTGTATGAAAAGGTATCAACAAGTGTGAAATTTTGAATATATCACTGTCTCCTAAAATTGTTGGTTTAAACAATTACAATTACTTGGCTCATCTAACACTGAAACCCCTCTCCTCATCTTTTGTATATTTCAAGATAACTGCAGCCCAGTACTCATGCCCATATTGGTTCTCTCCAGGAGCCAAGTCATTGATCCAGAGAATACTTGATCCAAATCCAAGAACTGTAAGTAAAAGCACAAATAAATGTACCTAATATGTAGCATTTCAGTCATCTGTATTGACAAATAAATTGATGGTATCAGTTTCTCTTGTCTATGCACTTTCTTTCCAGCGTATCACTATTGAAGAAATAAGAGCAGACCTGTGGTTTGAAAAGAACTATGTAGCTATTAGACGTGGTGAAGATGAAAATGTCAGCCTGGATGATGTTCAAGCTGTTTTTGACAATATTGAGGTTTGTGAGAAATTGGTTAATCCAAGCATGTTATGTAAACTCACTTATCTCCTTTCAGAGTCGCCAGAAAGATCCCTATGGTCCTATTGTCCATTTAAAGTTGTTTTTCCTTGCTAATGTTGATTTTATACTATGTTTCTTTTTTTTCAGGACAAGTATGTATCTGAGGAAGTAACTCACAAGGATGGTGGTCCTCTTATGATGAATGCCTTTGAGATGATTACACTATCTCAAGGTTTGGATCTCTCAGCACTGTTTGATAGGCAACAGGTACTTTGCAACTCTTTTTACACAGAATAGTGGACAATTGTCATGGGCATACTTAGATGACCCTGAACCCAAGCAGCACAACCATGCTGATGTTTGGCAGCTGCAGGGAAGGGATACAGGATATTCTAGAAACCTTGATATGTTTCTTAATAAAAAGAGATATAATCCCATCTTTTGTAGATGAGTTTTCTTGACCATAGAAACTAATAATATCTCGAATTAAGGGAATGACTCAATCTAATTGTAACACCCCGTGTCCAAAATCTGCTTACGGCCCAGCTCCTCACATGGAACAAACCCACATACGCTATTATCTCTAAATAGAGCTACTGTCAACAGTGCCACGTGGTTTTTGCTCGGAACACAAATTATCAGTGTGCCGTTTCTAGCACTGTGGCTGCTCCATCATATGGACCCTAATGGGCCATACATGACAGCCATTTAATATTATGCTGTACTTAGCACACAATGAAGATTGAAATGTTCGTGTGACAATCATGTGAAGTTTTGAGTTTAACCTATTGGCTCCTTTTTGCCATCAATTAATATTATTCCATTTCATCTATGCTACCTGGTGTTTTTTTTGCTGGTGTTGCCTACTACCCCATTTTCAATAAAGTAGCCACAAGAAAGACAGTGAACTTGTATATTTCCACTTTAATAAAGACGATGTAGCCTGAGCTATTTTTCTGTTAGTTTTTTCCAGTATGTTCTTGTACAACAAGTTATTTCTTGATTGGTACAGATTCAACTTTAAACAATGAACTGGGAACAGAGAAGAAACCTTGGCCCTGCTTATGTTGAAAACAAAGTGCAATATTCAATATCTAAGCTAACACTGTCACACATTTCAGTGACACAATGATAGACTTGAGCAACACTCAACAAACATTTTGAGCTAACAGGCATAGTTCAGTAGCAAAACCGAACCAAACAATTCAATATCTCATTATGAACAAGATTTAAGGAACTATTTCGTCTTTAAAAATTTAAATCAACTTGTCCAGTGTTGAAAAGTATTTGTCTGCTGCAACTGATATCTCTATTGGAATCACGATTAATTCAGGTAGCAGACATACTTCTCATTTATTTATCTATATGTAGACATTGATCCTTTTGTGTTCTCTTCATTTGTTTTGTTGTCTCCTTAATACGTGGTCAGAATTTGCTTTACACATATCTCAATGCTTATGGATAACAGGCTTATTATTTGGTCTATCTAATGCCTCTTGCATCACATGTTTTTTTTAGGAGTTTGTCAAGTGCCAAACACGTTTTGTCTCGAGAAAACCAGCTAAGACTATAGTAGCTACAATTGAAGTTGTTGCTAAGTCAATGGGTCTCAAGGTCCACTCCCAGAATTACAAGGTACATTTGAAACGTTGCTTCAAAAATATCTCCTGGATAAACATTTAGCTTTTGTTTATCTCCACGCACTGATACATATTTACTAACTTTTCAGCTGCGGCTTGAAGGTGCATCACCAAACAGAATGAGCCAATTTGCTGTTGTTCTAGAGGTGAAGTCATGCAGCGAATTAGTTGGCCACTTGTTTTTACACAAGTTATGCAATCATTTTCATTCTTTGAAGTGCACTTGAATCAGGTTTTTGAAGTTGCTCCTTCTCTATTCATGGTTGATGTTCGAAAGGTTGCTGGTGACACTCTGGAATACCACAGGGTCTGTTCTGCTTGCATCTTATCTTTTACTAATCATGTTGTTGGGCATTAACCAAGTACTAGTTTAAATGTTTCCTTTTCTCCATTATGCCTTGTGCTTTGAGTCTTGTAATGGCTCCTAACTTGCATCTTAAACCAATTGCAGTTTTAAAAAACCTATGCAGCAAACTTGACAGCATAATCTGGAGACCAACTGAAGTTTCTGCGAAATCCACGCTGCTGAGGTCGACCACTCGCTAGCCCAGGCCCTAGCACTGAGCTACTGATTGAGTGGCACCAACAACAACGCGATTCCTTACCGTCAGAAGAGGGTTGTTAACTGTAGCATTGCTCGTGGAGCTGGGATTCATGATGAGTTTTGCAGCTGCTTTCGCAGGCGATGTATGTACCATAGCTGAGTCTTTATTTGATCAGACGAGGCAGCTTACAGCACCAGGTGTTTGTATATTGTATTAGCGCTATAGTAGATAGTCTGTATAGCTCAAGTTGTGCAGCTGTATGTAGCAGGAACCTGAATGTAAGGTAGAATCGTTGTTTGCATCCAGTAAACAAGCTAGCCCGTGTGATCAACTGATCATGCCACCATGTCTATATGCCAGATCTTGCAACAATCTGAAGGAGAACAGAAATGAGAAAAATGAGATATGAAGAAGAAATATAGAGCTAGAGGGGATGCATAGGAGCTCAAGGATATATGCGGGCTTCCTGCAATCGCCTCTAACGATTCTTTTGAACAATGTTCTTGTGGCTTTTGGAATGTTTTTTTTAAAAAAGATGATTTGGCTGCAGAATGCAGCTGCAAGTACATACCGTTTGCACTAGTCATCATAAACTAAATAAGTGGAACCCAAACGCTAAATTGTCACCACAATCATTGCCGCGCGCGCACACACACACATTTATTTTAGGTTTTACAAACTTATTTTTGGGATCAAAGGGTTTTCAACTTCAAAGTTAACATGCAATATATACCTAATCTAGTATACAAACCACAAATTGAATGTCAAGCCCTACTGTGCATCAGCTAAAATGAAATACAAATCACCTGTCGACGACGATGACCACACCGAGCACTAGTGGAACTCAATGGGAATCACGTTTCTTGATGTCCACTTTGTAGGGTACAAATCCTGCTAAACTCGGCTTCCTGGAAAAAATTAGTTGCTGATGCTTTGCGATCGAGATCACCGGTGGGGCTCGCTACGACCAGGTCTTTCTTGCTTGAAGCAAGGCGTGTCTGCTCCTCCACAAGACAAGGCCGCTCTCAGGTCCAACAAGTGATGCCAGGCAGCCTTGTTGTCACGTCCTCCACCACAGCCTCCAGCTTTGGTGGAGTTCAGATGAACCTTGCCTGCCTACCTGCCCAAACGTCGTAGCCTCATGAAATGCAAAAGCGTCACGCCGGTGACAAGTCACGCAGGCCGGTTTTCGCGGCATCAGAATTCAGAAAGGGGGTCAAGTGCATGAACCACGGAAGGAGTCGTCAGTCCAGGGGAGCAGCCCTGCACGGCACAGGACGCAGCGACCGGGCGAGGGAATTGGGTAGAGGGGGATGAACATGGTCGCCTGGTCTATACAACTGTACAGTAGCCTTTTTTTATCAACTAATCGTACCACACTCCTCCGTTTCAAAATAGATGTCATTATCGCTTCTCGAGAAGGCAACCAACTTTAACTTTATATACAAAAGAATATTAATATTTATAATTAACTTTGATTTCATGTCCAATTTATTTGGAGTTTGACCTTGTTTAGCAGCTGCCGAGAAGGACAACTGACAGGCCAGCAACGCCAATTCAGGGAAATGAAAACTAAGGAAAGGGAGGCATCATGGTGTCTCACTTGAATCGTGGCACACTAGTTCAGCACAGAAAAAGTAGTGCATCAGTGTTTGTTTACAAGCTCAACTGTGCTAATAATGGCCGGGTTTGTGACAAAATTTGGCTTTATAAATAAAATACTGTAATCTGGTTACTTCATAACAACATATTTGAGTGGACTGCAGGATGGACGTCCGGTAGAGGTGTGAACAAGTACAACAACTTGTCCACTCCATCATCAAATCCATTGTCGTCTAGTCCGGTTAGGATACCTGGCTTTCACCCAGGCGACCCGGGTTCAAATCCCGGCAATGGAAATTTGTCTTTTCTTTTTTTGTTCTGCAAGATCTGGATTATTTTGAAAAGTAAACTTTTCTTTCGTAAACTGTTTTCAAAAATTCAGTTCAGTATACTTCGTGTCAGATATGTTCACACCACTATATTTTTTCTGCATGGACACTGGATTATCCCAACAGGTATACATTTATGATTTAGTTTTCATCAGGAAGAAAGTCCCAACAGATGCATGACTTAACGAAAATAAAAGGTGCACGAAACAGGACACAAGCTTTGAAAAACTGGAAGTCTTAGAACAGAAAGTCGACAGTAAAAAGGAGAACCTAGTAAAGACGAGCAAGGATTTCATCTTGCAGCATGCTGAATTACAGGTTAAAGCAGTATGCTGAAACAGTAAGAGTTTACGGACTTATAGATGGCCTCCTTCACTCTAGTAGTAGCTGATCTAACTCATCAAAGTCGTCGTCTTCGTCATTTTGTACTCCAGATTCACCATTGTCAATCACCATGGTCTGGGATTGCCATATTGGGATAATCCTGTTCTCTCATAGAACCCCTCCTTCTGGGCATCCCATTCTTTGACAACTTCGTCTATCTTGTCACCTAACTGCTTGTCAGTCTGAAGGAGGTGCTTAGCATCTTCAACATCCACAATTTGGCTTGCCTCTGTCCAGGTGAAAATAGGGGCAAACAAACAGCAGTTGGGTTAGGACCAGCGTTTGTCCAGAGAAGAGAATGCACACATCCAACAGTGACAATGGACAGGCACCTGCAAGGGCCAATTCATTTGCTTCTGCGTACTCCTTTTGACAATTTCTTGATGCTATCAAGCTCAAACTCGGTGAGAAAGATGAATAAATCAGTAACAGAAGTGTACCTGCATAATGTTTGTAGTATAAATAAAAAGAAGGGATTGGCAGGACGCCTTATATTTCCAACCCAAGACAGCATAATTTAATAAGATGTTATGGAAAATAAGAGGAAGCACAGGTCCATTTTACAGAAATTGACCACGTTCTCACAAACCACGGAATTGTGTCATTGCCATGCTACCATGATAGGAATATAGAACTATATAAAATAGAAGCATAGAACATACCAAGTCCATGTGCATATAACTTTCTGCTTTATTTGCAAATAACCTGCAAAACATAAAGTTACAAGGAAAATATCAGCAGGCAATAAAAGACCAAATTATAGCCTTGTTTGCACAGGAAGAAACATTAGTCATAACCTGCAAAACAGCATGCCAGTGAAGGAACTTAAAGTGCATATTTGCGTCACTAATATTATTTGTTAGGCGTGATTGCTTACAGTTATAACACTCACATGAACATTATATCAAAGAAAACAGTGATGCTACGTCTTATTTAGATGTCTATTGGTGCAATTACTGAAAACAAAAAAGGCTCAGATCACAGTGGCAAAAATCGCACGTACTTGTCACAGGCAAATTGTACTCGTTTGTTCTGCAATGCAGTCAATTCCTCGACCTGCTTGTCCCCATTGTCATCAATCAAATTCATGTAGCCAAACAAAAACATGCCCTTATTCAGCATCCTTTTGACAAGTGCAGGCACAAGATTCAGTCCATTTTGCTTAGCCGTAACAACGAAATATTTCAGTTGCCTGCACTCCTCTGTTTCCAACAGAAGAAAATATTTAATAATGCATTAAAGAATAATAGTTTCAACATGCAGACAGTGAAGGCTCAATATATGTGCCTTACCAAGAGACAAATAAATCTTGAACTGGACTTATAGACAGCCTCAGTAAAGCCCAGCCAATCTTTGGGATAGTGAAGATGGCTCTCGTCATCAAAGGAGCTACGTCATCTTCGTCCCATTTTGTACCCAGATTCATCATTGCCAATCACCATGGTCTGGCGCCGCCCTCCACCACCATCCGTCCTCATGATATTGTTCTCGGCCGTTCATACTTGTCAACGTCAATCAGCCATGAGCTGATTGCCAGGGATAATCCTGTTCTCTCGTAGAACCCCTCCTTCTGGGCATCCCATTCTTTGACAACTTCGTCTATCTTGTCACCCAACAGCTTGTCAGTCTGAAAAATGGTGCTTAGCATCCTCAAATCCACAATTGGGTTTGCCTCTGTCAGGTGAAAATAGGGGCAAACAAAACAGCAGTTGGGTTAAGGAACAAAATCCAGAGCTTTACATAAAAGGATACATAATTGCAAAGGATAATGGGCACACATCCAACAGTGACAATGGACAACCACCTGCAAGGGCCAATTCATTTGCTTCTGCGTACTCCTTTGACAATTTCTTGATGCTATCAAGCTCAAACTCAGTACCCTAGAGGAAGATGAATAAATCAGTAACAGAAGTGTACCTGCATAATGTTTGTAGTATAAATAAAAGAAAGGATTGGCAGGATGCCTTATATTTCCAACCCAAGACAGCATAATTTAATAAGATGTTATGGAAAATAAGAGGAAGCACAGGTCCATTTTATAGAAATTGACCATGTTCTCACACACCAAGGAATAGTGTCATTGCCATGCTACCATGATAGGAATATAGAAGCATAGAACACACCAAGTCCATGTGCATATAACTTTCTGCTTGGGTATTTGCAAATAACCTGCAAACATAAAGTTACAAGGAAAATATCAGCAGGCAATAAAAGACCAAATTATAGCCTTGTTTGGACAGGAAGAAACATTAGTCATAACCTGCACAATGGAGCAGCATGCTAGTGAAGGAACTTAAAGTGCATATTTAGTCCACTAATATATTTGTTAGGCATGATTGCTTACAGTTATAACACTCACATGAACATTATATCAAAGAAAACAGTGATGCTACGCCTTATTTATATGTCTATTGGTGCAATTTACTGAAAACAAAAAGCTAACGCTCAGATCACAGTGGCAAAAATCACACGTACTTGTCACAGGCAAATTGTACTCGTTTGTTCTGCAATGCAGTCAATTCCTCGACCTGCCTGTCCCCATTGTCATCAATCAAATTCATGTAGCCAAACAAAAAACATGCCCTTATTCAGCATCCTTTTGACAAGTGCAGGCACAAGATTCAGTCCATTTTGCTTAGCCGTAATCGGACGGGGAAATCTTTCAGTTGTCTGCACTCCTCTGTTTCCAACAGAAGAAAATATTTAATAATGCATTAAAGAATAATAGTTTCAACATGCAGACAGTGAAGGCTCGAATATATGTTTCATTTGTTTGCAAGAAACCAAACTTTAAATCACCTCGTTCAAAGCTCGCTCCTTCCTACCGCCCACTTTGGCAAACTTCGTTCTCTTTTCGCAAATCCTGCCAAGGGCATTCTTCCGAATATGGAACCCATCCCTCTTCTCTCTAAACTCCATGCTTCTCACCCCCACCGCCTCACCACCTCCTTCTCTTGCAACACCACAAATCTGGATCTCACAATCTAAACCTATGGCAGTAAAAGCCTAACTCAAAAGCCTTTGGGGTAGTGAACTTTGTCAAGGATAAAAACAATGGCCTGGACAACCACAATTTAGCCTGGAAAATTCAAACTTCATCTGTGACTCTCACAAAAACGAATTATTCTTGCCAAGTGTGGATTCAGTTCACGAAATATGCACTTCCCTCCCCAGGAGGATCACACCTTCTACCAATGAACACCAACATTCCCAAGACCAACTCATTCCGGGAAAAACATTGGCTCCAAAACCAAACCTTCCTACCGCCATCCTACAATAACCCACGAGTTTGTCTTAGGTTTGCCTTCATAGACCACACCATCTATTCAGAGAATTTCTTCAGGTCATCCACACTTGTTTGAATTCAGCGAGGTTAGACACCTTGCCAAACAAGAGCCAGTTCTTCTCCTACCAACCAAAGGAGCAAACACAGCTGTTATTAGTATTCATCTAAAGTTAATAGCTTAATATGCGCACAACACACGGTCAATAATTTGAGAAGACAAAATTACTACTTTGGCATAATCAGCTACCACGCCGGGTTCATCTATCTCCAGCCCTCTATGCTGAAGCTTAATGTCTATATTTACAGGCATGGCCAAACATGAAGACTGAAATTGCATACATTCTTCAAAGCGGCATGGCCTTAGTAAACAATGGAAGCTCAGTTGATTCGAGATTTAGATCCCAACAACCGAAATCATCCCTAAGAAGATTGGTGCCGTTGATGCAGAAAGCCGATCTGCTTGCAAAACTGCAGTCTCAAAATCCTGTCAAAAATCCTAACTACCAGGCTGCAACACAAATCCCAAGGCTGACCATTGCTCAGTTCATCACAATTGCTGACACTTTTGTTTATGCTGCTGAGTTGGTCCAAGTTTGCCACAAGAGAAGACTGCCAGCGATAGCTCTGAAACTTGATTTTTGCCAAGGCTTTTGGACACCATTTGCTGGTCGGGCATGTTTGCGGTCCTGCGGGCAAGAGGGTTTAATGAGCTGTGGATCAGCTGGATGCAAAGTCCATCAAAAACAGCTGTACTGGTGAATGGATGTCCGGGGCCTTGGTTCCCAAATCAGGGGATCCCATCTCCCCATACCTTTTCCTCCTTGTAGCTGAAACACTGCAATGCCTGATCAGAGGCAATGCGGCTATCAGACACCCAACTGAAGCCGGTTTACCCTGGCCTACTGCAGTACGCGGACGATACGCTGATCGTCCTGCGCGGTGAGACGTCGGATGCCAGCAACCTGAAACAAGTCCTGACCAGTTTGCTGCGTTCTCTGGACTACGGATCAACCGAAAAGAGCACGCTTGTGCCAATACACATGGACAGTCAAACCACCGAGTCTTGTGTGCAAATTCTAGGATGCAAAAAGGAAGGCTTCCCACAACCTTACCTGGGCTTACCGCTGTCTGTACACAAGCTTCCGGTCTCAGCCTTCAGCGGGTACATGCAGAAGACTGATCGCCACCTAGCCTCCTGGCAAGCGCAACTGCTGAACCCAATGGGAAGGGCTGTCCTGATCAACTTCGTGCTGGACTCACAGCTTGTCTACCTGATGTGTTCCATTCAGCTGCCTCAGTCAGTGATCAAGTACATGGACGGGAGCAGAAGAGCGTTCCTATGGTCCGGGGACGTCTCCGGAAAAAGCTGGCGAGGCCTGGTGGCCTGGATATCCGTCTGCTTGCCAAAAGAGTTCGGCGGACTTGGGATCAGGACGTCGGCGTCCAGAACGTCTGCCTGCTGCTGAAGCTCATACACCGACTCCATACCGGCGAATCAGCGTGGGCACTTTGTTCGAGGACGTGCCTTTCCCTAAACGGTGACATCCATGGCCACCACTGGGAGACATTGCGTTCACTGTTGCCGCTTTACCAGGCGATCACCACTGTCGTTGTCGGCGATGGCGCATCCACCTCATTCTGGCATGATGTCTGGCTCGGAGAAGAGGCCTTGGCTGATGCTTACCCGGCTTTGCACAGTCACAGCACCAACAAGGACATCTCCACCCGAGATCTCTTGCAATCAGGGCTCATCAACACTCGTGCCAAGACCTCGCCGCGCGCGCAACTGAACTGCAGCAGGTGCAGCTGCTCTTGGCTGACATTGTAACCACTGACGAGCAGGACACGAGGGTATCGCCGTTCTTTAACAGCAGGAACGGACTGGACAGCGGGGGCTGTTTACAGTCTGCTGAAGGCACAGGGGCAGGAGAAGGACGAGCGTGCAAATTTCGTTTGGAAGAACTCGGCCCTACCGAGAGTCCAGTTGTTCATGTGGCTCCTGATGAAGAGGAGGATTCAAAGTCGAACTGTCCTGCTAAAGAAACACTGTGTCCCCACCGGCACCTGCGAGATATGCAATGCGAGCGATGAAACACCAGAACACATCATGGGGGGCGTGCACCCTCGCCAAGGTTTTCTGGGAGAAACTGGGCATGCCGCAGTTCGTCGGTGCCGACGTCACACAATTCCACCTGATCAAACCCGGAGCTGGGGTTCCAGACGAGGAGTCGGCAGCCTTCGTGGCATTGTGCTGCTGGATGATATGGAAGGCAAGAAACGCCGCGGTGTTCAGACAAGAGGTCCAGTCTGTTGGGCAGCTGCTCGAAGGTTGCAAGACTACCGCAGAGCTTTGGCGTGCCAGGTTCAAGAAGAAGAAGAAACAAATTGCCGAAAAATGGTGCCAAATTTTTGAGATGGCAAGAAGTACATAGTCCTTTACACTTTACTTTACACTTTGTACAGTTCGTAATCAGCACTACGCTGATGCTGTAAACTGCAATTGCTATCCGGCTGTTAGGAGCCAATGAAATAAAATTCAGGTGGGGAAACGACTCCCCCGGTGACTCTTCAAAAAAAAAAAAATTTTTGGGATAGTGAACATTGACAAGTCAAATGACCTGGACACGCACAATTAAGTGGAAAATAGTTCAGCTGTGACCACAAAAAGAATTATTCGTAAGTGTGGGTTCAGTTCAGAAATATGCACTTCCAGGAGATAACACCTACCAATACAATGCATAAAGAGGGACTGCATGAATAACCCCAGTTTGTCTTAGGTTTGCCTTCATAGATATAAGAGAATTTCTTGGCCATCCACACTTGTTTGAATTCAGCGAGTGACGTACAGTTCTTCTCCTACCAACCAGGAATGCACAGCTGTTATTATTATTCATCTAAAGTTAATATCTTAATATGCGCACAACACACGGATAGAATTTGACAAACAAAATTACTTTGGCATAATCAGCTATCAGCTCGTCTATGTCCAGCTTGAAAGGAGCAATGTCTATATTTACAGGCATGGCCAAACCTGAAATTGCATACATAAGAATAGAAAACAATAGCTCAGTTGATTCGAGATATAAAAACAAGAAATCTCAAGGGGACTTACGCTACGAGACAGATTTTGCTTACGACTAATGCAGAAAGCGTGTGACAACCAATGCAACAGCTTGGTAACACCATGGTTACCGAGCGAGAGGTCCTGGCCACTGCTGGATCTTACGCGTTTGGATTACACGAGACTTCGATTCTTGAAACATTGTGGAGACTGTAAATCCATCATCCATATATCTACTAATTCCAAATCAATCCAATTGAAAACTAAATTCAGTAGAGAATGATAGAAACTATTAGGCCTACCAGGGGCAGCCGGTCGCCGGACGACGGGGCTGGGCGCTTCGGGCGGGAGCGGGATGCCGGGAGGCGCTGGGAGGCAGGGAGCTCGGGATGGGCGGCCCCGCTTCGCCCCTGCTGGCTGCTCGCGAGTCGCCTCTTCCGTGCGGTGCCGAGCCTGCGAGCGACGGAGGATGGTCTCGGGGGGACACGGACAGGTGACATGGTGAGGCCGTGACCTACGTTTGCTCTTGGGCCTTTAGTATTGGGCTGAAAAAATACATAGGGTCTGTGGTGTTGTTGGGCCGACGACTAGGGCCTGGGCCGCACATCCGCCGGGTGAGCCTGGATGTCACCTAATTTTTTCATTGCCGCGCCCGCACATTTGTTTTACCTCTTTTTACAGTACATACTTATTTTTTTAGAGACCAAAAATTTCGAAAATTCAAACGCTAACAAGTACAGTAGTATTATATACCTAATGTAATGTAGTACACAAACCACAAATGAATTGATCGACGATCAATGTAGTGTTCTTCTGGCTTTTAATCAAAGATAGATTGAGCACAAGAGACTAAGAGAGTTATTGGATATGTAGAATATGATATCGCAAGATTACAGTTACATCTTATGTCACGGAAATACCGAGGAATTACTACTCCATCTGTTCTGTTCTCAGGGTGTCCTTTTACACCCAATGTTGGGCTTAAAGGCTTCCATCCTTGAAAGCATTAAAGAACAACTGCAGGTGCCCATTCTTCATGGAGGTGATTATCCTGATGTGTTGGTCAATCGAAGGTAAGGAACGACCTCATCGTTAGACAAATTGGCCAGTGGCTGACACCGCGGCTAAAAAGAAGATACCTGGAACTTTTTAATCAATGGATTGCCAATCTATCTTAGCTAGAACTTGATCATGCTCTTTTTCTTCACCTCCTATGTATCTAATTCCCAATCTCACCCCCTTTTTTTTTAAAGTTTTGTAAGTGCCTTAAAGAAAACCAAGGCGCGCTAGTGGAAGTCGATGGGAATCACGTTTTTTGACGTTCACTTTGTAGGGTACAAATCCGTACTCCTGCTAAACTCGGATTCCTGCAACAAATCCGTTTACGGCCATACTACGTCACTATGACCATACTACGCCTCTGATCTTTCTTGCTTGACGTGGCTGCTCCTCCGCTAGACAAGGCCCCTCTCAAAGTCCTCAACCACTATGCTCAATCAACAAGTAGATCTGCCAAACGTCGTCAAAAGCCTCATGAAATACGAAAGCGTGTACTTCCTTTTATTCAAAGACACGACTCGCCATGTTTTTTTCCCCTTACGTCAGGCCGGTGACGCAGGCCGGTTTTGGCGGCATCAGAATTCAGAAAAGGGGGGCAAAGTGCATGCATGAACCGGAACCGCATGAACCACTCCAAGGGGCGTCTGTCCAGGGGACTGCACTGCACGGCACAGGACGCAGCGACCGGCGAGAGAATGGGCAGAGGGGGGATGAACATGGTCAGGCTGGTCAATAGCACAACTACTACTACAGTAGGTTTGCTTGTTTGGCAGCTGCCGAGAAGGGCAACTGGTACACACTGGACAGGCCAGCAACCCAATTCAGGGACACATGAATGGGTGGTGGATGGCCTTGAGGAGCACTGCTTTGGATAGTTCTAATCTGGCAGGGGGGATTTTGGATACAAATCTCTATGATTTAGTTGAGTTTTTTTTTTCCTGAAAACAAATACTAGTGCTATAGTTTATTATTCTTGATAATCCTGAGTTGCCTGCATCTAAATACCAGTACTGTACTAGCATTTAGCTGTGTTTCGTACAGCAATCTAAACAAGGCCTTATCTTAGAAGCCAAGCATGACTGACTGCATAACTGGATATCAAGTCCTGGGGGCTCCTGGCCGGCTCAGTCAAACAATGTAGCAGCGCTGCTCATACACAAAAGAAATTCCAAACATATAAACAGGATTGATTGTTTATTAATTAACATAAGGGGGCAGTACAAATATAACACGATGATACGATCACAGGGCACAAGAATTAGAAACACAACCTTTTATTTATCTTCAGAAGTCTGAAGGTTGCAAATATTACAGTGTTCGAACCACCTGCCTGAAAAATCAGGTCTCTGGAGAAGAAAAACAACCACGCAGGGTTGTCAAGGCAAAGGCTCTGTAGAATGAACCTTGCAAAGGCCAGATCCCTAAAAGTACACAGGCAATCCCTACCGACACCGTAAGATGGCAACCACCCATGACCGACGACACACTGCACACTCGGCAAGATTGCAGACATCAAAGACATGGAGCTAAGTTTCTCTGAACGACAACACCGACAATTGGACATGGAATCAAAAGAGTGTTGATGTCTGCAAGTCCATAACCAGGAGTACTGGAAAAGATCAACACACTTGACAAGTACTTGAGCTTCAAACACGACTTGAGAAACTGCATGGTGGAATAACTGATCACAAAGGGCTTAGGTTGGGATGGAGAGGGCAGGGTGCCATGGTAATGGCTGCCAAAGGCTCAACGAACAGAGATCCTCACAGGAGGATGCCTGCAAAAACGAGCCTCGGCAAAAACGCCCCTCGAAAAAACAACCGACCCTAAGACAAACAGGAGACCCACCATGACACAAACACGAGCCGGAAACCAGACTCAACTATAAAGCTTAGACTGAAGTACTACCGCTACGGTCGTATATTTGCATCTGGAGAAGGTTGACCCAGCATCTCCAGCAAGTATCGCCTTGTTCCTCTTAAGCAAGGATGTCGCACCGCCAGAGCTGCTTCTCCAAGGAAGCGATGTTGTGGTTGCCGATGAAGTTGAACTGGAGATTGAGTCCCTCCAAGGATGAAGACATGCTGCCCAAGAAAGGAACACTCTTCTGGGTGACCTTCATACAGCCAGACAGTGAGAGGATACGCAGCTTGAGCTGCTTTGCCGCTGCCAACACTGCAACACCATAGTCACTGACCATGCAATTTGAAAGATCAAGCTCGGCAAGCTGGCTGCAGCTCTCAGAGATGGCAAACAGGCTTGCATCAGTAATCTTGCTGCATCCCTCAAGGCTAAGGTGTGCAAGAGAAGTACCATGGGACTTCACCAAGGCAGAAACAGCTGCATCCGTGAGATTCTCGCAGCCATTCAGATCAACATTGACCAGCCCACTCTCTGAACTCTTCATCAATGGAAGGAAGCCATTGTCGGTAACTGCACCAAGACCACTCAAACTGACATTCTCCAACTGAGGGCAGATCATGCCCACCACAGCCAAGCTGGCATCCGTGAAGCCCGGGCAATCCTTGATGGTGAGGGAACGCAGCGATTTGCATACTGGAAGCTGTGCAGGTGCGGAGCAGATATCCTTGATCCCGATGCACTTGGACAAAGAGAGCGCCTTAAACTTTGGGCTGCAGTTGAGAAGGAAAGCAAGAATCCCCATAAGAGTGACCTTACTGCATTCCTCGATCTGCAAATTCTCCAGGGCCTTAGACGATTCTGCAAATTCCTTGAGACATGCATCTGAGACCTTGCTGCACTTCTTGAGGTTAACAAGCTTCAAACTTGGGCTGAACTTGGCGACAGATGCAAGAGCAAGATCCGTGAGTCCCGGGCAGGAGACGACAGTCATACACCTGAGCTTCTGCAGGCCCAGGGCATTGGCCATCACCCAAAATCCCCTCTCACCAACAGCAGGTAGGCGAGCAAGGGTGAGGTCTTTGATTGACTTGCCATAGTACCCAATCACGGCAAGAGAAGCATCAGTGATGTTCAAACCCTGAAGCCGGACCTTTGCCAAGGCGGTCGCCGGGCAGACGAGGCCAGACACACCCTGGTCATCGACCTGTGTGCAGTTCTTGATGCTAACTGCCTGCAGCTTGGCGCAGCAGCGGCCAATTGCCTTGAGACCCTCGTTGGCCACACCAGAGCATGCCTCGATGGTGAGCGACTTGAGTTCCGGGCAGCCCTGAGCGAGCGCGACGAGGCCCTTGTCCGTGATCATAGGGCAGCCAGTGATGTCAAGGCGCTCGAGCGAGTGGCACTCAGCGGCGATCTCGGCGAGCCCAGCGTCCGTCACCTGCGGAACATCCCACAGGGTGAGGGAGCGGAGGTCCGGGCAGCCGCGGGCGAGAGCGGAGACGCCGGCGTCGGTGACGCCACGAGCCGGGTGGCTCCCGCGGACGGAGACGGCAGCCAGACGGCCGGCGACGGCCGCCGCCGTGAGGCGCGCGTCCGGTGGCCTCGTTGCCCTCGAGGGTCCTCTCGCGGACGTCGGCGTCGGCGTCGAGGTCCATCAGATCGGCCTCCTGGTTGAGGTCCGGCACGGCGGGGCCGCCAGCACGGCCTCGGAGGCGCGGATGCCGGCGAGGAGCGCGAGCCAGCGGCGGGAAACGCACGCCGACGCGCAACGCGCGCGGGCGCCCTGCACGCGGCGCAGCACCTCGAAGAGGCACTCGTCCGGCAGCGCGTCCAGGGGACGGCTCATCCCTGCGCTTCTGTCTCTTGGGCGCCGCCGTCACGGGCTCCGCGCCCGCCGTCGCGAACACGCGCTTCCGCGACCGGATGCCGGCGAGAACCGCATCGCCTGATCCAAGAAACGAGGGTAAGTTAGAACACACGGAAAGGAAAGGAAAGGAAATCCAATCCCCACAACTGCAACTACAAATCTTTGAGATCTCACAAAGCGACCCCTTAATCAGAAGCGAGGGTCTTTACCTCTGTATCCCTGGAACGGAGACATGTCGAGCCGGGTGAAAGAGCAAGAACGCCGTCGACGAAGCCGAAGCTCGCTTCCTCCAAGAACGCCGAAAGAAGCCAAGAAACGAGGAAGAGGAAGAGAAGCAAGAGCACCACTGAATCCAAGGACGGATTTAGAGGACGGACGACGCCGAACCCTATCGCTTACCGCGACAGGGAAAAAATGGCGGAGGAGGAACCGAACGGACGGATTGGGAAGAGGAGGTGGTGGTGGTGCGGTGGGGAAGGAGAGTGCCCGGTGGCGCTGGCTTTTTATGTGGGCAAGGGAGGCAAGTTGCCCAAGTTGGGCGCAATTCGTAGCTCCCCCTTCCCTGTCAGCCGGATCTGCTGGGTTCATTGAATCTTCTCCCCTCTCTCCGGCTGTCGATCTTGGGGCAGAGGAGATGCACTGCTGGGAGTTGAAAATCACTGGCGTTTCAAAACAGCTGATGGTATTCGATGCAAATCAGGTCACTGTTCACGTGGTATAATCAACCACTCGATTTTTTGATATTGCAAGTGAAAAGAGTGAACTGCTTGCAATGTGGGTCTCTAGAATTTTTTTTTTTTTCATGCACATTCTCTTTTAGGTCTATGAACTCTTAAAGTGGTTCTTTTTTTTTTTTTTTTTTGAAAAATTATAAAAGTGGTTCATTTCAAGTGTATAAATTTTGATAGGTTCATGACTAGACAATGAACTTAGAATAAACTAGTTAAAAAGGTTAAAGAAAGCATGTAATCACTTTTACAGTTTATGAAGATGAAATTTAAAATTGCATGGTGTCATTGTTTCCTTTCTTTGCATTTCACTTATATACAAGTATAAATGTAGGCACTTTGCACTCAAAATTGACACTGGTTTACTAAAAACTAGCGATCATCAGTCTATATTACGGCTATTAAAGGTTACAAACTAATGTGATGACCGAGAATGTTTCACCACCAGTTTGTAATACAAATCGACAGTGTAAATTTAGTCCAATACATAATTGAAGGCCTAAACCCTACCCTTTCCCTCCCACTCTCACAGACCCATTGTCGCCACTTCCCCCCAAAACTCCCACTTCAGCTGTTCGCATGGCGAGATAAATGACTCGACTCTTGGAGATGCTCTTATAATTTGTAATTGACAAACATTTCCTAGAGAACAGCTGAAAAGCATAATAATAGATATATACGTAAAGGTCCACACAAATAATAAATCTTGATTATTCCATCTTGGCAGCACAAGCACAGTGTACATGAGAGGGGTTTCCTTCCGAATTTCCATCCTGGTTGGGGTGGCGCCGTCCATCCACAGGTCAGGAAGGAAGGAACGGGACGCGTACGGCGAACCCACCGGATCGGAATCGGGCCTGGGTTCACGGCACCCACAACCGCACTCGCCGCACGCGTGTCAGGTTCCGTTCAGTTCCGTCCCGTAACGTTGCTGCCCATATGCAGCGTACTTGGACGCCCCCCAGCCCGGCCCGGTGGGCCCTATGCACTTTCCGTTTCTTTATTATCTTTATATTATATCTAGTTGGCTTAATGATTAATTAATAGAACAAAGCGGCATTAGCGTCCCATCTCTCATTACCCAGGTGCAGCGCATGTAGCCAGGACTCCCGCCCGTACCATATCATCTCACGTCTAGTACAAGTACAGTAGTGAGTAGTAATATCATGCTGCACACCAACTAGCCACAAGCATTTTATTTTGTTACAATTTTTTCTCTCGTGCTACGTAATTATGTCCTCCTCCGTTTCAAATCATGTCATTTTGACATGTTTCGATCTTTATTATATTATTATATAACATAGCAAAATGGATCTTATTGGCGCGGAAGAGAGAAATTATATATATAGAAAAGAAAATGTCATCTAATAATTAAGGAACAGTTTTGAAGCACGAAGGAAGTCTAATATAGACTACAATCTTTCCACGGTCAAGGTATTATTATTGCCTATATTTTATAGCATAACAAATCATTCAGCACAATTACATGTTATTTAGATTCCTTCTAAACAACTTATAAATATCGGCTCATACATTATATGTCTATCTATGATCAACATATATAAAATACTCTAAAACCTTATTTAGATGTAGTCGAATCTGTATGGATTTAGGTGAATACGATAATATTTAAATACGATTAAATAATCCACGCGGTTTGTCACTAGCAGACAAGAATGCCAAGAATGGATGGATACGCCGTACGCGTAACGATGGAGTCATCGGTGGGTCTGTCTGCTACCGAGCACACACACACACACATGGGGGCAAGCAAGTTGTCTGTGGCAGATTGTTCGGCGAATTTGTTTGGTAGTACTTTGTACATGGGTTTGTCGCTTTTTGATTTTGAACTTAACCGTCTAAAATAAATTAATCAATATTCAAGTATCTTTATTGATAAAATAAGTTAAATTATATTTGTGTAAAAATTTGAATAAGACAAGATCGAAAAAATGTTCATGTAATTCAAAAAGGACAAACTTGATGATATTTTAGTTTTATGTTCATGTACCTACAACTTAATATTATTTTGTACTACTACAAGGATAATTTTTGCAAATTTTTATTTTATTTCATCATAAGTGGTCACCACAAGCATTGCCTGACATATATATACTGGCATCTTTGTGTCGATCAGCATCAAACTTGATCATCAACAGCTAATTTTCAAAAAGATCGACCTGGTCATCAGTTTGCTAATGTCATGCCATACTTAACCTCACTATTGACAATAGGACATTATTCAGCCGTTTTGTCAGTCTTGTTGATGTGCAAGCTAACAAAGATCCATTGTATTTGCACCCGCCCGTCGCATGACCCAACCAATACAATGACTGGTTTGACAAAATGTCGTTGTTGCATTATAACTATTACTATTATAACTATGCTATACACATACTTCTTTAACAAGTTTCATGCATCAACCATCAGCATTCACGAGCTTTCATGTGTTTCTTCTCAAAAAGATCGAGGCAATGTGAAGAGTCAAATCATGAGTCATGGGGTCAAAAGATAAACGCAAATTCAGTTCATTACTATCTTGTTCGATCAAAAGTTTATGAATGATTAATCTCTATGGGCATTGACCTAAATCATTCAATGGGACTATGAGAGAATTGGTGAGCTAGCATTGTCAAAGCACCCAAATTCAGTGCATGCACCATCATAACCAAGCTTGTACACAAGTTGCAACTCATTTTTTTCCTCCCTACCCCCACCAAAGCATCCACTTGGGCTTTTTATTTATTTCCCTTGCCCCTCATGCTCTTGGACCAACGACCTTTTACTCGATCTGGTTGCATTGGGGAGCTGAATCCAGGCCATATGGGATAGATCCTGTACAAGAGTACAATGATGACCAAGGAACCACTGTACTTGATCCAGTCCTAAACAATGAAATCTGAGCTGTTTCGCAAGCTGTGCACTGCATGCTGACTTGCAAGTTGCTCCGAATAGTGCTCCCTCTGTTCCCCGAAAGGCGTCGTTTAGCGTGTGAATACGATCTCCAATATTTAGTCCTTCGTCATCACCATATTAGAGCGAGTATTATAAGTCCTACTACTCAGCGGGCTAAGGCAGTCCACATCATCAAAATCATAGATGGCAGAGAGAGAAACGAAGAAAGAGAATGGAGTCGGACGCTAAGGGCATGTACAACCCGTCTATAACTCCTGTCTGTAAACCGTAACTTTTGTAAATCACCCCCTGCCTCCTCCTATAGACGAGGCTCCCGTCATCTCGCGAGAGGACGGGCTTGTCCCGTTCTCCTAGGCCGAGCAAACGCCAAGTGATGGGTTGTACGACCTCGTCTCCCCGAAAGGCGACGGCGACATGGATCCGCGCGGCGCCAGCCGGGGACTTGAGGACTTATCGGGAGGGAGGAGCTCGCGCGCTGGCTCGGAGAGGAGGGGCCGACGTGAGTATCCCTGCTGCTCCGTGGCGAGGTGATCACCGGCGTTGGGGGAGGAGAGGCGCTGCGCTCATAATCCACCGCTGCTCCAGATCCACCCCGCTCAAGATCCCGTCTGACAACGTTCCCCTTCTGCGTTCTTCTCCATCTCTATTCCCCTCCACGAAGAACCTAACGCTAGAATCCAGCCACACCTCCATCCTGTTCCCCAAGTGGCTTTCCCACCGGGCGGCGCCTCCATCGCAACGGCGGTGCGGCGCCTCCAATCCGTGACTGGTGAGCAGCGCCTCCAATCCGCGGCCGGTCACCGGAGCTCGCAGGACAGCGACGTATCTTACCACCCGACTTATCACAATTAGACCCAGTAGTCATACACTTTAGCTCTTGAGGCTCCAATAGTGGCAAAGCTAGAAATTATTTATAAGGGGGACCGGGCAAATCTAACTTACAAAAAATGAGCACAATGAGTTACATTAGATTTTTCATGGTGACTATTAATTCATTGACTTGACATGAGTATTCACATTTTTATATATACTCTTGGACCAATGATGCTACTTTTTAGTGGTAGACAATAACCCCTTAACAATAAAGCATCCGAGATGATTTTGTAAACTTTGATATCTATGTTTTGGTCCTTCTAATGTGCTTCATAATATTACCTAATCATGTTTTATATGATATAATTATCTAGAAGATATTAAAAGGTATATGTGACAAGAATTTTGCTATATTCTTCATCTTAATCTACTATCTACTACCCTATAAAGATAAACCCCACTACCTAATTGTCTTGACATGCAAAGCGCCCACCTCAACAATCCACTAACATCCCCACTAACTATTTCTCTTAATATGCAACACGTCCACATCAATATTCCACTATTATTTGCCACTAGCAATTTCTCTTGACGCGAAAGATGTCTACCTCAATAAAGTCCACAAATCACTGGTATCATTTATTCCGGGATTTTCCTGCAATTAAAGTTCCCAAGCAATTTCTTTTGGTGATGCAAATGAACTTCAAGATTTGACACATCATCCACTATAGATACAACCACCATAGGGGGTGAGTGTGCGTGCGTGCGTTGTGCTAATAAATCTATACATAAAAAAAAAGTTCACTATCATGTTTTTGATGCACATCGAGACAAACCATCTATATTCCTACAACCATACGACGACAAAATCTATACATCGTAAAATCTATATTCCTCTTTCATATTCTTCTTCTTTTTTAGTATAAATAAAAATTATGGACTTATACTAGTAAAAAATTTGCTTGAAAATGTTAGGGGGGGGAGGGCATGGCCCTGCGAGCCCCCCTGGCTCCGCCACTGGGGACCAAAGAGAAGGTTTAAAGTGATGTCTAAAGATCCATCAACCTCATTAAAACATTAGACCAGAAAAATGTAAACAGATCCTTATATTTGACCATTGATCCATTGCTTATATACATATAGTAGACTAGTTATTATAACATGTTAATGGTAACATGCAGAATATCAGTAATACATAAAATCTTTTCCATGGCATTTAGGTTTTATTAACCATGGCGGTTTTCTAATAAACCACACCGTTAATGGTGGCCGATCGAGCCAGCTAGTATGATAGAAACCACCATGGTTTTTTTTTTGCAAAGATAACCACCACGTTTAATGCACATTAACCAGTTTTGTAAACTAACCGCCATGGTTGATAACCATGGTGTTTGTTTTAATATAACTACCATGGTTAATGGACATTAACCGCGACGAGTTATAATAGAAAAAAAATGTCATGGTTAAGTCTGGGCTATAAATGCAGCCACCCACCCTCTTCTTCCCCGCGTCTCCTTCTCCATTTTTAAGGGTTTTGAGTTCCAAAACCTCAAAATCAACCATTTCCTAGGGGAGTTTTTCCCTTGGATTTATCTAAGCGGGGGCACCACAAGATGTTGGTTTTAGCTCTCCTACCCTAATCCCAATCCATGATTTAAGTGCTTTCCCTCTAGTTCTAGATCTAGATCCAAATGGAGAAAAGCATATCTAGATCCACATTAAGCATTTTTATCTTGTTTTCTGACTTTTTCGATGCGCTTGTAAGGTCATGGCCATGGATAGGGATTAGATGTACATGGGTTCGAGGATCGAGCCGTGAGGAAAAAGGTTTCTTCCCGCTTGCGCAGAAGCATCGACCGGGCCGGATCGGAGACACGTGAAACTGCCTGTGCAATAGCTGCAAGAACCTGCTCGCCGTAAAGACAATGTGGTGTTGGCGCACTAGGTACGGTTTGGTTTCATCAAGGATTTGAAATACCCTTTATGGAAGTATCACGACGAAGAAGATCCGAGTGCCGCCGGTGCATCTGGAGGACCCTTGTCAACGACATCGACGGCGGCGGTCGGAGGACAACAACCCTCATCATCAACAGAAGCAGCAACCAATTTTTGTTAATATATTAACAGTAGGGGTCTCTCTATGAAAATCAATGAGTCGATTAACTATGGTTTTTCCATTCGTGGCGGTCACCAAAACCGCCGTGGTTAATGGAAAATGTGTGTCACGGTTAATTCTATACTAGTGTTTGATCATCATATGAAAGTCGATCCTTTTCTAACGCAAATGAGTGAAAACTTCAAACTAAGCTTTATTCAAGTATTATATATATTGCTAGGAGGGTATTTGCTTCAATCTGTTAACACACCTATTTAAAAAAGAAAAGTTTATATAATATCCAACACATATATGTTCATGTGTTGGAGACACTTGCATGTTACGTGCGAACCTCTAGCTCTGCATCTCGTAATCAGGACCGAGGAGATGAGAAACTGCGCGGCGCATGCGTTTGACGACGGTGGGCAGTACGAACGACTCCGCGTACGTGTCGCGATCGAGGCACCTTAAATTTTGTCGTCCTCGGCCGGCAAGTACACACACTAGTCGTCGTCTCGTGCTCGATCGTATGCCGGCCGCCCACCGGTGGACGTGCTGGATGCACAACATGCATTCTTTCGTCAGACGACCGAGGTGCAAGTGCAACGAACCTGCTGCGGCAACTGCGTGCGTCATTTTGCTTAGTTTCCGGGTTGTTCTTGCCGTGTGTGCTTGCATTGTGCAGATGCACGCATCCTGTGCAGTCAACGTCGAATACTGTGTGTTGTCAAAAAAAAAACGTCGAATACTGCTGGTAGCTAGCCATTTTCTTATCCGCGTGCAGGTCGTTTTCGGTGCTGGATACGTACCAGACAAGTGCAACCAGGTGAGGTGTATGTACGTTGGCTGGCAAGCAAGGATTACGGTACTTTTCAGCGCCGTGACCCAGTGGAATGAATGAAGATGCATCTGTTTAGTTCGTGACTGTCATTATCTTGGGTACAAGTGGTGGCAGTACGTGTTTCTTGTTGCTGGTTTACTTTACATACGTGTCGGGTAGCAGCCAACTAGCTAGCCGGCCGGTGACGGTGAGTGGAATAGACCGCTACACTACAAATAGATATTACAAAATTAGAGTTTGTTTGATTTTTTTAACCCTAAGTTTGACCACTTATCTTATTCAAAAATTTGCACAAAAAAATAATCAAATTTAGGTCATTCTTAAAGAACATTTGTTAATAAAACAAACCACAACAAAATAAAATCTTTTTGTACAAAATTTTGAATAATAATTATCAAAGTTAAAATTGAATTAATTTGGAACTTTATATATTCCGGATAAAATCTTTCTTACATAATTATCCAATTAGCTTTCAAAATTATCCATTATTAAATATATTCCTGACTTTCTCGCTAGCTCAAAAATAGAAAAAGAGAATAATTAACTCCCTAGAGTAAGTCCAAACAAGATATAACAACTATTGCAGAGTGAAAATTAAGGTATATATATATAAAAGCGAGTTTTATACAAATAAATTTCTAAATGATAATTTGAATATTGAGTTTTTTTTTTTTTTTGCAAAAGGCTCTTGATGCTCAACAATTCTCTATTTGTTGTTTTATATTATCCTGTTTGGATGAACCAAATGTCAAATATATCTCCAACAGGCTAATTCACTTGAAACTTTTTAGATAATGAAAGTTTACTCACCACCTCTTGAAAAGTGAATCGCCCCGCCGATTCAAATCATGCATGTCATCGATTGATCGTCTGCTGGATGATCGAAACTAGACACACCGAGCACATTTGCATGCAAAATTTTAAACCTGCCAGTTTTTACAAAGCAAAATTTAAGAATGTCAACCCAAATACCAAACTGCCATCAACCAAGTATATATCTGGCTAGAACTTTTAGATAATGAAAGACTCTCACTCGCTAAAGTGAACCGCTGCAGATTCATCATGCGGCGTCTGCTTGATCGATAGACAATCGAACCAAGCATGCAAGCCGCGCTGTAAATAAAATAGGATGCCGCAAGTTACATATTTTTATTATAGATATAATTGAACGAAGCATGAAAGGAATTTATAAGTTTCCATGGTGTAATTATAATTAGAGTTTAGATTATAATTATCAAATACAAACAAAAAATATTACATTAAATACCTGAACCTAAAATTTTTTCACCAACTAAACACCCCAGATTGCGCCCACGCGCGGCCCGCGCAAGGCCATCGAACCAGGCGGCCGGCCAACAACCCGGCCGGCCGGAAGTAGTGGACGGCAGCGGCGGCGGTCCGGTACGGTGTCGTCGTCGCACGCCATCCGTGCGCTCCTACATACGCGCGCCAACCCCCCGTTCCACCGTTCCGTGTGTTGGTTTGCCAGCATATACTCTCCGTCCGGCCGCTCCCAGCGATTAGTTTATACTGTCGCTGCATGCTTTTTATACTCATGCTATATTGGCGCACCTAGATTGCAGCGGATCCGGCCAGTTGGTATTCTTGGACCAGGACCTTTACACTCATGCATGCACCAGGGTCTCGGGGAGCTAATCCGGCCGCCTAGTCGTGTCCATCTGTAGATTCGTAGTATGATGAGCTACATGCCCAGCTGACGATTATATTTATCTTGCCAAGGACAAATTCCAAACAAAGAGTTAAGCTCCTAACTGCCGACACGTAAAAAAATTTGCTCATCGGTCAAATTATTATTATTTTTCCTGATTGCAGTGGGCAGCTAGCTGAATCTGTCGATAGATTTCCTACTGAGCTGTAAACGACGACCAGAGTACCACTTGATCGTAACTATACACACAGCCCTAACCAATTTGCTTCAAACAACTCCCCCTACCAACCAACACAGAAAAAACCTCCCCCAACCAGCCAACCAACGAAACAAGTCGTAAACCAAACAATGACATGCGTGCTAGCTAGGCTGCTAACGTTCCTCTCGGAGTCTTACGCATATGGCCACATCCACTGGCTTGAAACAAGTTGTTTGGAAGTTTGAACAATACTCGATCACAAGCGGTCTTTCTAGTGTTCCCAACAGGTGTGTCACCCATATGCGCTTCAATGTGACTAGACATATTATATTGCATCTAAATGGATGAAAAAAAAATCAAAACGACTTATAATTTGGAAACGGAGAGAGTATTTTTGTCTTCGAATCGCCGCTTCCTTATATATGTCTCTAGTTGATTTATTGTTATTGCTCATGTTCCAAAAGGTAGGTCATATTTTATCCTAAAAAGGTCGACATTTTCTAACTTTTATCAAGTTTATTTATAGCAAAATATATTGATATTTACTGCAAGCTGAGCATACCAAAAGTTTTTTTTTTTATTTAGGACAGATGGATTATTAGATTTTTCTCAGTATTTGTTAAATTATATACTTCATGCCTTGATTCCCATGTAGCTATAGTTTGTAATCTAAGAAATCATTTTGTTATCTTTTTTTTTTCATAATTCTAATGCTACATCATCATTTGTGACACGAATCAATAAAACATAGAAACTATCCTAGTTTCTAGCTAGATCTTGGAGAATCAAATCACCTCAAGTTTGATCAAATTTATATGATAAGATAATAACATTTAGGAAGTCAACATATCATTAGATTCTCCATTAGTTATATTTTCTTAATATACCTATTTGACACCACAAATCTTTATAATTCTCTCTATATAATTTTAGTTAAACTTGAAAAACTCTCCCTTCAAGAATCATGGAATGTATAATTTGGAGTGGAGAGAGTAGCTGAGAAACCGCGCGGCGCGCCTGTGTTTGACGACGGTGTGATAAACGACTCGACCACCGATCCGTCCGCGTACGTACGTGTCGCCATCATCGGGGCCAACCTTTTGTCATCCTCGGCGCACACACACTAGTCGACTAGCTCGTACTCGTACGCCGGCCGGCGACCGGCGGAGACGTGGAAACCATAACATTGGCATGCGTCTCTGATCAGACTCTCAGTAGAGGTGCAACGAACCTCTGCTGCGTGCTGCAGCTGCATTTCCGGGACATGCATCCATGGACCTCGGTTGGAGATAGAGATTCAACGTCGAATACTACGTGTGTGTTTGACACAGGCCGGCCGGCCTAGCTGGTAGCTAGGCTTTTTCTTATCCGCGTGCAGGTCGTTTTCTGTGTTGGCTTGTTTAGATTGCTAAAATTTCTAACTCTTTTTTCTGTGTTGGATCCATCACATCATATTAAATACACCAAAAAGACATATGTTTAAAGTATAAAATATAGGTAAAAAAAACTAATTACACAGTTTAGATGTACCGGCGATTCTTTTGAGTCTCTTACCTCATGGTAGGATAAATTACCACAAAAAAAACCGTCATTTGGAGAGTTCCAACAGTTTTTTTGCAATTTTTCTAACATCTAAACAAGCCTGGGTGGCAAGCTTCTTTCTTGCTGGCTCCGGCTCCGGCTCCGACTTCTCCGAGCCCCAAATGGCCTGGAAGGAGAAGTCATTTGGAGCTTTTTCAAAAAAGTGGAGCCAGAGCTGTTTTGGAGGAACACCCCTTTCGAGCTTCTTTAAAAACAGCTAAACACCCCTATTATACCTATATTATACTTAACCATAAAAAAAATCGAAAAACAGTGATTATGATCAAATTTTCTATATACCCACAAACCAAGCACACCGCCCTCCAAATTGCTCTAGCTCCGCCACTGCCCTTCCCTATAGTCAAGACACACTGTAGGTGAGGTGTACCTTCGCTACTGGGTAGAGCAAGGATTTACGGTACTTTTCAGCGCCGTACGTGACCCAATGGAATGAATCCGCAGGCCGGCCGGGTTGGACTAGCTAAGGGACTGTCGTTATCTTCGGTACAAGTAGTGGGTGTGGTACGTACGTGTTTCTAGCTTGTTTCCTGGTCTACAGTACACACGTACATACGTGTCGGGGGAGCAGCCAACTAGCTAGCCGGCCGGTACGGTAAGAGGCACGTAGCAGGTCAACGACTACTAGTAATAACTTCTCTGGGAGAAAGTTTTTATCCTTGGTGGCAAAGGTTTTGTGCTTCCAGATCTTGTTGAGTAGATGTTGAATGCCTCATGGGAGTCTTCGATCGGTGGGCACCTTGAGTTGGTGCAATTCTTGGTACTTAGTCTTTTATTAGGTACCTATATGGCTATATAGGCATCCTTGGTTGAGCAATTGTTAGAGTTGGGAGGATGGGATCGATCCAATAGAGTTGGTTGTGTTTTATAA
>JADLZK010007789.1:0-142278 GCA_015847255.1 Hyparrhenia diplandra | reverse complement strand
ATTGTGGACTCATTCGGGATGCCTCTTTCATCTATTGCTTACTAAATTTGCTTTGCATGCTTCTCTATTCCTAGATGCACCCTCAGAAGCGAGGGCCTCGTCTTTGTCGGTTGGCTTTCTTGATCTGAGCCATTGACCTTGAAGAAATTTTGAAGGATGATGGGCCTCTCTGCAAGGGCCGTACATATCTAGAATTTGGCCTACGGAAGCATCATGACAAGGACTTTGTCATGTTTTGCGCATAATCCGAGCCAACACTGGATTGTTTGTTGTCATAGCTATCAAGTGGAGGAAAGTCTATTTCGTTGACTCTGCTCCCGGCGCAAAAGACGTAAACTCTCCCATTGAAAACTTTAATACAACAAAGAGTGTTTCCTAACCTACATCCTAACCCATGCATTTTTTCTTAATTATGTTACTAAAAATAGAAAAGAATGTGACATTTTTACATTTTTACTCATGTGTAGCCTTGTTGAGCATGTTTTCAATCCGAAGGGGACAAGGACACAAAAAAGTTTGTGGTTCACGCCAAGTATGCAAAAGTAATTGTTGTGCTTCTCCTGAAGTTGTGCACTTGCCACTTGGGTTTCCATTCAGCGAATAACCACTGTGTTTCATATGTTTGCAGTGCCGGACACAACCTGATAACAAGACATGTGGGTTCTACACGGCGCACCACTTGATGGTTGCGATGAATCAAGCTCATTTGGATCATCACGAGGTAACTCAAAGTGCAGCTCCATCTTGTGCCTATCTTTGTTTGGTGATAAAGACCATGTGTACAACAAACACTTATGGCTACCTATCCTTTGTATTAGGATTTTGACTTGAGCAAAGTGAACCGTTCAATTTGGGTGATATTAGAGAGAAGATCGCCAAGTTTCTTATGGAACATGTCATCAACCCTAACGGCGACTATTTCGATTAAACCGCGGTGAGTTGCTTCCTTTCCCCTGCTTTGCATCACGACGAGGTGGATACATGCACGTGAACTATGTTATTTGTGTTGTGAACAATCTGTGGCGTGCCCTGAACAACTGGGTATGTGTGAAGAACAATCTGATACACTTGAATTTTTAATGTTGCTGGCGTCAGCCATTTGTTTGTGCTTGGACCTATGTATATGTATTATATACACGTATTAATAATATCAATCTTTGTGGTGTCGACGATTCTAAGTCGCACGGTGTGCAGAACGTCATCATTGACACGAAGGCAGCGTCAAGCTGCCTAAGAGGCGTCTCAAGCCTCCTCCGATAGTTCTGAGACTGCCTCGCCCGATGTGCGTTCGGTTGTTTTAGCGGATTTTTACGTCGCGCTCCCAGAAAATTGCCGTCCAAACGCCAACCTCGTTGCGCATACACGTAGCGGTGCGCATCTTTAATTTTCTAAGAGTTACGCCGATGGGTCGTTGTGGCGTCAGTAGTCTCCGCACGTACGGTCGATTTTAGGTGCTAAGCGTGCGTAAACATAAGAAAACACGATCGGGTATAAGAGCGGTGTCCGTAAACGAATCCACGTTCACGACACGGATAAACGAAGGCATGTTCGTAAGTAGTACAAACCCACGACGCGGCGTGTGGCGGCGTCTGTATGGGTGACGAACAAAGCATGACGGTTGCATTTCGAATGTGTTCAGATTAAGAAAGCATCACGTACACTTTTACCGCCACGCGTTCTGGCGCCATGGTCGCGGCGTACCGCCCGACGTGTGGCCCGTTTACTGAGCGGCTCTTGACACCCGAGGGTTACGTACATGCGAAGTCGTCCACGATCACACATTGGGCCCGTCGTCGGTAACTTTGGAAGGGATCTGATCGCTTTATTCATGCTGCGTGTGCATCGTTACGTTACCGAAAAGCACAATCGCTTCATAGGAAAACTTGTTTGTAGGTACTGTTCACTACGGTCGAGCAAAAAACGAGGTCCACGGACCCTGCAAAACCGTCTATGATAAAGTGTGTTCTGAGACCCTCGGTAAGGTTTTGGTGCGTAAAAGTCGGACATTTAGAGACCCTAATGGGCGGAGGCAGCGCGGCGTAGAAAGCCCTCAACGCGCGACTGTAGAGGCCTTTTTTTACATAGTGAGAGCAAATGACTATCTCCCTCTCACTAAAAACCATCACCACTAATACACTCTCTCCTCTCTCTCTCTCTATGTTTGTTTAAACTGTAGTTTCAACACTTAAATGTTTAGATCTAGATTTTATGAATACCTAACTTGAAATTTCTGGCTCCGCCACTGTGTACTAGCACTTCCACACCCTAGTGAGAACAAGGCAGTGAGAATGCGAGAAGCTAACCATTTTGGAAGGACTTAGCTAGTTGACTCTTGCTCTCGAACACCTCCGCGATGATCTTGAAGACCTATATCCCACCATGAATCCACATGTTGCCTTACAAGGGCTTAACAGCGTGCTCCTCACATTTGTTTAGATTAAGCACCTTGTGGTTTAGCTAGAACATGCTAAGACCGAGATCAAATTTAGGGTTGGGTACTGGCACACCAAGTTAAACATCTAGGCAAACTCTTAAAGTCAGTCAGACAAGTTCTGTTGGGTAGCATGACCATATCCGAGTTTTAGGCATGTATCCTCAGGCACCTCGTTCGATCGACAATCTACTCCATGCGGGGATGCAGTTATGAGGGATTGAAGTCTAAGATGAGCATTCTTTACTCCATGCAGGGAGGCAGAGTAATATGGTGGTGGCCAAGTTTGTGGCGACAAATGTCATATCTTGTATCGCTAGAGTCTTAGTTGTGAACTTAATCCTCACTTATGTATGATCAAAGGTTGTCTTGTTGCCTATCTGGAATTTAACTAAAAGCATCACTTGTGTCCTTTTGAGCATTAGGCATGACATTTTCGCTCTATTGCGATCTGTTATCACCAATTTACTTGCCGTTCTTGCCTCCTTTCATGTGGGTATCGTGGCTTTAATGGTCATCCCCACAGTCTTGCATTGCTAATCTGTGATGCAAGTTGAGCGTGCTTTGCTTATGGGTTATAATCTTTCTCTACTTGCCTAATTGTTTTTATAGAAGTGTTGTGGGGGCTTTGCAATACATTAGTCTTACTCGTCAAGACTTAGCGTTTGCTGTCAACAAAGTGTGCCAATATTTGCATGAGCCTACCACGGTACATTGGACTGACGCTTAAGAGAATCATTCGCTTACTTAAAGTTTCTTGAAGATACCATACTTTAATAATTCGCAAGAGCTCTCCTTTAGTCATAAATGGCTTTTCGAATGCAGATTGGATAGGTTCGAGAGATGATCTTAGGTCGACTAGAGGTTTTGTGGTCTTTCTAGGCTCAAACGTGATTTCATGGAGAGGTAGAAAGCAACCGATGTTTTCAAGGTCAAGTACAAAAGTTGAGTACAAGGCCATGGCAAATACTACAACTGAGATGATGTGGGTAGAACAAATACTTGGAAGTTAGGAGTTAAGTTAAAAGTAAAGCCTTGTTTCTGGTGTGATATCCTAGGAGCTATGTACTTGTTAGCGAATCCAGTGTTTCACATCAGAGCAAAGCATATAGAAATTGACTTTCACTTTGTGAGAGAAAGGGTTGCAAGAAGACAACTAGAGGTAAGACTCGTGTCAACTAACGATCAAGTTCTAGACAGGTTCACAAAGGCATTGTCGTTTCAGAAGTTTGAAGAGTTTAAAAGCAATCTAAATCTTGTAGAAAAGACAAGTATAGATTGAAAGGGGATGTTAGAAGAATGTAACGTGGCAAATCTTTGTAACATGTTACACGTACTCCCGCCGTCCCTTTTTAGATGTCGCTATGGGGTGTGTGCCAGTCAAACTTTCTCAACTTTGACTGCGTTTGTAGAAAATACGTACAACATTTATATCTCTAA
The DNA here is from genome assembly GCA_015847255.1 of Hyparrhenia diplandra. Classification (NCBI taxonomy): domain Eukaryota; kingdom Viridiplantae; phylum Streptophyta; class Magnoliopsida; order Poales; family Poaceae; genus Hyparrhenia; species Hyparrhenia diplandra. The sequence goes on along the minus strand of JADLZK010007789.1, from coordinate 138,407 downwards.
ATAAATTTATTAAAAAACTAGACTTAAAGATCTTTCCGATGATACTAATTACTTTGCATAAATATTTATATATTTTAATATATAATTGCTTGGGTAGTTTGAAAACGTTGACTTCTCGGAAGCGAGAATGACATCTATTTAGGGACGGAGGGAGTATGTGCCAAGGCGTCGACACAGTGGCGTCCACAATGATCACATGCATTCGGTTGGGACTAGGCTCATGGTTGTTAGCGCCCGATGTGAATCTAGGATATTACCTCATTGGGGGTCAAAGACTAAGTGACGAGTCAACCATGCATTGATTCTCTATTTTAAGAGTGATTTGAAGGTGGAAAAGAGAAGTTTTAGTGCTATTTATAAAAAGTTATCGGGGGTCGGCGGACCTCGACGCCAACACTATAGATCCGCCCCTAGTTAGTGCTAGATTAGTTGAAATTGTAATCTATCCAACGGTGCCTTGGCTTGTAAGTCGAGTCTTGTAATCTTGTATAAATATGTTAACATGTAGGCATGGTGAGCCAAGTTAGGCAACCACGATTGCTACTAGCTTTTACAGTAGCGTCTATTTTCCTTAGGTACATGTTAAAGCGACTTATAAATTGGAACAAAGAAGTACTCCTTCCATCCCGAAATATAAGACGTACCACCTTATGTTCAAAAACTAAGAAACACATTTATTTTTCTCTCAACACTTGCACTAGTGTATTGATATATATGCCTCTATAAAGAGAGAGCACATCTTATATTATGAGACATGAATATAAAGTAGTTACACGTCATATCGGGGACGGAGGGGGTAGACAAAGGGTGTACAAGGGAATATTTGGTTCGTGACACGGTTCGCCCGCGAGTAAACTTCGGTGCCACACCTACTCGGGTTTGTCGTTTGGTTTCCGAAAGTTTGGTCCACCACAACTTTGTCTTCCTTGTCTTTTTTCTTGCTATTACTTGTTCTCAGTAGTGTGTGGCGAGACACGATAGTGCGGCGGGAGGATTTGACCGCCATAAAGTGCGGCGAGCCACACCTGCGCCACACCGTGGCGTGGCGATTGAAGGTTGCGAACCAAAGCGAGACCCTAAGGCCGGTCTCAATGGAGAGTTTCATCTCCCGGTTTCCAAGATGTGAAACTTTGGCATGAAATAGTCGTCTCCCCTCAATGCACGTTTCATTGTACGCGTTTCATAGGCTCAAGGGTCCCACAACCTCTCTCTAATTGCATGGTTTAATTGCATAGTTGCATGGTGAAACTCTATTTGTGTCTCAATGGGGGTTTTCACGCGGTTTCCAACGATATGAAAAGCAGCCCAAAGGTTTCACCATGGTGAAACTCTTTCCTTCTCTCTCTCCTATGGGTTTCATGCAAAAAGTAAAATTTTCTTGATATGACCTTTGCATTTAATGTGAATGAAACACTCATGAAACCCCTATTGAGACTGGCCTAAGTTAAGGTAAAGATCTCACATTTTTTAAATGAAGGAGCCAGCGAGTAGGTGGTGAGAAAAACGCTGTCAAGTGTCAAGTGTCAACGGCCTAAACCACCGAGGCACCGACCCCACAAACCAGCGACAGGCAGCGGCGCATAAAACCCTGCCCCCAAAACCCTAGCCGCCGTTCCAATCAAAGTGCACGAACTCACCGGTCGACGGCGGCGGCGGCAGCGAGGAGGACGAAATCGCAGTCGTGCGATGGGTAGCGACACGGAGGCTGAGAAAACGAGGGCGCCGGTGGCCCTGGCGCCCATTGCGAAGCCGCTCGCCGGCAAGAAGCTCTGCAAGCGAACCCTCAAGCTCGTCCGCCGAGGTCTGGAAGATTTCGCCGTTGCTTTTATGATGTTCTCCTCATTTCCCTAAGTTTATATATGATTATTTCAATTTTGTTTGCAGCCTCTGAGACCAAATGCTTGAAGCGAGGAGTCAAGGAGGTCGTCAAGAGTATTCGGCGGGGAAACAAGGGTTCGTAATTTATAGCGCTTTGCTCTGTTCCTGCATTGCTTGTTCATCTATCTGCAGTCAGATAGTATATCATCATAGTATGAAATGGAAGCCAGCATCGCTCGTCCCTTTTATTTATTAATTATTATGTTAAATACAATAATCAACTTTGACTTCAAGAAATAAATTGTCATTTTAACTGTAACATTAAAATACTCTCGATTTTCCACTGTGATTTATAGTAGCTTCCAACTGGGAAACATTAAACAGGTTGGAATTTTTAAAACCTTCCTAATAGAATGACAGTCAAATGGGACTTTTCCACATGTTTCTTTATGTTAGGCCTACCTGTGAGTCTCCTGAGGTCTTGTGGAGGCTCCTAGAGAGGTCAGCTTATGCTAGTCAACATGTTTGTTGGTTGGTTGACTGATCCATTCTACTGTTAAGATAATCCAACAGTTGGAAGATGCATTGGCATGAATGAGAGGTGATAGATGCTCTGCAATCAGTATTTGCTGTGACTTCGTTAAATTTTGTTGTTCAATAAATTTAGGTGGACTGTACGACACAGTTTTTTTAATAGGAATTGTGGAGACATTATGCTCACAGATTTGGGCTAGTATACAGGGGCGTGGATCCAATATCAAGCTAAGCCCGGGCTGAGATACAAAAAGGAAGTGTTATAAGTGGACTAATAGAGCCTAATCTTTCATTATTTAGGTAATTTATCATTGATTTATTTGGTCACCGACCCGGGCTGCAGCACTGCCAGCCTGGGGCCTGTGTCAGCCACTGCTGGTGTAGGAACCTATGAAAGGCTTCTGTTGGACTCTGGGGTCTGGGAGTGGTATTAATTTGATAGTTTCTATGAGTTAAAGCCAGCATTCGACTGTTCTCACCAATTTCAGCTAGAATCTGTTAAAGTGCCGTGTGAACCCACCCAGTCGGCGGTCCATATGGCATCTCAGTTTCAAATTAGCCCAAGTGCCCAACGTGGTTTTGAAACTTAGTATCCAGTACTCAACCGATCACCCTCTAGTAGTGATTAAACTTTACAGCCGACTGATTCTATGCCAAGTAGACCCATTCTTTTAATATAGGGTAGTAGGTCCATTGTCAATGTTATGATCCAACCCATATTCAAAAGCGTTGGGTCTGTCCATGACAAGGATACTTATATGCTCTTAGTTTTTTTTTTTTTTTTGAAGGTATATATGCTCTGTAGTTGACGCGCAGAAAAAAAGAAGAAGAGAAATTGATCGCAACCAGCACGTTTTTACCTGGGCCAAATCTACTTTGGGGATTACCTAAGATTTTTCTTGTTAAATCTAACCAAAGTAGACAGGTTTTCTGAAATAATTGTTATGTTGACCTCTGTCAATTTTGTAAATTATCTTCTTATGTGCAAAAATATCCTGTATCATTTACTACAAATACTAGTTTGTTAGTATCCAAGGCATCATATCTCTTCAGTTGTACTGTATAGTTAATCAGGGATGCTGTTTCCCTAGTTGGTGAGTTCGCTGTGTAGTTAGCCCATTCTGTGCTGTAGCTATGTTACCTGGCAAATGTTAGATTTACTAGGACTTAGTCCCTTTACTTTCCAATTCTAAGCTTTTCATGGTGTTTTGTTTATCAACTTAACTCTTCCTGAAGGTAAAAGTTTACCACTCTGCCTTGAATGCATTTATAAGGAAATTACTGGTGTGAGTGTGACACGTTGTTTGCTCAAATTCCTACTCTCAATAGTTTATGCTACTTGATTTTTGACATTTCATTAACTCCTGTGTTTTGCTTTGGTCCTTGTAGACTGTGTGTGATTGCTGGCAACATTTCTCCAATCGATGTAATAACTCATGTTCCAATAATCTGTGAAGAAGCCAATATTCCTTATGTATTTGTTCCTTCAAAAGAGGTAAGCATATGCTGCACTGAAGCTGCAATTTTCAGCTTTAGATCCTTGTGTTTGTTTTGAGCATGAAAAAATAGGTTGTTATGATGCACCGTGCCAGGATATGACAATCAGTGCCGTACTGTCGTATCTACTCCTTTCCGTTCCAAATTATAAGACGCTTTGGCTTTTGTAGATACATACCTTTTTCAATGTATCTAGACATAGTGTGTATCTAAGTGTATTGTAAAAACCACGTATGTGGAAAAGCCAAAACGTCTAATAATTTGGAATGGAGGGATATCCTTAAACTAAGTGGAACAGGCTAAATTAGAAATAATGGTTTTGTATTTTTTCATTGATCTTTCACTTGTTGAAAAATGAAAATTGAGTGGGTGTATCACCAAGATTATCTACATGTATATTTTAGTTCATGTTTTGACAGGAACTATACTATGTTTGAGACAACTCTCATGTTTCTTCCCATCATGGTTTTTTTATCCCCTTTTAGTTCTAGGCATCAAAACTGAATGACAAGTAGAAGTTTGTTCTGTGAAAATGTAGGGATGAAAGTGCATCCACCTAGTTGTCCACTCACACACCTTGTTTGCAGCTAATTAAGAGAGTGCACACCTCAGATAGGCTTTGTCCACCTTGCTAATACTTGTCCTTTTATTTTTAGTAAAGATTTTCTCCACTAGTGCTGACCATAGTTTTACAGGGCCATGAACTGATGGCATCGACCATTATAAAATCAATTGATTTCGTTGACATGAATTGGCGCACTTACCATTTGATTGATTGATACTCGTAGCATCAAATTCTCACTTATGACGATCACTTATTTTCTTGGTTTTGGAATGATTCTTTATTGTTCATCTCATTGCTGTTTGACTTTGAAAGAAGGTATTTTATTCGACCTCTCCTCCGGCATATAATCCAATTATTTATCCATGCTGCTTCTAGCAGTCTCTTTCTGTGTATGCCATTTTTTTACTGGCTGTAACTGTTTCAGTAAAGAGTACATGGAAATTAGGCATCCATGTCTTAGACAATGTTTTTAGGGTGGTGTAGCTTCTATTTTCCTTGACCTTGAGGGGTACATGTTTTTACCTGATACCCAAAGCTCGGATGGCAAGTGTATGTTTCTGCAGAATGACCACCTGAGAAATTGGCATATCAATAATTCTCCAGTCCACCTCCCGGTGACGCTTTTATTTTTAAGAAGCTGTATAGTATATGTGATGTTTTAATGTATTGTACTAGAACCACTGAAAAAAGACAAGAGAGCAAAATTAAACAGTATAGCAGCTTTTGGTCTAATGTTGCCATTTCATTCAGTAGTTGTGATCAGCCAAAAATGCCAGTTTATGGTACACAGTACATATACTGATGCTATTTCCCTCCTGTTGGCGTCAGGATCTTGCAACTGCTGGCACCACCAAAAGGCCTACCTGTTGCGTGCTGGTGCTGACGAAGCCAGCCAAGGGGAGCTCGAGGGCGATGTCATGGAGAAACTCAAGACGGACTACGACCAGGTCATGTCTGAAGTTGCTGAGGTCACGTCGGCGATGTTCTGAGCAAACCCACGGGGCAAACAGAAGCGCCGAGCCCATGTTTTTCATCACGAGCATGACCCCTGTCTGTACAATGCCAGTGTGACCTCTCTCTGAGCAAACGTATTACGTAGTCGAGTTTTTGGCAATGAAATTGATTAATGAAACATTTTGTTGGAAATGCCAGCTCTTACCCGTAGCTCTAAACACACCCCTTGTTGTTTTATAGTGCCATATTCCACTGCGAGCCTGCTGCAAGCCTGCAACCTTTGGCAGTACTACAATGCACTTTGCAACAGGACAAAACGTACGTGCCTGTGTCTGGCCACACAACACCACACGGATCAATGGGATCATGGATCCACTGCTCAACGGTGGTGTACTGGTGCGTGTGCACTGTGCAGGGGTTGCCCAGAATGAATGAAGAACTGGCAGCGATGTATGATTGGGACTTGTCGACGCCTGCCCTGGCCCTGTGGTGCGGTTTATCCTTCCTTCCCGTGCTTGCAAAATTGCCATTGCCTTGCCGCTCTCATCTGCGAGGCTTGTCCCGGGGTGGGCGTTCGCTGCTGCAAGACGACGGCAGCAGGGCAGCGCAGGGCTGTCAGCTGTGGCTGTCATGGTCCAGCCCAGTCCAGAGCTGTGGCTGTGGCTGTAGGATTTAGCAAGCCAGCACGAGCTTGCCCGGCGCCCCGGCCTGGATCCTGACGATCTGTCTGATGGCTGATCCAAGGCGGGCGATTGGCGATTGCGTCTCGGCATGGTCCGGACCGTGTAAAATCCCCGCGGCAAACACTGGAGGACGGACGGTGCTGGTGCATGGTCCCCCTTCGCCTTTGGTAGCTTGCGGTGATTGTGCGTCAAAATGGGCAAAAACAGCATCTTCGAGAGTCTTTTACGGGTTATTTGAATAAAAAGTCACTCTATATGTGATCAACAAGGAGAAAATCGATTCAATGGGAGTGAGATCGGTTCCATGTCACGTTCGATGCGAGCCAATGCAAAATGTTGCGGAGCAAAAGTCTTTCACACATCATTTTTTTTTGTGTGTGTAAGCAAGGCCAATGTATATAGACTAGGTAGTCCATAATAGTGGACCCGGTGTCAGCTGACCATAGTTATGGATTTTCTTCTGATATGAAGTCCATAGAGGTGGGGCCCGCTTGGCATAAAAATAATTAAAAAACATTCATCCCTTGTACGCACGGGACCTTCTTTCTTCCCGATCCCTTTCTCCTTCCGTCCGCCCTCGATCTTCTCGATGCCGGCGCCCCTTCGGCAGCATAGCTCGTTGGATTGACTCCCCATGGCTCAATCGAAGTTGCGGTGGCTTTTTTCTGGGTGCATGTCGCCGCAACTCTTCCTGTGTGCACCGGAGGCGGGCTTTCGTGATTGACCGCGCGGATGGCTATGGCGGCGGCCGCGGCATGAGCGTCCTCACGAGCATCAGCGATGATGGCGGCGGTGGCGGCGCGAGAGATGTTGATGGCTCGGCGGCCTCGCCCGGCGGCGCGGATGGTCGAGCACGACCTGCCGGCGGCGCGGACGGCCGAACACACGGCCTCACGGGCTGCGCGGCGTATGGGCGGCGGCGGCCTCGGGAGGCGGCGCGCATGATGAACGACATCTCGCGGTCACGGGCAAGGGCGTCGATCGATCCGAAGACGGTGAGAGGAGAGAGAATGAAATTTTTTTAATCGCTATGGACGGTCCATAACGCCATGGATAGCTGAACCAATGGACTGCTCTATGGCCCCTCTCACAATGTTTCAGGTAGTCCATAGTGAATATTTTAGTCCCTATGGACTGGTTTAGAGACACATTGTGGTTGCTCTGATGATGCGAGAGTTGTTATTGCATTGACCATGCATTGCAATAATTTCACTTGCATTAGATTAGATAGTTGAAAAAAACTATTGCATAGCATCATAATATGTAATGTTGCAACAAAATTAGTTTGGTGCAATAAGTTGTTTTGGAACGAACTAAGTTTCTACGATAAGTTTTTTTTGCAAGACTTAGTTTCCGTGCAATACGTACACTGAGGTGCAATGACTTTAACAAACTTGACCATCCGTGCCAAAAAGATTGTACAATAGAGAAGTAAAAGGGCTCACTAATAGCTCAAGGACATAGTTGCAATGACTTTATTAGAAGTAAAAGAGCTTATTAACTTTGACGGGATGTTGTAAGAGCATCTCCAACAGCTTCTTTGTCGTTGTCAGGCCTCTATGGATGCCTCTCCGATGTCCGTGCCATCTTCGTCGTCTTAGGAGAAGGCACGTCTTCAGCGAGCGTGGCGTCGTGGGCGACCATTGCTAAGAAGTTGGATGGAGGAGCGGCCATGGGTACATGGAAAAAAAAGATTGTTATTGTGGGGCCCACAGTATTGGGGAGATACAAGTCTCTCTTTATTTGAGAGAAGAGAGGTGATCACAAAAAGGGGCTATTGGGATCTGCTGGAGCAACAAAACAATTATGTCTCCCTAATATGACTAGTTTATGAGAATGAGTGATGTTATTGGTAGAGAGTTGCTGGAGATGCTCTCTAAAAAATTATGATCACATGCCATTAAGAAGTTTGAAACATTCAACATACCAAATGTTGAAGCTCGGATGCAAGACCGAGCCTAATATTACGTGGATCCATTGCAAACGATTCGTCTGTCTTATCAACATGCTGCGATGCCAATGAGTTTGCAGGTTATAATAAGTGTGCAGGACGCCACTAATGATAATTTTCGCAATATGTTTTGATCCACAAGTACTAATTTTAGCTACTAATTTTTAGTGTTAATGGATTTAAGTACAGTAACCACACCTTTACTCATTATTCATCCTTAGCAAAGCACATAGACCGGCAAAAATTCCCTTGTCCGTATTCCTGCCGTGTCTCCACTTCGTCTCAAGTGAGGGCCACTGGCTGTCATCATCCGTGCCCCCTCATCGATCCTCTCGTGGCAAGGACGCTTTTGCTGCATGGCTTTGCTCCTCTTTTCCTTCACCTTTGGCGGTTTGGCCATCTCCCATGGAATTCCGACACACTTCCCAAGCCAAGTGAGTGCCCTGCTGCCCCCACACCAACTTTGCCAATTCTTTGGTTCCAGGGAATCCCTCAAAGGTGGTGGCTTTGCTGGGAGAAAAATTTGTACTGCGGCCAACACGACGCAGCTTCCAATAAAGCTCTGGCATTGCTTTATGGCATGAATGATAGTGTAGGTGAAATTCCTTTTCCCCTAAAAAATGAGTTTGAACTTTTGTCTAGAACACTTGTGTTGTAACTAATGGATTCAAGTATGCAATTGAGTGAAAATTTTTGAAATATACTTCCTCCATCCCTATTTAAGTTGTTAATGTCAAATTTGTGCTATCAAATTTTTTTAAGTTTGATTAAGTATGTAGAAAATATTATCAACTTTTATATCTCAATAAAATTATTATAAAATAGATTCAATGATCTATCTAATGGTACTAATTGTTCATTATAAATATAAATATTTTTTACATGTTTAGTCAAAGTTAAAAGTATTTGACTCTTGAAGAAGTGATAATGACAGATAAAAAGGGACAAAGGGAATATGTTACTTGATAAATGGAGACAATTCCGGTGTGATTAGTTATTTGCATTAGCCTTAGAATACATTAGACCTTAAGCAAGATGGACTAAGAGTTAGTGTAACCATAAAATAGTTATTTGTTCACAAAATCATCATGTGATGACAATTGAGCAAGATGCAATCTCTACGATGATTATCTCTCATGAACTAAGACTTTCTCTATAGCAATTTTTTTTTTTTACAAATAGTTTTTTTCTTTCCGGTTACTACTATTATACTAGTCACCTAAAACTTGATGCTTCGACTTAAATTTGTTCAAAGTTTTGAGTCGTTTGCCTTTTTTGTTTAGTTAAGAAAACATAAAAAATATTGTGTTGATTTATCATGAGAAGTGCGATAATTTTGTACACTTTGCCTTTTGTTTAGTTATAAGAAAACATAAAAATATTGTGTTGATTTATCATGAGAAGTGCGATAATTTTGTACACTTATTAGATATCATGTGTGCATTTTTCAATCGTAGTAGCCGATTATCTTTTCAAACAATAATAATAATAATAATAAACCGATTTTTCACAGTAGTAGTCGTTTTCCCTGCAAGCCTTATACTACATATAGTAGAAACAAAAAGGAAAGAAACCTGCCAGAAAAAGAAAACCCCTCCTCCTTCTCTTCTTTGTCTTGATATATCCTTCTATTGCCTAGAAATATGGAGTACTATATTATAACAAAAACGAAAAGGAATTTGATAATTCTACCCTTATTTTAAAGTCCAATGGTGATTTTACCCTCTTTTTTTAACTTTGCATTTTTACCCTCGGTTTTTCAAACGAAACCTCCGTCTACCCCTCTTATTTAACACCGTTGGTCTATGTCATATTAAATGATGAAATAGAAACAAAAAAAGAAAGGGAGTTTGGTGATTTTACCCTCGCTTTTAAGCGAAATGGTGATTTTACCCTTGTTTTTTTTTTTATTCTTTTAACACCGTTAGAGGGACTTAACATAATAGGGGTAGATTCTCCCTTCGTTTTGAAATAACAGGGGTAAAATCACAAAGTTAAAAAAAACGGGGTAAAATTACCATTTCGTTAAAAGTGAGGGTAAAAACGCCAAAGCCTCAAAACGAAATAACGGTAGAATAGTCCTAATATTTAGGGCTTTTTGGTCATTCAATAGTCCTTTATCCATATTTGGGGCTTTTTGGATCATTCAATCCGCTTGTATTTGGAATTGGAGGAGATTGAGCAATAATTTAATTCAATTCTCCGATTCCAAACGAAAATGGTTTAATCCCTCTGTTCCCCAACTTTTCTCTTTCACCGTCTACCTCACGAGTGAAAAGAATTCGTCCATTGTTTTCTACTGCTACAGGTCAGGTGGCAGGCGTGTTTGTTCCCTCCCTCCCTCCCCTGCTTTTATGCTCTTGCGTTGCGTCCTGCCGGAGCGCAAGCATCTTCTTTTGTGTCATTTGCCTCTGACAGGGCCCCAGAGGGTCATTGTCCTGTCTCTGTGTGTTTGCGTTTGCGTCCCCCTCCAACACAGTGCCACTGCCTTTCTCCCTCTTCTGTGTGGCCTGTGTGTGGCGTGTGGGGGAGCTCAGCGAAGGCTGGCTGGTTGGACTGCGCTGCACCTGCGCTGCGTTTGCATGTTTTTCTTGGCCTCACGCTTGTTCCATGTTTGAACACACACATTGCACGCAGGCAGAGACGCAGGCGCACACACCCTCTCGGCCTCCCCCTTTGCCCTCGGAACCGCCACCCTCTCTTCTCTTCTCTCGGCTTCCTCCACTCCACCCCACCTCTGCCTCCCTTCGGCAATGGAGGCGACGCCTCCATCTTCTCCCCCCCCTCCCTGGTGGCGCTACTCTTGCTGCTGCTGCTGCTCATCATCTCCTCCCCTTGTAGCGCTCTCCTCTCCCCCAAGGGCGTCAACCCTGAAGGTTCCTCCGTCCTTCCTCTCTTTCTTTCGTTATATACGGGAGAGTACTCTCTTTCTACAGTAATACAGTACTAGTTTCTATCTCTGTTTCGGTTCTTTCTTTCTCGAATGGAAATGGAATCAAGGATTTCACTTCGCTATTCTCTGTCTTTGCTGTGTTGCATTTGGGGGAGCTCAGCTCACTGATTTCTCTGGTATGTATGTATAATGTTGTGCAGTGCAAGCTCTGATGACGATCAAGAACATGCTCAGGGACCCCCATGGCGTGCTCAAGAACTGGGACCAGGACGCCGTGGATCCCTGCAGCTGGACCACCGTTAGCTGTTCGCCGGAGTCTTTGGTCACCGGACTGTAAGCATTCCACTTCCTCCCTCCTCTATGTGCCCTGCTTCCAGACCAACATCAGAGTTGTGTTTGTTCTTCTTACCTATGGCTATTTGATTTGATTGTTTGGCAGGATGGTACCAGGCCAGAACCTCTCTGGCCTGCTCTCCCCAAGCATAGGGAACCTGACCAATCTTGAGACTGTGTGAGTGCCACTTCTTCTCACGGATGATAGATACTAACCTTGTAATTGCCGGTCAGTTTGGTTCCTTTTTGACTGGAAGTTGATCTTTTGCTTTCCTTCCCTGTTGCAGTCTCCTGCAGAACAACAACATCACCGGCCCAATCCCGGTCGAGATTGGCAAGCTTACAAAGCTCAAGACACTTGATCTCTCTAGCAACCACCTGTATGGTGGAATCCCCACTTCTGTGGGCCACCTTGAGAGCCTGCAGTACCTGTGAGTACAGTAGTAGTACATGCAAGCCTCTCATTAATGCTGTTCTTCTGGCTTTCACATTAAATAGTTCCTGTCTGGTGTCATGATAAGCTGGATTTGTTGCCATGTCCAGGAGGCTCAACAACAACACCCTGTCTGGTCCATTCCCTTCTGCATCAGCTAATTTGTCCCAGCTTGTTTTCCTGTGAGTAGTTAGTTTCTCACTGTTTCTGTTCATGTTTGGGTGCTGTTATTATATTATACTTCACTTGGGTTTGTGCTCACTGTAACACTGTGTCTTTCAGAGATTTGTCATATAATGACCTGAGTGGTCCAATACCGAGATCTTTGGCAAGAACATTCAAGTAAGGCTGGAAGTTTGTGCCTCTTCCTGTATAATATAGTTTTCACATCCCAAGTATAAGACACTATAGAACAGGAAATGTTAGACTGAAGGCTATTCTGCTATCGATGTTCTTGCAGCATAGTTGGGAATCCTCTCATCTGCGGTACCAACACCGAGAAAGATTGCTATGGGACTGCCCCAATGCCCATGTCCTACAACCTCAATACCTCACAGGGTGCTCCGCCACCGGCAAAATCTAAAAGCCATAAGTTTGCAATTGCATTTGGTACAGCAATTGGCTGCATCAGCTTCCTCTTCCTCGCTGCTGGATTTCTGTTCTGGTGGAGGCATCGTAGAAACCGGCAGATCCTGTTCGACGTCGATGGTGAGTAGATCTCCATGTTTACTTTCAATCCATGCATCATTTGGTAGCCTGAGAGATTAACAGTATTGATGACACTGTTCTTGGAATGGATTGGCCATATGCAGACCAACACATGGAGAACGTTGGCCTTGGAAACGTGAAGAGGTTCCAGTTCAGGGAGCTTCAGTCTGCAACAGACAATTTCAGCAGCAAGAACATACTAGGAAAAGGTGGCTTTGGATACGTTTACAGAGGGCAGCTCCTGATGGAACTCTTGTGGCTGTGAAGCGACTGAAAGACGGCAATGCTGCAGGCGGCGAGGCACAGTTTCAGACTGAGGTTGAGATGATCAGCTTGGCACTGCACAGAAATCTTCTCAGGCTCTATGGGTTCTGCATGACCGCCACAGAGAGGTTGCTGGTCTATCCATACATGTCAAATGGAAGCGTTGCATCGCGCCTGAAAGGTAAGATTTCTCAAGATTCCAATGTGCTTCATAATGATAAACCCACTTGCAGTAGTGCAGAACAAATTCTCTTTCTTTTTTTTTTCCTGATCATACCATGCCTAAAAGACGGTGTCAAATTGCAAGTTGCAACCCGACAAGCCGAATTCGGAAAATAACTGGAATTGGATTCTAGTATTCCCTTATTTTTCCATTGGACAAATGTTGGCACACCACAAAAGCAAGCATATGATTCCTATCAAGGTAAATCTTCACTTTATTCCACAATGATCACTACAGGGAAGCCACCTTTGGACTGGGTGACCAGGAAGAGGATAGCTCTTGGCGCAGGGAGGGGACTACTGTACCTGCATGAACAGTGTGATCCCAAGATCATACACAGGGATGTCAAAGCAGCCAACATCCTGCTAGATGACTACTGTGAGGCTATTGTTGGTGACTTTGGGCTCGCTAAACTCCTCGATCATCGGGATTCACATGTCACCACTGCGGTGCGCGAGGCACTGTTGGTCACATTGCGCCTGAGTACCTCTCCACTGGTCAATCGTCTGAGAAGACCGACGTCTTCGGATTTGGCATCCTGCTACTAGAGCTGATCACCGGTCAGACTGCACTAGAGTTTGGAAAGGCAGCAAACCAGAAGGGAGCCATGCTTGATTGGGTAAGAAATCTATAAGTCTTGTTTAACTCATCAAACAACAAGAACTTATATGCTTAAACAAACAAGGGATTGTTGGGTTCTCGATTTATTAGGCAACGAAAACATCAATAATAAATCAGAAAGATCTGCCAAAAGGTGTGTGTTTGATCAAGCAAATTCGATTTTGTGGTTGATCAGGTGAAGAAGATGCACCAGGAGAAGAAGCTGGACGTGCTGGTGGATAAGGGGCTGAGGGGTGGGTATGACAGGATCGAACTAGAGGAGATGGTGCAGGTGGCGTTGTTGTGCACACAGTACCTCCCTGGCCACCGGCCGAAGATGTCGGAGGTGGTCCGGATGCTGGAAGGTGATGGTCTTGCAGAGCGGTGGGAGGCTTCGCAGCGCGCGGACTCGCACAAGTTCAAGGTGCCTGACTTCACTTTCAGCCGCTGCTACTCCGACCTTACCGACGACTCGTCACTGCTGGTGCAGGCCGTCGAGCTGTCGGGCCCAAGATGACACCACCACCAGCAGCAGCAGCTTGCACTTGTACAGCATAAGGAGTTAAGGATCGAGAATCCTGTGTACATTGCCAGATTGGGGAATAAAATGAGCTAGCCATACTTGAATAACTATAGATGTGTATTAGATGAACTGTACAAAAGAAGAGTGTATTGCTTGTACTGATTTGGATATTTACAGAATTAGTAGTTGAGACAATAATACCAAGTAAAGGAGCTTTTTATTGAATCGGAAAGTCTTTGCTTGGGTTGTCAAGCTCTGCTGTCCCTTCCCTCTTTTATGCTCTACCTTGCTGTATTTTTCAGAGTGCAACAGGTTCTCAAATCTTATCAGAGTCCTTAGTTGATTTGGATATAAATGAAAGGCGAAATAGCCATATTCATCCTTGAACTTTCACCTAAAGCTCAAATTCGTCCTTCAGCTATCAAAATGGCTAGTTTAGTCCGTGAATTTGCATTCTTTTGTGGATAGAGGGGGTAGCTGCTAATCTGACCAGAAGAACTTCTCCTAGCCTGGACTTTGTGTGATCCAACATACTGATTTTGGCAACATATATGCAGTGCATGTTTTAGCAACTGTATATGTGACCGAAAGTGCAAGATTCAGCACAACAGAATGCATCTATGAGATCAAAAGTGCACAATAATCTTATAATCAAACCGAGCATAATGCTGTTTCATTGTGTAGGTGGTAGCTGCAAGACCAAACAATGTGGTTTCCATTTTTCAGTATAAACTAACATATCTGAGATCAAAAGCATGCCATCCTGTAGGAGATACCAGTAATATATAACTACTATACATACATGAGACCTAAGCACAGCCCGTAAAAATTATAAGTAATCAGGTAACTACATTCAGTAATTAAAACCTGAAGAACACTGTGTTACCACTTGCCAGTAGCATAGTAGATGCACAAAGTGATGCTTCAAATCAATTAACTAGTGGTGTGAAGGATCCCGCTACAAACAAAAAAATTGCATGTTAAGGTTCATGTTATCTCTGATCTCTCGGAGGTAAGAATCCGGTTGTTGCCTTTTTAAAAAATTGAAGACTAAGAATCGAGCAGATAAGAATGAGATTGTTGGCTTTTTTAAAATGAAACTTCATTACACTGAGGAGTATCTGTTGAAGTATGGATTTATATAATATTACTTCGTGATGTTTAACTTTTTTTTTACTTTAAATTTAAAAACTCGTCTTATTCAAAAAATTTATATAAACATAGTCAAATTTAAGTCATCTTTGAAGAACTTTAATTAATAAAGCAAGCCAAAGAAAAAGTAAAATTTTATATAAATTTTTTTAGACGCGAGGTCAAACTTAGTATAAAAAATGTGAAACTTCTTATAATTTGGGACGGACGAAGTACTGTATTTCTATTGATTGTTCCAGGTAATATGCTTGCCATAAGTTAACTTTGTCCAGAAAAAAACTTAGCATTTCCGAAACACAAACACGGAACTATGCAAGGGAAAATATATGTAGTAGTAACAACTAAAAGAGGATGTACTTCCTTCCGCGCTTTCGTGTGTGTGGAGGCCAGAGAAATCAACGGGAAGAACGACGAGCGGCGGTGGTCGATTCGCGTTCGCCGGATGCACGGAGCTTCTGCTGCTCCGATCCGCTCCACCGCTCCTCGTCGGAGGACGCCGCCGCCGCGTTAATTTTCCACCGCATTTGCGCCGTTTCATAGATGGGCCACGAGGAGGGATTGTTTCTATGGGCCGGTTGGACGATCCACTGGGCCGACCCGCACCCGGATTGTGGACAAAACACAAACAAGCAGCCCTTGCAAACGCAGTAGCCATGCGCGTGCCTCCATGGCGTAAGCGTAAGCCGCCGAGCGGCGAACCGCGCCGCCGATGCTCTCATCGCCGCCGTCCTCGTCCGACGCTCCACGCCTCACTCTAGCGTCGCCGCCGCGCCCCTCACCCGCTGCACTTCCCGCGTCGCCGCGGCAGCGCTACATGCCCGGCTCCTCCGCTGCTCCCGCGCCTTCTTCCGCTCCCCTACCTCGCCAACTGCCTCGGCGCCGCCTACTCCCGCCTCGGCGCCGCACCATCCGCCGTCGCGCTCCTACGCTCCGCCGCAGCCAAGCCCAACGTGTTCTCCCGCAACATCCTCCTGTCGGCTCTGCTCAGCTCCGGCCTCCTGGAGGACGCGCGCGGGCTGTTCGACGGGATGTCTCACAGGGACGCCGTCACCTACAACGCCATGCTCTCTGGCTACGTCGCCGCCGCGCTTCCGGACGAGGCGTTCCGTCTCTTCTGCTCCATGAGGGAGCGTGGCGTCAGTCCAACCGCCTTCACATTCTCCATAGTGTCGCTGGCGGTTGGCTCTGTCTGCCGCGGCCAACAGCTTCACGCTGCTGCTGTCCGCCACGGTCTGGCACACCGTGATTCCATAGTCGGCAATTCGCTTATTGATATGTATGGTCGGGTTGGCCTCTTGGAGCATGCAGCGCGTGTCTTCTCTTGCATGGAACGACCAGATGTCACATCCTGGAACTCTGTCATGTCAGTTTACAAGGATCAGGCTCTCAGCACTACTGTCTTTAGGTGTTTCTGGTCCATGAGGAACAAAGGCTTTTCAGTTGATGGATTCACTGTGTCCATCGTGCTCAGTGTTTGCTCGGATGGGAAGGATTTTGCCAAGGGTGACCAGATGTTGGCGCTCTCCATTAAGAATGGCGTCCTTACAAACTCTATCGTTTCTAGTGCTGCTATTGACTTCCTCTGCGTGTCTGACAGACTGTCTGATGCTCTTCAGCTCTTCAGAGAGATGCCAACATGGGCCTCAGAGCCTTGCAATGCACTGATAGCGGGCTATGCTAGGAGTGGCCTAATGGAAGAAGCCCTCAGCCTCTTTGCGGTGTCTATGCGAAATGGTATTGTTCCAAATGAGTTCAGTTTTGCGAGTGTGCTGAGATGGAGTTCGTGCTTTGGTTTAATGGAGCAGGGGACTCAAATTCATTGCCTGGTTTTCAAGCTTGGGTTTCAGAATGATGTAATTGTTTCCACAGCCCTCACTGACATGTACTGTAAATTAGGGTTACCAAAACATGCCAAGAAAATCTTCAGTACAGTTCGTGCCAAAGATCTGGTGTTATGGAATACTATGCTGCTTGGCCTAGTACAGAATGGAAGAGCAAAGGAAGCCCTTGTAATATTTAAAAGGATACTCAAGTGTGGTATCCAACCTGATAGAATCACTCTTTTTGGAGCCTTATCTGCATGTGGTTTAGAAGGTTTGGTAACTGAAGGAATGGATATAATTACCCGTTTTAAAGATAGGTACCATATTATGCCTAGCCTGGAGCACTATACCTGTGTGGTCGACATGTTATGCCGCGCTGGGATGTCCAGAGAGGCAGTGAATTATGTAGAGAACAACCTGCAGAAGTTTAGTGCTGCTACTTTTTCTAATATTCTGGAGGCCTGTGTAGTCCAAGGGAACACTGGCATGGCAGAGCTAGTTGCCGAAAAGATGTTGATGCAAAAATCCCGATCGTCACTTCCATATATTGTTTTGGCTCAAATATATGGTGCCAGATGTAAGTGGGAAAAAATGGCTGGAGTGTGGAGGTCAATGCAAAATCAAAGAGCAAAGAAGGCTCAGTCATGCAGTTGGCTCTGCATCAAGAATAATATTTATGTGTTTAAGTCAGAACATATATTGCACCATGGAAAAGGAGCTACCTATGAGGTTTTGGATCTTCTATTTTTTGGGACATGACGGATCATAAATATGCTCCAAATTTTGTAGAGCCCAAGAACAGCGAAGGATTATGTTGTGTCCAGCTGTTCCTTGACTAAACTGCTTCCTAACAAGTTACCTTGCCTTGCCTGTACTGAAGGTTCAGAGTGTCACACGCCATGAACTCAGAAAAGGTGCTTTCAATTATGTGAATTCCTTTCATAGAACTGTAGCTTACTTCTTTTCCAATGCTTTTTGATTGGACTTGTTATTGAGCAGGTTGCAGTAAGATTTTGCTAGACTACGATTAGGCTGTTGCATCTTGGCAGTTCCTTTTGTGGACTGCAATGTCGCATAAGGTTTGGAGGTATGGGCAAGTAGATTTCTTCTCCGTCCTGTCAATTGCTGCATAGAATCCATCAATACTAGAAAACCATCTTGGCTTTAAAATTTCAAGTTTGCTGGGTAGGTTTCGTATTTTTTTATATATTGGCTCCAGATCTTTAATTCATGTCAGCTGGTTATTTGTTAACTAAACAGCAAACCAACATATCCACACCTAATTCCTACCTTTTGCTTGTTGGGGAAAAAGATCAACCCAGAATCATATGGGCATGCTCTCCTCAGCTATAGGAAGCCTAAGCTATCTTGAGGATGTGTGAGTATCCACATGGATAGCCTTTGTCAATGCTAGTGTTTTTATACATCTGACAATTAGTTTCCTGTTACAGCCTGCTGGACAACATGTAAATGGGCCAATCCCAATAAAGATTGGCAACGTAGTAAATTCCATGGATCACCTTGAAAGCCTCCTGCACTTGTGAGTGGAGCATGAGCCTATCTGTGACAGCTTGTTTTTGTTATTATCTTGTGTCATAAGGCAATTCTAATTTAGTTTGTGCCCATTGTGTGCTTATGTTTTTCAGAAATTTGTCATATAATAACCTGGTGGGTGCTGAGATCTTGTGTAATACGATGCAAGTAAGGCTGCAATTATGTTTGTGCTTCTCTATAACATCATTTTCTCATTGGAAGTATGGCACATAAAGGAAGTTTATATATATATATATTTTTTTTTTCATGCTCATGGTTTGTTGCAGCATAGTCAGAAGTCATTTCATCTGTGGTTCTATTGTGGAGCAGGATTGTAAGAGACTGAACCGATGGCAATGAAGTGCCAACATGAAGAGCTGACAAGTAAGACTGCAAACTAGTTGCCTCTCAAAATTTCCTATATTTAGTAAGGGAAATAAAAAGTGATAATGCTTGCTTCAATACTCAAATAAATTTTATTTGTGGTTCTACATATCGACCTTGTATCTTGATGAGTACGATCCTGCACCTCAGTCGAATGAACAGATTGTGGAATTTTATAATTCGTGTTCAAAACCATGGTTAAAAAGATCCCATAAATGAATCAATCATGTGGAACGTAATATAATGTGAGATTTTCTTCTTCTTGCAAGGATGTGATGATCTCTTTGTAATATCATTGTATCATGTATGTAGATAGTGTGGGTGGCTAAAATAAATTAAAATTCAGTCTTGCAATATCTACTGGGAACAAAATACATTTGTGCATGGCTACTAAATTTTTACACCTCATTCATATTAATGAGGACATTGTTCTCATGGTTGTAGCACTGTAGGGTGTCAAGTTTGAATGTATTCAATTTAAATTTGATTGCCATTGCACGCTTGATGTGTATTTTGTGGTGAAATTATTATTTTTATTTTTGGTACAACCTAGAACCCTGGAGAAAATCTAGACACATGGATCATCTTATCATGTGGTGCATTTACCGAGCTATCTGTCTTGAACTAATTTAAAGACCATTTTGGTAATTACCTGAGGCTAACCCATATGCTTAGCAATCCTAGTTAGAAAATTGAAACAACATTTATTAATATTGTGAAGTGAACCATTTCAATCAATAATATAAAGCGTGACAATGGAAATGTACTTAAATGGAACCATCGCAAACTCTAATTCATAACCTGTTGACTTTTAGAGTGCATAAATGGGGTAAATGTTTTGAATTTTTTCTAACACTTAATACTGGCAGGTCGAAATGCTGACCAAACTTTGGAGCTGGTCAACACGTGTCTGGAAATGAGGCTGGGCTCATCTGTTTTGCTCTCCACTCCAGCTCTCTCCTCTCCCTCGATTCCATCTAACGAGCTCACTTCCTTTGCTATCTCTGTTCCTTGGCGAGCTTGCTGTGCAGTCAATATCCAGCACCTCCTCAGTGCCATAGTGCCATCCCGGCTTGCCCCTCCTGCCATTACCTTCCATGGCTGCTGTGCTTCTGCTTGCCTGCTTCCCTTCTCGTGCTCTGCCATCAAGATCCAACGCTACAGATTCACCAAGAGCTCAGATCTTGAGCTCATCTATGCACTGCAGCAGTCCTCTTTCACGTCTACAGTACGGTGCAGTAGTGCTTGGTCACCATCTCCCTCACTGGCGGCAGCATGGAACTGATGAGTGTTGCTTCGCCATAAAATTTTCAAAGCCCAGTGGGCCTCGGTTCTGTTCTTCTCTCGCATGTGCTATCTTTTAGTGTATGTGCTCACTGTGCTCACACATCATAATTCAAATTTGAACGCTTGATCTTGTAATAACTCATAAAACCAGATAACTCTCACATTAATTGTCTTGAATCATTATTCATTTTTACCTAATTAACCTTAATCCATATCAATAAATATACCGAGTGCTGAAATCTTGCATTCCCGGGTCCTGGCTGCCTTTATTGAGCAGCATTGAGCTGGCCTATGGTGACTTTTTTGGGCAGGACTGTCTATATGGCTAGTGGAGCAATGCAAATATGCACCAAGCCCAAGGATGTTCAAATACAGCTGATTTCGACTTCCATCTAATTTTTGAGTTCAAATCTTTGCATGCTTAATGCAAAGCAAGTGCAAAGCATATATGCCCATGTTCTGTCACTCCTTAGAGCATCCATAAATTCTCGGAATTTATTCGATGTGCACGCATGAGCGTGCTTATTTGCTGGTGGTGCGTGTTGAGTGTGTGTCTACCTACTTTTTGATAACAAAACTGATAAAAGAGTCAGAGAATTTCTGCATTCTTCCCACTGATGGACATATTAAATGCAGAGGGAACCCTGTCTTTCTTCCCCAAGAGAAGCTTTCCTTGCGCTCTCGACTCACCTGCCTCTAGCAATGAAGGCGCCTCCATCTTCTCCCTTCCTATTGTTGCTCCTGCTCTTCTTCCCTTCAAGCGGCCTTGCCGCCCCCAAGGATTTCAACTATGAAGGTTCTCCTTTGTTGTGGTTTCCAAGGACTCATTTTTGTTTTAGTGGTGTCTGTCTCTGTTAGTTTCTTCCACTGTTAGGTGTTGATTTCTGTGGTACTGGCAGTGCAAGTTCTTATGATGATCAAGAGCCTCCTCAAGGATCCCCATGGCGCGCTAAAAAACTGGGATCCAGACTCCGTTGATCCCTGTAGCTGGTCCTTTGTCTCCTGCTCACCAGAGTATCTTGTCACTGCACTGTAAGCTAGACACCTACTCTCTCCATCTGTTCCTAGCTCCAAATCAAACCCACCATATTTATACTTCTCATGTTCTTATTATGTTTGAATGTTTGGCAGGGAAGCTCCAAGCAAAAAAACCTTACCGGCCTGCTCTCCCCAGCATAGGGAACCTTACAAAACTTGAGACACTGTGAGTGTTCTCCCATGGATAGAATAAGTCTTAGTGTCGACTGCTCTTTTTTAACTTTTTTTTTATTGGGAGGTGTTCATTTTTTTCATGTCCCAGTCTGCTGCAGAACAACAACATAATTGGGCCAATCCCAAGAGAGATTGGCAAATTAGCAAAGCTCAGGACACTTGTTCTGTCCAGTAACAAATTACATGGTCCAATCCCAAAGTCTTTAGGCCGCCTTGGAAGCCTTCAATACATGTAAGTGAAGCATACGTGCCAATTTGCAACAACGTGTTTGTCTTTGAGCCATTTCTTAATGGTTTGTGTTCTTGCCTGGGTAAATCATAGCCTGGCGAGCACTCACTCTGCATTTTTTTCTTTCAGAGACTTGTCGTACAATAACTTGAGTGGTCCAATACCAAAAACGTCTGCAAGAACGTTCAAGTAAGTATCTAGTTTTGTTTCAATCTCCGACATGAAATTTATATAGGAAGTCAATGGTTTGGAAGAGATTTGTAGAAAATTTAAAATCTGTGGTTACTGGCTGTGGTTTTCTTGCAGCATAGTCGGAAATCCTCTTATCTGTGAGAGGGCCGTGCTGAAACAAAGGTTCTATCCCTATATCACTGGTGAACAGTAGAAGCCCGAAGTTGGGAGTTGCTTACCTTATTAACCTGATGAAACGCAATATTAAGGTCTAGCAACAACACCCAGGTTGAATAAGCCATTGCTATTCCAAGAAAATGGCAGTAAAGTAATTGAATTATCGAACAAGTTCTTAGACTGACCTGTTGTGTCTCTTCTTGCCGGCCAGTATGCTGTAAACGAACTCTTCACACTCCACATAATGATTATTACGCAGTTCTCCCATCTTACATAAGGTTTTGCAATTGTAGTTCTATTCAGTAGTCAGATCAGTCTTGTGTTCTTCCCTACAACATATTTTCATCTCGAACATGTGACACATAGGATGCTAGTATTTTCAGTTTTGAAAGAAATTTGTATAAAGCATAAGAACTGTAGTTTGGCAACGTATGAGGTGCAAACCAACCTCTCTGTGCAACCGTGCAACTTCTAATATGGGCTATAGGGATCATGGGGACCCACACCATGGTAAATAATTTTATGGGGGTAAACATAAAAATTATACATGGGGCGTGAAATTTTTATGATGCAGTAAAACTATGAATGCAAAATGTAAATATGCTCAGAAAATTGGAAGTAAGCATGAATAATTACCGACTTGGACCTCCAATTCTAATGTGGACCTGCCGGCCAGGGTGTGACTGATACAGTATAATTAAGATAGCGTTTGGTTCACCAAAATGTAACGTAATTGGATTACAGAGGGTAACTAGTACCGATACTGTTGTTTGTTTGGGCTCCCTCGGAATCAGCTACCGTGTAATCTGATTACAACTTATTCATTTTCGTTCCCATCCGTCCTCAAGTGTAATGCTGGATACCGCCTCCGCCGCTAGAGGGCTCGAGCACTTCCCCGCGTCTCCCGGCGGCTGCAGCTCCCCATCCTCTGTAATAGGCTATGAGACATCAATACTGTTACCGCAGCCAACCAAACAAAGACCGCAATGAGCGATCCCATCGACAATAACCTATGCCAACTGATCCCATTTCCAATTACGTTACCTCAGTACAAACCAAACGCTATCTAAGTGATCACATCTTAATCGTGATAGGCATTACAGAGATTTATTGTAAGAAACTCCCAACTTCGGGAATGGTGCGCACTCAAATGTTACCAACTGACAAGCCGAGTCAGGAATTCGATTCTTCCCTTTTTTCTTGCTTTATTACACGAGATGCTTTGACATGAGAAAAAAAAGCATACGATTCCTACAAATTAAAATGCAAAGCACAAAGAGGTAGAGTCAAAAGAGCAGGTATACCAGGAAAAATTCTCTATTTCTTAACATGTTTGATGCAGTAACTATAGGAGTGACCCGTGACATGATACTATTAAATTACAAACATTAAATGTTAGGCGGTTCGCATGATGAAAAATTGTGTTTGCTGGGTAGAATTTATGTAATTTAGATACTTTTAAAAATAGGAAAATCTCGTAGTTTGAAAGTGCAAAGTAATATTTGCAAAATGAACTGACCAAAATACCAAATTTGGCCAAATAATGATATGTCAATGTATAATTTGTTTCACATGATCTCAATGAAGGTTATCTTTATATGAAAATTGTAACATTTGATGAAAGTTTTGGATGTTTTGAGGACTCCTATGAAAGGTATCTTCATGTTCCAAGCATCAAGGTTGATAAAAGTGTTCGGCAGAGTGCATTCAAATTTATTTTGCATAATGATATGCTATACCGAAGAATTGTCAAAGTCTTGTTGCTAAAGTGTTTTGGATCTTATGAGGAAAAGGTGGCTATAGAAGAAGTCCAGGAAGGCATTTGCGGTACACATCAATCCTTCAAAAGATGAAGTGGTTATTGCATAGAGCTGGTTTTTATTTGGCCTATTATTGGTGGTCCTTATTGCATACTTTTAACCGCCAAATTCCTCCCATATGAACACCAAACTTAGATGTAGGACTTATATACTAACAAATTCCATGAGTTTTGGTGATTGTTCATTTGTAGGAGGACATGTCGAAATTTCATGGAAAATAAAGTTTAGAGTATACAAGAAACACAACAAAACATATACCCGACACGAGTCCAAGCGGAGGTAGGCCTGTTACTAGGGCCTAGACGAGAGGAGATTAAGCCAAAGCCCATATGAAAACATCTCAACTCCGCTAATCCCCACCATGGAGGCACTTAGGAAGCGCGATGGATCCTGCCCACCAAAATTGGGCACATTCGGGCTTAGTGGAGGAGCGACTGCACCCCTAACGCTCCAAATGGACCCAGCTTTGGTCGGTTGTTAGGCAGATTGCCAAGTTCAATGTACCTGGAGGTCGGTTTGGAGGTGGTTTGATCATTCAAGAGAGGAATCAAAGGAATATTCCATGACATATCCCTCTTCTCTCCACTATAAGTAGAGCCCAACCTCCTCATTCACAGACACCACCAATGAGCACACTTCACTATTTGTCCAAGATGTAGTAGTGGTACTAGCTTAGTTGGGAGTGAGAGTACATTTGCGCCAAATGTGGGTTTTGGTGTATCGATGACATCTAAATTAGGGATACAATGGTGTCCCTTAGTTATTCAAGTGCAAAATACGGACAAACCAAAAGTGAATATAAGTTTGTTATTTTTTTCCTCTTGGGTTTTAGGAATGCCATACTATAAAGAGGGATGCAAATTTAGGTAGTCAACATAAAAATAAATTTGATAGAGAGACACAAAATTACCTTATGAACACTTAGAAATTGTGGTATTTGGCAAAAAAAAACAGATGCAAGCTAAGTAATTTAATGATTAATAGCAAGTACATAACACTAGTTATATGCTAAGTAATTTAATGATCAATAACGAGGGTAAATAACACCCATTATAAATATGAGGACACAAACATAACGGGCACACAACTTGTTATGCTGCTTGCCAGTTGCCACCATCAATTCATCACGGTCCCAACAAAACACTACTGAATACTACTAGTAGGTGCTACAATGGCACAAAGCCAACTATTAATCCTCCAGATGTAAGCCCCATCAACTCATCAATGTCCCAACTAAATTACTAAATACTACTTTCCACAAAGCCACCATGTCATCCTCTAGAATGAAAACCACATCAAAGAAAGTATCTCTCAAATACCACCGGGCAAAAAAATCATAATTAGTAATCATATCAATATATAGAAAGAACAAAAGAAAGCAACACATTTCTGTTCCAAAACAAGAGGTAGATTGCTCAGGTAGACTCATAGAACTCAGGACAAAAAAAGATAAATAGGCAAAGCATCTTAGTTTTAATATCTTAATTCTGATGAAGTGTGCCATACAACCGCCTTTACTATAAAGAGGTCAGCCAAGGGCATTCGGTAAATACCAAACCGATCGGTTTTGTTCTTCGATACCTATGTGAATTCGGCTCTGAGAAATCGGTACCGATCGATTCCTAAAAAAACTTCGGTATCGAGGGGATTCATATCGGTAAATTAGGTTTGATTCTAGTATTTACCGAACTGATCACAAAGAAGATATAATAGCATGTTTAAAAACTAATTTTGACATGATTTCATAGATAATTAAAGTGCAAAATACAAATACATATAAAACTCCACATGACTATAAGTGTTAGTGCCAAAGTTAAATAATATAATAGTCTATAACAAGAAAATCAATAATATAACAACACTTAAAAACTCCACATGAAGCATAAAAATAAAATCAATAGAGAGACACAAAATCACCTTACGAACACTTAGAAATTAATTGTGGTATTTGAAGGGCTAAAGTCCAAGCTCGAGTCGAGAACTTTTATCTACCGGAAGTTCTAGCCCGAGATACAACTTCCAACGTTCACAAACTTCGTGCATCGGTTGTCGGCCGATCCCCGACGGATGCCGAAGTCATGGCTCCCACTAGAACTTTGGACACCTTGAGGATGACCACAACCTTGCCTTGATCATTGCTTTTTAGAAGGGCTAAGTTGGAACTTCCGACACATATCTGAATGGTTGGATTTCTACTATATGTATAAATATCTCTCCTCCTTTCTAATCGTTACTCACTTATTCATTGCGACCAAGCTCTATTCAAAGAGGCCCCTAGCACTCTTGACTCCCCTCTCTTCTCCCCTTTGCTGCCAACTTTGATTCCCCCAATGATTTGAGTGGAGAGTGAGTGGATCAAGTGAGAAAATCATTTTGCAAGCGTGAGCACATGATTTCTTTGTCAAGCCAGTTGGATTTGCGTTTTTGTTACTCTTGGGGCTTTGCACCTAGCCGGCTAGGCATCACCCAATAGATTCCATCTTATGGAAGAACCTTGGGAAGTTTGTATTACCCCTATGATTCTTAGTGGAAATCTTGAGTTGACCTTTGTGGTTGCTTTAGTGAGGCAAGGAGGTGAAAGAGACTCTGACCTTTGTGGTCACCTCAACTATGAGGACGTAGGAGATCCTTTTTGTGGTGTTGACGAACCTTAGGATAAATCTTTGTCCCAACATGCTTGTTTTGTTGTTGTGATTTTGCTGGAAATCCTTGTATTTGTTTTGTCTCTCTCCCTCTCTTCTCACTTCTTAGGGTTTGGAGTCAATCTACAAACTGGAGGCATTTCGGTGTCAAGGGAGTGACCCAATACCTTCATCTTTCCACTAGGAAGTGGGGTTGTAGGATTATTTATCCGCAAAGTTAAATTTGGCACTACTTTTGTAGTTCACGTAGGTGTTAGAACTTCTGACAACCTCGGAAGTTCTGACCCAAACTATTTGAGACTTCTGATAGTTGCTAACAAAGTTGAACTTAGTATTTGCAATAAATTTTTAGATACGCCTATTCACCCCCCTCTAGGCATTGTTAGATCCTTTTAGGGAGTTAGGGAGAGAAGTGCAAAGTTCTAGAAGATCCCTTGAAGTTTGGACAATTCTTGTATCGGTCCTTTGTAAGACTCAAGTACTTTTACATTTATCTTCTCTAATTACTAAAATGTTCTCATGGTTATCTATTTTATGCTTAGTGGTTTAGGTAATCATAGTTAAGTGTAGTGTTTATGTGTTGGCATGGGATCTCCCTTCGACCGAATGCTCTAGTTATCAAATGTGGCTAGAGTAGTAATCGATAGTGTGGATGTAGTGTCTAGACTATCAGGTTACCTAAGGTTGCACCCAACCCTCCGGATAGGTGTGGTAGCCCTAGAGATGACATCTTCGACAAGGCCTTTATATTCCACCATGGTATGGTTGGTGTTTCATAAAATCTTTTTTAGGATTGTAAAGGAACCGCTACTCTGAAGTGCCCTGGTGTGATCGCTGTGTTTGACCTCTATTTAGTTAATCCCTTTGGTATGAACTAGAATAGAACCATAGTAATGGAGAAGTAAATAGGAACTTTGTGCTCTCCTGTTGTCCTAGCTTAGCTTGTTTGCTCTGCCATCTTATCATGGAGTTCTCCTCCGTGTGTCATTTATCTAAAACTCAAACTATATCTTTTACCCTTGCACTAGTTTAGTCTCACCATAGTCACACTTTCCTCTCATATCCCCACAACACCACCTCCCACTGTTCTCCCTCCCCGGACAACTTTGATTAGAACTCCCCATGACCGCTTACAAACTCTAACACTAAGGCAAATTAATTAGAATAAAAGGTGACCCTAACAACAACTATTTTGCTAGCATCTATCTGCCCGCAAAGCAAGTGTCCTAAACATTTCATTTCTTGTAGGAAGTTAAACACTGCTCCAAGCTAGATCACTCAAACTAACTAGAGGCCAACAACTACAACTAGTAGAGCTACACAATGAAACTAAACTAGTTACTCTACTCAACTACGCTACACATGCAATTACTACCAAGTTAAGTACAATAATGTAAAGAACAAGTGCAGAGTTGCAAACCAACTAGGCAAGTCGGAGACAATGATGTAACCTCGAGGCCCTCATTGTGCAAGTATCTCTTTATGATTACTTCACATACTAAGCAAGTTGCTAGTGCCCCCAACCAGGGGCACTAGATATTTTTGGTGGGTGTAGAAAAATTGCACCAAATCCCTTTTCTAAAATATTTTTCAAATTTGCTAACTCCAATTGTCTCCCAACTTGAACAACACCACTTAGACATTGCAATAGCTTTTCAAAAACTTTTTTGAAAGATTTTTTCACTTGCATCTTACCATGTCACTAGGTCTAATGCATATGCAAAGTTAGACATCACGTAGTCGCACTATATACCCACAACTATATTAGAGTTCTCCTCTTAATGGTATGATTATCTATCCTAAACCTACATGATGCACATCTAGCAAAATGGAAATTACTAGCTTATACCATTGCCTTTGGGCTTGTTTCCATTTCATTTCTCTTTACTTTTCTCTGAGGTTTAGCACTTGATCAACTTGTTGCCATCACCATCATCTCCATGGTAGCCAACTTACTCAACTCATGGGTGTTGACCTATCCTAGCTTATGACAACTATTAGCATTTGTTAGTCCACTAGTTGTTAGTTAATTACTAAAACAAAACTGGTGCTTTAACTGTTGCTCCTCCCTTCACCTCGTCTTCTCCACTGGGTGCACCTTGCATGGATGTAGCATCTGGTACCCATGTTATTTTCTCCATTGGTGGTGGCTTGCAATAGACGCGCGAACAGCGAACGATCCCTCATCTTTGGTGGATTTGACTTCTATTCTCCTACCGACGTGGTTCATCTTATTTGTTGGTGTTGGCTCTCACAACCATGGCATGGCTAGTGGGTCCACATTTTGTCTTCTCCACCTCATCAATGTCATAGCGGCTCACACTACCGTGGTCCTCTCTGTCCTCCCCATCCTTGTATACGCCAACTTCATGATCTGGATCCACCATCACCAACATGGGCTATTGTTACCCTCCTCCCCTCACTCTCTCCTCATAGATCTACTTTAGAAGCTATGTCTTTATGTCTACTCACAAATCTATGGCAGAGATGACACAATGGACAAACGATTTTGACCTACGACAGAGGTGGAGTGAGCTGGTGGATTCGATATGTGGTGGAGATGGTGTGTGTGGGGCAGGCCGTCAGGCTTGGCGGCGAACTTGACGGGCTCAGTTGGCTTCGCAGCAAACTTGACTAGCTTAATGGGTTTGGCAGCGAACTCGGCAGGCTCAATGATGAGCCTGACGTCAGACTCATTTTGTTTGATTTTAATTCCATTTTAGAGGCGGGCATTGGTAGATGCCTGCCTCTAGAGTTCCATTTCCAAAGACATGTATTGTTAGGTACCCATGCCTAAAGTTCCATCTACGCATACATGGATCACATCCCCACCTTGGTATATCTTTGATTTATATTAACTAGCAAATATGCCCGTGCGTTGCAACGGGATAGAAAAATATCTAGCACTTCTTAAAAAATAAAAATAAAATTGATATTTAACCGTTTTACTATGTCAAAATTAAATGTCAATGTTAGCAATAATATGTCTATTTAATATTCACCCTATATATTGAATTAAAATATGACTTGATTTTGTCCTTCTATGTATCATAAAGCACACAAATATTAAGGACACAGATGTATCATAACTACAACATTTTATTATCCAAACGTTAGTATATTCAAATATATAGTTTCGTCGGAAAAAAAACTACCAAAAAGTTAATGAAAACAAATATTACATATCCTTATAGATTTATTTAGTTTTCCTCATTCTTTAAAATTACATCTATAATTTATTTATGATGACTATGACATCTGTCAATTCAAATACAACATTTATATACCTTTTCTCTCCTGTTGTAAGCTAAAAAATACTCATAAATATATCATATCTTATAAGATATATGTAAATATTCAAAATACAAAAGGCCAGCAATGAAAATACCAAAATAAGACGCAAGCAAAAGAAGAACGAAAAAAAGGAATCGATGGTTCTGTGCCTTACCCTTATCCCATCACACACGCAGCGGCATATTACCGCATCGCTTGTAGTGGCTCGGCATCGCCGCCGCCAGCCTCACACGTCGCTCGCGCCGCCGCCTCCGGCCCTCCAGCGCCGGCCTCGTCGTTCCCCGTGCTGAGCCTCCTCTATTCCTCTAGTGTCGGCTTCCACGCTGGCCTCCTTGTCTCTCCCCGCGGCGGTTTTGCTCACTCGGCCTCACCTGGTGCACCTCGCTGCCGCCGTCATGGCCTTCACCGACGCCACGGCCCTGGTGCGCTTGCATTTCGCCGACTTTGTCCAATCCCGCATGCTCATGTAAACATATTTGATTTGTACCCACCGCCTGCTTCCTTGATTCTATATTCGATTTGGTCTAGTTGTCCACATTGGTTTCGATTTGGTACATGTGGATTTACAATTTTGTTGTCGAGCTTTCTGTATTGTGGACGCAGGATTTCTCAAGCCATGGCCGAGACAAATCAGGACGTTCCATAGCCGGACCAAGGGCACGAGCGGCCTTGCACCGCTGCTACGCCCAGGCTCCGCGTAGCCGGCCGACGCACACGCAATTTGGCGGTCGGGGACCGCAGTCCGGTGCGCCACGGCCTCACGTCACGCGCACGACTTCGTGTCCAACTCCAAGGCGGACTCTGGCCGCATCGTGGCCCCACGGGGAGGCAGGCAGAAAAACAAGTGGAGGCGAAATTTTCTCTTTTATTAATATACTTAGTAAATATGCCCGTGCGTTGCAACGGGAAGAAACACTATATTATTATGCCTAAGCGCTTAACGTGAAAAATAATCTTTGAGATTATCATCGAACCTTTTTGTATCATTTATATATATCAATATTATTTGTAACATACGTGCGGTCGAGCTAATAGAAGAGAATAAATGTTTCTTTTTAAGCCAATTGTGCAACTGCCCCTGTTCTTATTAGGGAAATTTGTGCAATTGAAAACTAAAAACAAGGGAAACGAGCAAAGTTTAAAAAATAAGGGCAAACGAGCAATTAGACTTGAGAATAGGGGCGGATTGCATAATTGTTCCTTCTTTTTTTTGAGAGGGAGAGAATGAAGGCGGCAACAATTATTATCTGTAGCCATCATACGCCCGTGGGCTTTATTTTTCGGCTACGAGCTTGGGCCGCGCAAGTCTTGCGCCGTTCCACGTTGTCCTACAGATTCACTTAGCTGTTGGCTCGATTTGAACCGTGGATGCAAATCCGACGATTGAGAATGGTCTTGCCGTGAACAAATGCACTCCGCGCCAAAAACCCTAGATTCACTTTCCCTTGTTCCTTCGTCTTCCCCATGGGAAATTATGAAATATGACCCATTATTCGCGTGCCCGAAGAACAATTTGACCCATAATTCGCATGTCTTATAAAAAATGATCCATGTAATGTGAATTGTTATTAAATCTAAACCTTTCGAGGAGTTACTCTATTTCAATAATTCTAGGGGCCGTTTTTCACTATTCAGGGGCATGAAAAAGACGTTGCTGCCCCTCCCTCATTCAGTGACACCTGTGTTACACTTTCCATCTTCAACTTCCCACCGTCACTCCAAGCAAAACAATCTAATCCTAACCACCTCGATTCACGTGTGGAGTTAAGGAAAAAATATCACCAAATACGAACATTAATGACGTGAACAAGCAGCTGCTGCTCTTGGTCTTCAATCCGCATGATGGAGTAGCACGATGCAGCTCCACGAAGTAACACAGCGGCAGCAGAAAATTTCCTCAGACAACGGCAACATATGCACAGGAATAGCGTTGAGAATTTCCTGCGTCCCCGTATGGGACTCCCAGACAGCAAGCCTGGCACCTCCGATCTCTGCCTGCCAGCGAATTCGACTCTGCCTCGGTGACAGACGGCAGGACGAAGGGAGGACGACGGGTGGCAGACGGAAGGCAGACTCAAAAAGGTAGACAAGAAATTTTCTCTTTTTATTAATAGGTATAGATATAATAGATTTTGTGGCAGAGGGATGTGGACAAGCTACCTGTGAAAATGCTAAACAATTAACTGTGAAAATCAGTTTTGTAGTAGTGGCGCATTGGGAAGATTAACCCATTGTGTTAGTGTTTTTTAACCAAACTCATATTATAATATATAATATAAGTATGATCGTAGTACTCGCTCCGTCAAGAAAATATGCAATTCTATCATAGTAACATATTTTAGTACATCAACTTTGACCAATTATAGATAAAAAACTGTAAATAGTTATGATACCAAATAAGTATCATTAGAGTAATTATGAAATTTCATAATAATTTAATTTGGAGTCATTAAATTCTATTGATTGAAAATTTGGTCACACGTGAAGTGCTTTATCGTACACGCAACCGACAGTTGCATCGTTTGACAGAGGAGTATTTTGGATGAACAAAATCACCCGTGAAATTCAGACATATATGGACCAAGATATGTACGTATCTTCACATAGCAGCCAACCATAGTTTACACTTTACAGTGCCACAATAACATATAATATGCTATGCATGTATATAATAATACAATAGCCTCAGCAAAGGGTTATTTATTTCGCAAACCACCATAAATAAACCATCAAAAGAAGGGGCAGGTGTACAAGTACAACCACAACCACCGGGTTGGTTTCTCCTCCAGTCTTGTGCATCCTATATAATATATGTCCTATGTGTTGACAAATCTGCAGGTCTTCCTGACCTCGCCGCCGGCAGGGTTTGTGATGTTGCCCATCTTCACCATGGAGTCGGAGAACTGCTTGAAGAAGGCCTCCGGGTCGGCCCAGTACTTGTTGACGGTGTCGGAGGTGGAGTAGCCGGCGATGCTGGACCACATCTCCTGGTCCGAGTTGAGGAGGCCCTCGCCCTTGATGAGCGTCTCGAAGTAGGCGTTGTCGAACACCGCGGAGGTGTAGCTGTCCATGGCGCTGATGTTGTCGTCGCCGCCGTCCCGCGGGCACACCTCCTTGAGCTTGCTGAGGTACGTCTCCGACGACGGGTTGTACTTGGACGTCAGCTCGAAGTCGCCATAGACTCTGTCCCTGAAATTCGCGCACCTGGCGAATCCGATCGTGTGGGATCCTACATATACAGACATTTATATAGTTGAGTAGCGTTCAAGAGTTGGAAAGAGTGGTGAGGAATTGGAGGGAGGAGATAGCATACCGACGAGGGCCACCATGTCAGTGGCATCAAGGCCCTTCTCCCAGAACTTTGCAATGAGCGTGAGGAGGCCTTGCTGAGCAGTCGGGATGTCGTTGTTTGCTAGGTCCAGGCTCGCCTTCTTGGAGTCCAATCTTCCTACTGGGACATCCCAGTAAGGCCCACCAACCTGAACACATAGTTTTCAGTCAGTTCTGAATGTGTAGTAATATTAGCCTAGTGAAAGTGAAATTGCTCTGACAAAAAGAAAAATAAGGTAGCTAATGCATCCATGCGTCGCACAAAACAGGAAAACAGAACAGGGTGTGCAGATAGATGTGGTTTGTTTTGGTTTACCAGCACAACCGCGTCCCTAGCTGCAATCGCCAGCAGGTCCTCCGCGCAAGAAACGGTTCCAGGGCACTCAGCTTCCAGCTTCTCCTTGATCTTGTCGACCAGCTCGAAACCTTTCAGCGAGTTGGCGTTCTGCTCCGCCCCCTTCTCTCCGATCAGGGTCGCCGTGTCGTCCAGCAGCACTGATCCGTCGCAGCCCTGCAAATCAAGATTGATCGTTCAGAGTTCAGATAGATGTTCAGCTGCTGCGATGCATTGGCTGATGAGAATGAAGACTGACCTGCACGAAGCAGTCATGGAAATGGAGCCGGAGCATGAGCGCGGCGTTGCGCGTGTCAGCTTGCACCGCGCACTCCATCTCCGTCCGGACGACGTGCTCCACGTTGGGGCACGTCTTGGAGTAGTATTCCAGGCTCAGCTTCGACGGGTCCTGCGCCGCCACAAGCGACGCCGGCACGCCGGCTAGGAGGAGGAGGAGACATGATGCAAAGATGAAGAGGGCAAACGACGATGCCTTGAAGCAGCACAAGACGCCTGTGGTGGCCATGGACCTCAAGCTGTTTCTTCTGTTTCCTCGGCAGCAGGTAGCTGATGTTTCTGTTGCAAGCTTCAGGGCCTGCATGTGCTTTATATATATACCAATGGCAAAGTGAGACCGACGAGGCTACGTGGTGCACATGGAGAAACCTAAGGGTCAAGAGGGAGATGAACCAACCCTGATGTGGTTGGTGGAGTAAGCAAGCTGAAAGGAGCAGTATTTCTGTTCGCAGCATAACTTGGGTCAAACCTTTGTACTAGCGCGTGTTTGGTGGTTTATGGGTTCACCAATCGTGGAAAATCTTCAGAGCATCATCTGTCTCACAGATGCATCAAACTATTCTCTTCGATCTTGCATGCATGTACTGATGTACTACATATCATTTGGAATTGGATGGTTTGCTCAAAATTTTTTTTGGAATTGATGTTTCCAGGTGCTTACTGCTGGAGATTTGTTTAAAATAAATTCCAGAGAACCACAGGTGTCAAATGCAGATTATGAATTGCTGCTTGATTGTTTGTGTAAAATCTTATGTTCCTATGTTAGATAAGCTTCCCATGGACGAAAACAAGTAGTAGTTGAGCAGGGCCAGTTAGGCTAGACTGCGTTTTTTTTTTTCGCGTGCATTGTGCACGTGCTACATTAAGGGAAATCAGAGTTTATGATTACATCCTACTTATTCTTTGGCGAGATGCCATCAAGTAAAAAGGTCACACACGACATAAGTCGCCGGCTTAAACGGCGCAACAAGCTAGGATGTACTAAGTCTGGATAACTAGATGTGTGACTAAAGAGAGCGCTGGTTCACCTCACAGCTCCTCGTCCAGCTGAGCGAAGGAGCCGGGCTTCATCGGCGGGAAGAGTTCCACGACCGTGTGAGCTGCTGCAGGGGAGGGCACGTCGGACGAGAAGCGTCGTGGAAGCGTGCAGCCAAGACCGGTCGGGGTGTTAGACGGATCGTCCCGTCTCTTCCGTTCCACTTGTTCATGAGCACTCAGCGGGCTTGGCATTCCGGACGTGGATCCTCAGACGGACCGCGCAGCGAGCGGGAGCTGCGGCGAATGGAGTGGTCGCCGTGTACCAGTGGGATGCGTCGGCGGGCGGCAAGCGCAGCGAGGCTCCTTGATGGGGGCGACACGGGGAACCCGGGGAAGGCGACCCAGCGAAGCTTTGGTGGGCAGCCCTGCCACCGTGGCGCGCAGCGGTGCGGGGAGCAGGCACGTGGACCGCCGTCCCCGCAAGCGACATTGGTGTCCGAGACGACTGGGGCCTGGAGGAGGAAGTGTGGAGTGGCCGTCCCCAGCGGTCTCCTCGGCCCCCATTGCCGAGAGGTCTCCTAGGTGGGAGTAGGCGAACAAGCTGGGGCGGGGCCCGCAGTCCACGTAGTCTCAGGCCGCATCCTCCAGCCGGGTCGCCCCATCAAGATCGACGGTGGCCGCGGCGGCGGTAATCGCACGCGGCGCAAAGGTCGGCCCGCCTGCGCGAGGGGAGGCAAAGGTGGTCGGACTGTAGAGGAAGGGGTGGCACCGAGGTGGACGGAGCGTGGCGAGGGAGGCCGCCGCGAGCTCGTCGATCATCGGGTCCACTCGAGCAAGGGGAACAACGTCCACAAGCGGGTCTTGCACGAAGGGGTCATCGGGCGCGTCGTCGTTGTCCACCGGGGCAATGGACTGACGCGAACACCCGGTTGTAGTGGGACCGAAGGCGAGATGATCGGGCATAGGATCTGGCCAACGAAGAAGGTAGGTGCCGGCGCCCCGCCCACCCCCAATGGACGCCATGCCGGACACGCGGCGATGGCGACTTTGGCGATCATGAGCACAGCGTGTAGGGTCTGGACATGGCATCGAGGCT
Organism: Hyparrhenia diplandra; assembly: GCA_015847255.1. Taxonomy (NCBI): domain Eukaryota; kingdom Viridiplantae; phylum Streptophyta; class Magnoliopsida; order Poales; family Poaceae; genus Hyparrhenia; species Hyparrhenia diplandra. The sequence continues at coordinate 102,669 of JADLZK010007789.1, read as the reverse complement.
CCAGGCGCCCTGCACGGAGGAAGTCTTTGTGGCGGGAGACGGCAACGATGACTGCAGGTCCCTCGCCTGTGCCTCGTCTTTGAGCGGCAGTGAGAGATGCGGGGCGGAGCGGAGCAGCGGGCGGCGGCGTGATCCCTAGCCGACAATTGAAGCATAGCCCGGCGAGGATGGCGGCCGCAGTCGCCGACGACAAGTCTTGGGTGAGGCACGCCATCGGCCGACGCCGGCGCGCTGGGCGAGAATGAAGCCTTCCGTCGTCGGCGATGGGCGCTGACGGCGGAGAGAGCACTCAGCGGCCCGTCGCCGGCCCACGACGACGGCGCGATGTCGACATCAGCGGTGGCCAAGTCGCTGGTGGACGAGGGGCGCGCTTGGCCGGCAGAGGGCCGAGCCTGCGCGGGCGGCACCCGAGCCGTAGGGGGCGACGAGCGAGCCAGTGGGCGGCCGATGGCGACGGCGACGCCGTTTGTTCCTGGATCGGCATGATCCGGCGCCAGGGGCATCGTCTGTGGTGACAGAGGCATAGGGCTAGACTGTGTTTGTGCTACGTACTCCACTGCTACGGTGGTTACGGTACCTGCCTACCTCCATGTATCCATCACCATCAGATGATCAGACTGCAGACTTGAGAAACAAGGACATGTCTCCCTTTAGAACAAACAGAGACCAATAATTCCAGAAAGACGAGTATGCCTTGTATGAAAGCCCAAAATAGCATCTCACGCAGCTCCCTTATCTGTTACCTGCAGTGCATTTGCTTTACTAGTCACCATCTGCCAGAATTCCTGAGCGCTGGGACCCTCGCTGCAGTTGCTTAGGTCCTGGCAGCTCACCGGTCACCACCTCTTAGGCAGCTGCTGTAGATATACGCACTCGCGCAATGGAATAAAGATTGGTTTTGAAAGGGGGGGGGAAATTTGCTTTTGACGTACTGTATAAATAGAACTACCCGCCAGTAGGAAGGAATATTGATACTCAAATCAACATTTTTTTTAGACCAAAGGCGAAACCCTGCTTATATTGAAAGCGACAACGACAGTACTGCTGGGATTTCCAGCTTACACTTACACAGTTCAAATGTAAAAGACAGTGCACCATAAAGCTAGAAGGAAGATTACAAGCCGCAGACAGATATAGAAAGTAAAATGAAATCTTCCATAGTTTCCTGGTTGTCAGATAGTATATCACCTCAAAAGCACCTCTACATAGACCACCTCCACAACTTCAACCCCAGTCCAGAAAGGAAGATCTTCAGGCCATCTTCAACTCACCATACCACGCCAGTAGTCCTTCCTGCACCTTCTTCAGCACGTCCTCCATTGCCCAGCCCAGCTTGTCACTCGGTTTCAGAATTCTCATCCACTGCGTTAGCAAACCCACAACCTGATAAGCAATAGCCTTTGGCGATTTTATAAGATGATCATTGAAAACCCAGTCATTGCGGGTCTTCAATGAACTCCACACCAAACTGGCCAAATAGGAGTTATCTTTGTTAGTGCCTCGGCCCAACGGTGGGACTGGGGAGGGGCCGGCGGGGGGCGTGGCCCCCCTCTAAACAGAAAAAATTAGCCACTCTTAATCACAAAAGGCCAATTGATTACCGGTAGTGTTCACGTTGCTATTATGTTTCTTTCTCCGTGCGCGTGACGCGCAGTCATCAAGTCGAACGGCCACCGCCTGCGCGTTTTTTGACACGATGCGGAGTCAGCAACCAGCGATTGATATCTTGGCGGCGCGCGACAACTGCGGCAGGTGTGGACGGTGGCACAGCAGCGGCAGCGGGATCGTCGGCAACCATGGAGCAAAACGTGGCCGACTCTTCTGATAGCCCTCCGGTAAGCAAACCCTATTTTCCTAATTCTAATCTAAAATATAGTATGGCCCCCTCTTTATTTGTCCATCGGTTCCGCCACTGCCTCGGCCTATATCTTGCTAAAATCCTCAAAGTCCTGGATGGAGATAGGCCTTACATCCCATCAAAGACTAACTCTAATCCATACACAAACAATTTGGGAGATGTGACAGTTGAAGAACAAATGGTTTCTTCTAGTCTTGTCACAATATTTACACTTCTCATAGCCCTTTCCTTTCTTAAATTTTTAATTGCTCCCTATACTCAAATCAATATATGAGAAACTCACGGCGCAATGGTAAAGACCATTGGTTGGGGGCTCTCACCTAGGGTTGAAATCCCAGTGCGACACTCTTTGGATTTATTTCAGGATTTTCTCTACGGCGCTATGCATTAAGTGGTAGACGGCGTTCCTATCGACGGCGAAAGCCGTGGTGACTTCTTGAACTTCAAGATTTGCCGGCTCAGTCCTTGAAGGTGCTCATATAGGGGTAGGGTTTGCGTAAGTGTGTTCATAAGGGTGAATGTGCCTGCATGATGAGCGTCGGCGTTGTACTGTATAATCTAAAAAAAACAGATACAACAAATCCTTAGATTTTCCATAATATCCACCGTTTTCCACACTAGCTCAGGCCCCAAAACAAAAATTGAGCTATATATATAGAATGAAGCAGATGGAATGAGCTAGCCAGATGCATGCACTGAGTGAGGCAGAAAATATTCCTACTAGATCGAGCTATATATGTATATAGGCAGGCTGGCTAGTAGGCCACAAGGTACAGTAGCGACTTGTATGGGGTGTTAGATATTTGTGGATGGGCAGGGCGGCGGGTTGGAAACTATCTGGTGACATGGCAGGCGCGCTTTGCGGCTTTTCCTGTGCCTGTGCACCCGCTACCTCACGCTTGAGGTTCCAAAGGTGCAACGGCTAAGCCTTAGGGAGGGGGAGTGGCAACGACTGCCACAAAACACACCTCATGCTCACGCTTTGGAATCTCCCTTCACTTTCCCTTTTGCCCAAAGACCACCTCTCTCTCTCTACTATGCCGTCTTCTCTTCTGCTGTGCATAAAGAGCTACAAGGCCAGCAGCATCTCCCTTTGCCTCCTCCTCCCCTTTATGCTATACCATACACCAACAGCTTCACATTCTCTGCCTTTAGATTAGCTCAAAGTCCAAGGAATTAATATTGTTATGGATGCATATACTACTAGGTATGTTAGGAGCTAGTAGGACATAACAAGATATACCAGCAGATAGCTCGATCAGCAAGTGTCCTCCTCCTTCCTAGGATTAACAGTTGTTAGAGAATTGAGGCAACAAAGCTGGTCCAAGAGGATTACATACTGTACGTAGCTGCAATGCAAGTCAAGTTTAAGGCCGGCCAACGAAGAAGCATCAAATCTTTATCTGAAAACGACTCGCACAGGCGCTCGCGGTGGCGACATGCATCCAAAGCCAACCACAAGATAGGCCACACCGCACTGCTCCGCCGCACGAATGACGCCAAGTGTCACGCCATGGATTCCAAAGACACCCACCCCGGCCCTCCCCTCCTATTAGTAGTATTCTACACTGGACTTGCAGCTAGCCAACGTTGGTGACTCCACTTGAATTCCCCTTAGCTTCAGGCCATAACAGTCGTCGTCGATCCATCACTCACTGCAACAACACACGTACATATATAGCAGCAGGAAAATCGGAGCCATGAGAGGTAGAGGATCAGGAGAAGACATATACACCCACATACAGTGAATACAGTTGATCGGTCCTGCAAGCAAGCTAGTGCAAGTCCATCTCGATCATTTGATGAATTATAACTTCGGCGCCAACGAGGAGGCCGGCGGCGGGGAAGGAGCTGCCCAGCCCAAGCGCCAGCACCGGCGCCAGCATGGGCGAGGCCCTGCGACGGGTGCCGCGCCGCGCCCAGCGTGGTGTACTGCCACGCCGACGCGGCCTACCTGTGCGCGTCGTGCGACGCGCGCGTCCACGCCGCCAACCGCGTGGCGTCGCGCCACGAGCGCGTGCGCGTCTGCGAGCCTGCGAGCGCGCGCCCGCCGTGCTGGCGTGCCGCGCCGACGCCGCCGCGCTCTGCGCCGTCTGCGACGCCCTCGTCCACTCCGCCAACCCGCTCGCGGGGAGGCACCAGCGCGTGCCCGTGCTGCCGCTCCCCGTCGCGGCCATCCCGGCGGCTTCCGTGCTCGCCGAGGCAGCGGTGGCCGTGGCCGCGGCTGGTGACAAGGAAGAGGAGGTCGACTCGTGGCTGCTGCTCACCAAGGATCCAGCTGCGGACAACAACAACAACTGCAACTGCAGTAGCAACAACAACAACAACATCAGCAGCAACACCGCCAGCACCTTCTATGCAGATGTTGATGAGTACTTTGATCTGGTCGGCTACAATTCCTACTGTGACAACCACATCAATAGCAACGCAAAACAGCAGCAGCAGCAGCAGCAGATGCTGCTGCAGCAAACTGAATTTGGAGACAAGGAAGGAAGCGAGTACGCGGTGCCTTCACAGATGGCGATGGCCAATGAGCAGCAGCAGAGTGGCTATGGAGTTCTTGGGGCTGCTGAGCAGGCTGCCTCCATGACTGTCAGTGCTTACACAGACTCCATCAGTAACAGCGTGAGTCCATCTATTACTACTATTACTATCACTACATAATACTGTCTGTTGTGAGGTTTCAATGTTATTTGATAATAAGAGACCTGCAATCCCCTTATGATTCACATATTTCAGTGACCATTTATCGTTGATTCCATCTCAGATATCTTTCTCATCATCAATGGAGGTGGGCATAGTACCAGACAACATGGCAACGACGACGGACATGCCAAGCTCGGGGGGCATCCTGCTGACACCTGCTGGAGCCATCAGCCTCTTCTCGTCCGGTCCTTCGCTTCAGATGCCGCTTCACTTGACCTCCATGGACAGGGAAGCCAGGGTCCTGAGGTACAAGGAGAAGAAGAAGAGCAGAAAGTTCGAGAAGACCATACGTTATGCGACGAGGAAGACATATGCAGAAGAACGGCCCAGGATCAAGGGCCGCTTCGCCAAGAGATCTTCTGATATGGAAATCGAAGTGGACCAGATGTTCTCAACTGCAGCTCTGTCCTCTGATGGTAGCTACGGTACCGTTCCATGGTTCTGATCAAGGAACTTCGGTGAAGCATTTTATAATTATCTTAATTATAATAGGAACAACATGTTGACCATATTGATGAGGTCGAGTACAAGTAGTTGTAGGAAACTGGTGCTTTGAGGGTATTGTGTTTGTTTGGAAGCTTAAATGAACAATTACCTTGGCATTTGAGTTTTGGTTTGTAATAACTGCATAATATAGCAGGTCCAAGTATACTGTTAGTACCTGCTCAGTCACTCTAACAATTTTAAGTGGACAGATGGAGAGCAAAATAAATAAATAACATGGAATTGGAATTTGTGTGCAAATGATTCTTTGTTGCCACAGATTAGCAACAGAATATAGCCGTAAAGCAATGGAACAGGGACATGAGCTCGTGATTCGAAACACTGTAACCTGGATGTTTCAGTTATACCATGAGTAGTGGTCAGTGATCAACACTGTCTGATCTGATTTACGGAACAGTGAGAGTCAAAAGTACCTCAGGCTATTTCCTGAATCAAATAAGAGAATATATCAGAAAGTGCTTTCTCATGCTCAGTGCATTATATTCCTCTTTCCTTTAACCAGCAACCATTTCACGAATCTTGGTGACTTTATTTCTCGAGTACTACGGATGGAATGGAACATTCAGCAAATATCTGAGGCATCATTTCAGGACACTGATCCATCTCTGGCTAAACTTAAATGCTGCTTCCTAGGACACATTATCCTAGAAACCTATTCCTTGGAGCTGGTAGCGCTGTCAAAGAATACAGGGAAGCAACGCTTGGAGATCAAGGCAATTCTGGATGATGTTGAGGACATGACTGCCAACTTCAACTCATTTCAGGTTCTCCTCACCGAAAGACCGGCGACTTTTGCAGCACACTTATGTGCCCAACATGCTTCTTTATTAGCATCTTTTGTTTGGGCTGAGACAGCTAGCTTCTTCTAGCCTTGCCTGTAGTTTGATTGTAATAACAGTGTTTACTGTGAAGCGATTTGTCAAAAAAAAAAAAAAAAAAAAAAAAAGGTACTACCATCAAGCGCTGCTGAAGGGAGCTATATGTCTCCATATATAAGCATTACCAGAATCATGAATTGATTCTCAAAAAAAAACAAAATCCCGATTGCCCTGAGGGGCGGAAAAACGCCAAGGACATGGGCTAAACCGTTAAGGAAATGATATTTGACCATAAACCGTCAAGCAAACACACTCAAGAAAAAGGGAGCAAGGGAAATTAGATTTCTTGGAGGTTTTAGTGCTCAATTTCCTTGAAGGTTAGCCACCAAGGAAATCATGACCTGACTAAATTTGCGGAATGGTCAAGGAAATGCTAAGACCGCCAAGGAAAGTAGTTTTTTTTTAAAGGCCAACAACCTTCCAGAAAAGTATTTTTCTTGTCCATGACAACCTCCAAGGAAACACTCTAGACCGCCAAAGTTATTGTAGTTTCCTTCGCCAAGGTTATTTTTGTTTCCTTGGCTACTCTTCACCTCTAAGAAAATTATTGTTTTCCTTGACTGTCATTAACCGCCAAGCTAATTCTATTTCCTTAAGGGCCAGCCCGCAAGGAAATTTATACTAGCAATAAAAAATAAATGTAGTAATCAATATATTCTAATATTGAATCACTATATTCAATTGACACATAATGACATGCATATAGACATTACGGAGCTCAACCATTACAGAGCTCAACCATTACACATTGACATTAACATATCCATATAAGAATATTACAAGTGCATTAATTTTATCATTCATCTAGACATGAAGTACATACATCACATCACGCAAAGTTACTAATAGTTACCAAACTGGTAGGGGTACTAGTAACTCCTGTACCATCCCTCCCAACACACTATCTTTTGGCCCAAGTCATACATTTGCTGGTTGCATACCTACATTAGAAAATAGAACAAAGAATCGATTACTAAGCATGTATGAAATCAACATGGCTCGGTAAAAATACAATCAGCAAGGTTGTAACCATGTAAAATAAATTGATCCAGAAATCCCAAGAACATATATCTATGTTATTCTTAAAAAAAAACACACATATATCTATGTTGCAAACTTCTTTCATGGTTAACAATGAACCACAATGTTCATGGAAATGGACATTAGCAAGTATCGTTGGGTCTTAATATATGAGCCCTTTTATCAATCGGCTTCTATGAAATAGAAATAAAATCCTCTTTAGTGCAACTAACATATTCAAAATTAGAAAGATCTATTCTCATCAAGCAAGACCACCATGCCTCTGTTGACACCCAAAAATGGCGTGGTCTAAGTCACGGTAAAAATAGCTCTTCGGAATGTGACCGGACTCGTCGGGCGCGTCGGTCCAGCTTCGGTCATAGCTTCGGTCGGATCGCGCCTTGATCGGTTTTCGCAGAACCTCTGTTTAACCGATCGGACGGTCACCGGCGTCCGGTCCTCTCCTCATGAGTCCGGTCGGTCGGTGGGAAATAGGCTAATTTCAGGACATCGGCCGGGCGCGCCCCGTGAGTCGGTCCAGCGTCGGTCGGGGTCGGTCGGGCTGCGCGATAGCGATCGGGCTGCGAACCTTCTTGGAAATTCGGCCGGACTCGACCACGGGGCGTCGGTCAAGGCCGATTGTGCGTCGGTCGCCTCGGCGCAGGCCGCCCGTGTCGTGACGAGATCCGAACCGATTTGTTTCCAATCGTGTTTTGGTCGGTTTCGAGGCTTGGAAGCGTCTAAGGGCGGTTTCCTAAAAAGATAAGACCACCCTCCTCTATATAATAAAGAGGTTCATGACCGATTTGATCCCATCTACATCAATCGACAACCAATCTATCTCTGTCCCGTTTGTAGGTCATCTTCTTCCCTCAACCCCTCTCGTTGCTGTTCGGGCGGCGAACTCCGCGTTCTTCGTCGGCGTTCTAGGCGGCCACGCTGGTCCTAGAGCACCCCTCGCGTGCGTCCTCCCGGCGGGTCTTCCGGAGGTGCGTTGGAGGTTCTTCCAGCCGTCACCGAGCTCTCGTCACCCCTACCAATTCCTAGATCGGTTAGGGCGGCCACGCTGCGGTGCTCGCTGCTCCAAGGTTGTGTGCAACCTTCGTGGGCGTCAAGGCCCTCCCCCGTGTGTTGGTGTGAAGCCCTAGCTTTGCGTCAACAGCCTCCAAGCAAAGAAGCAATAGACATAGCAATATAGACTGATGTGTCTGGATGAACTACGTCAACTTGATCATCAACCCACTAGACAAGAAACTGGTGCAAGCTCAAGGAAGTGGATAATGTTCTAGTCCCAATGGTTAACTCCATAGAAACAATTCCCTTGGGACAAATGGGCTCTCTTCGAACCCCATTGATCACTATTTTATTTAGTCCCGATCAGCTCCTCGTCAAGACCTCCCAAAACTTCTTGTACAATGAGTATCGCATCAGATTCATACTTCCCGCTATCCACAACATGTGATTGATCGATGTTCCATTTATGTTGTTCTTCATATGTAGTGGCTTGTGATGATTTACAAAGTCCCCAAGCTTCTGAAATACAACACTTTGAGATGTGAAATTAAACTAAATCATCTTCACATCACCTTCCACCAAATAGTAATCAAATAAATATACGCCATCATCTATGTTTTCTAGAGAGGTCTTGAAATCCATTATTACTTCCTCTTTCTCACCTTTGGACTCCTCTAAAGTTGTAGGAGCAAAAGAGTGTCGTCAAAAATGGAACCAATAATGGTGGACGCATGAATCGACACAGAAGTTGGGAAAACTATCTCAGGCTGGTTTAGGAAGTGGCTTGGGACGATTTCTATTGTGCATAGTTGTTGGGGGAAAACTAGTCTGGGCCAAGTTTTGTAGCCTATTGCCTCACTTTGTCATTGGAGGGAGAAAAAAAATTCTTTGAAGATGTGTGCTTGTTTCATTGCTTCATCATTTTGCATGACACATTGATCAAAGACGGCCCCTTAAATATCTTCATAGACTATCTTTACAACTGTTTGTGACTACTCTTACCTTGGACGCCACAAGTGTCTCTGCTTGCACTAATCGTATACGATTGTTTGGCCTGTTTGTGATATGGTCACATCACAAACCTTTATGCACAAACTCGCAACCCATCCATCTGTAATGAAGTTGAGGCCCGTGTCATATGTCTACGAATTCTAGCATAGTGAAGTAAAAATAAGAAGACATAAGTTACTCGAATCCATGGGTCTGATAGAAGAAAAAGTTAAAACAAATTTTGAAAGGTAAACATGCACCAGTTCGAGCTTGGCAAAAAATACAGCATGAGGAAGAGATAGAACAATTGACGGCAAGTATGCATACATTACATGGATATTACAAAATAAAGACCATTATAAAGAAGCAAACACTGTTTGGAGTTAAAATATCACTAGAGAAATAAAGTGGACAAAATGTGGGTCTACTGGGAGTGCATGTGTAATTTTTACGAGAAGAGTCAACTCGACCTTCAGATAATTTGCTTCTGGTGGAATATGTAAGTACCCTACCCACATGATATGTCGCGATGTGTCTTATATATACATCAACATGGTACCTTGGCCCAATAGTGTAAAAAGCATGATGTTTTTACACCTTTTTTGGATGAAACAGGAGGGGTTTACCCCCTATTGGAATATATTAAACATGACAAAAGGAAGTACAAGGTAGCCTTCAGGGAACATAAAAGAAACAAGAAAAATAAGAAAAATTACAAGTGAGATTGTATCCATAAATGTAAGCTAAAAAGGATGTTGGACTTTGCTCGCAACTTAACTAGAGCAAGCTCTTTCTTGAAGACCTGAACATACACCGCCGAATAGAGTGTGGTATATCCTTGAAAATGACATTATTGTGCATCATCCAGATAGACCAACACATCGAAACCCTAATCTCCAAGGAGAAACATTGACAAAGTTGAGCTTTAAGACTTTCAATACACTATGCCACAACACCGAATCACCATTAGAACATCGGACGCTAAATATTTTTTTTTTCGGGGACGAGATAATCGACGCTAAACATACTTAGAGACGGTCCGACGCAAAAAGTAACATTTACGATGTTCTGGTCGACACTATAGATATCGACTTCAAAGATCTAACCATCTGACGCGAAAAATATATACAGAGACACGCTGCCTGACGCTGAAAATATTTGGACCCCACATAGGTCAAGCCTGCCACTTACTGCGCCCAGATTACATTGGGCTCCCACGTCAAATTTAGTTGGCCCGCGTTGGAATGAAACCCTAGTCAATCCACCCTTCTGGAAAGTAAAGAAAAGCATGTTTCTATTTTTCCTATTTTGTGCACTTCTGGAAAGTAAAGAAAAGCATGCATAATAATATAATCTTGAGAATTATTATACATGCACCTATGCTAGCTCAATATTTTGACCATTGCAACTCACTGTATGTAAATTTCATTCTTATTATGTAGATTGTATGTAAATTTCATTCTTATTATGCATTGGAGAGGGGATGTGCTCTGTTGTTGGCAACCATTGATTTTGTTTTTTAGTTTGTAGAAATGATTGTGTGCGCAAACATTAGTATCTCAAACACAAACTACTAGCCTTTTTGAGATGTGCATTCATGTAATCTTTTGGGGCCCGACCTTTGTTGGAGAATAAAACCGTGTGCAAGACAATGTATTGGTATATATGTATATGAGTTGACCTCCATGTGATGTATGTGTGTGTATCATTATGTGATGGACCTTAAGTTTGAAGCTGGGTATCATTTGTGCTACCTTCTAATTGTTTTTTTATTTTTGCATATTTATGTAGTCCGTCCGGACAATCGACGCTATAAATGCTTTGTCTGTTGGATGATCGGACGCTATATGTATGCTAACAGAGTATCGACGCTAAAGAAGAGCAATGGACGGTCTGACGCTAAACAAATGCACAACAGCAGACTATCTGACGCTATAAGTCTGGCCTGACGCTAAAGAGTTTTAGCGTCGGGACTTTACAACGTCACTGAAGTCCGACACTATATGTTACGAAGGTCGGATCATCGGACGCTATATGTGGCTTACAGCGTCAAACCATCCGAGGGTAATTGGGGTGTTGTGGTGTAGTGATAATTGAATAGGGATCTGAACTTCCAGGTATTACCGTAGAGAGTGTAAACCAAGAAGCACTAGCAAAAGGGAAGTTAAAAAAAAAGATGTGAAAGATCTTTATCAACATTCAAATGAGAAAGAAAGATTAGGGAGCTGCATATTCCTGCGTCTGAGCAAAGCTCGAGTATCGAGTCTGTCTTGTAAAACTATCCAAAAGATAATTTTCCGTTAGTTTTGATAGGAAGAATTCAATCACCACTTAAAAGTAGGGGAATTTGATGATGACTATGAGATTCTGATAGGCCTTGTTAGAAGCAAATGTCGTTCCCCATTTATGTTTGGAACTTTGGAGAACTCAAAAAACTGAGTTTTACACCTTATTGGAAAACTTTCAAGCTGGATTAAGATTCCACTCAGTAATCTTGACCCTTTGAAAGGACATGATTTACATACAAATGCTCTGTTCGTGTTCATGTTCCTCAGTTCAAATGCTGTGTGGGCTTACAATGGTGGGGCTCAAGCTATGGAATTTGAGGTGGGAGACGGATTAATGATCATGTGATTGCTCTTTTGAATGTATAACTGGCTCCCCTTATATAGAGTCCCATGGGCCAGGTTACAACAGAGTGTAGGTACCCTCAACCCGAGTGGTTGAGAGCCCGAGGGAGAGGAACCTTGGTCGCCAATCCATCTTGTCTTGTCTGGATTTTGCTGCACATTCGGATTTTGCTTGCTCCTTACGACAAGGCGGGCGTGACATGGTATCATTGTTGAGTCATGACAAACATTGTGGATGCGGTAGTTGTTCACTGACTCCGTCGTGCGACATGGGTATTCTTGCTAGCATCATAACTTTTGTATTTGAGGCGTGGGCGATGTTATGGTGTTGGCGTTGATGGCATCAACCGTCTTTGATCGTTGGCCAATCGATCTTCTTGTCTCTAGGGGCGTTGTCCCGACCTCTAGGGGCCAGGTCGAGCCCCGGACCGGGCTTTGTTGATACTTGAGCAGATGAGTTTTGGGGTCGTCGCGACCCATCTCATGTCGCGGTCATACGCCTATCCCGTTTGGTTGAATTCGGGCGATACGATGTCCTGGTTTTGTGTTGTCTGCGCAGGGGCATTAGAGGTGCGGGGGTGCTGCCCCGAGATACCGTGGTCCTGAGGCATGCCCGCCCTTTATGTCCTTGTGGAGTGGGGCGAGGATGCTAGTTCTTTTCATGCGTACTCGTGGCACCCAACCGCCCCCTTTCCTTTCATGTCGGTTTGGATAGGGAAAAGGTCATGGGCGGCTGCGTGGGGGCGAGAGAGGTCATGGCGACCTACGGTTCACGTGTATTGTACTCCGGCCTAGGGCTAGAGTCCCTCTAACGAGCTTATGTGCGTTTTAGCATGTTGGGCTGCCGGTGTGGTTTGGCAATCAATATCTTGAAGTACTTAGGGTATCACAATACTGACACTGCAAATACAAAGCATTGCTCTCACCTGTGACCATCATATAATATAGTACTTAGGGTATCATATAATTGATATAAGATGGAGAAGGTCAAATTCAAAGAAGTTAAAACTAAGAAAATGCTATATAATTTAGAAGGGGTGGAGTAAACTTGTATCAATTAGTCTTTTTTAATATATATAAGGATTAATTTCTAGCTTTGAAATTTTGATCAAGTAGTGAGCACTTTGTGCAACATTAACTGAGGTATTGGTATCAACTAGGCATGAGATTTTCGAAAATAGAGAAAAGGAAGAAAAAGGGGGGACACGAAAACATAAGCCTTGGACTTATGTGAGTTACAGTGTTTGAGTTTGCGTGGTTCAATCCGAAAGGGAACAATTTATTCCCAGTTACGATGAACTGGCCGGAGCAAGGCTGAGATGCAGGTTCAGCCCCATCGCCGATGGTTCCTCGGTGTCCTCGTCTGCCGCAGCGCACAACTCGTAGGACCGACCGATGCTGCTGCCGGTACCGCCGCGCAGCATCAACGGCTCAGGGCCGGCGTGGAACGGCAGACCCATGGTTCCTGCTGCTGGCTGGTGCGCGAGGTAGACCCAGCTGGCGATGGCGCCCGGGCTTACGGCGATGACGTGCCCTGGCGGCGGCTGTGACGACGTGAAGCCGGCGGCGCAGATGCCGCGCAAGCCAGCTGCAGCGGGGCCGCCGCCGTCAAGGACGCGGGCGGCGAACTGGCGCTCACGCTTCAGCTGCTGCCGCTCCTTCTTGTGCGCGTTCTGGTGTCCGCCAAGCGCCTGTGAGTTGGCGAACTCGCGGCAGCAGTACTGGCACTCGAACCTGCGCCTGTCGACCACTGGCCGGCGGCCGTCGTCCTGCGGCGGCGGAGGCTGCGCGACGATGTGATCGGCAATACCCTTGCCAGCCACGTCGTAGCCGAAGATCCTCAGAGACGAAGCGCTGGGCGTCCGCTTCGGCTGCTGCTCACACTCTATGTCCGCTGCCATGGATCGATGCTTGGACAGTAGTATACTTGCAGAGGAGCTCAGTTATCAGCTCGTCGTAGTGGGTTGTTGTAGTGCTGTTGATGCATACGGCGAAGTGAAGTGATGCGTATATGTAGCCCGCGGGGATCGGCCGGAAGTCGTACCTGCTCGGAGAAAACGAGGGAATGGACGAGAAAAAACTAGGGGTTTGCACTTCTTTTGCAGATCGAGGAGAGTAGGTAGGTGAACATAGAGAGAAGAGATAACCACACGCAAGCTTCCACCCAACTGGTGAATCATTCTAGAAATGGACCATGCATGTGAAAAGAAGCCATGTACCAAATACATCTAACCACCAGTAGCTTCCAAACACCATCCGCAGACGTTATGTTCACCTTCTGGACCACGCTGCAGCAGGCCTCCGACACAAGGATCTTGGGATTATTAGCCGGAAGCAAAGGTGAACCGTGAACTCCGCCATGCTTCTCCTGCCAACCCTGAAGTTTAAACTCCCTAAGGTTTGTCTTAGACCTTTCTGCTTCGTCTTTGCCGTTCTAGGTTCTCGCCTCTTTCTCCGTTCTCCCTCTCTCTCCCTTCTCCCTTGGAGGCTTGGAGGTCCCAGTACCTTTTTTTTTCGCCTGGCTGCAAAATTCAGGATTTGGCTTTGCGAAAATTTGGTCTTCCCGTTAATTTCCTGCCTGGTTCTTCATAGGTCTTCCTTTGCTATTGTTGCTACCCTTGGTCGTTGCAAGTTCCGTCTCTCCGATGATTCTGCTTCTGTGCAGTGCTCCACCGGTGGCATTGCAGGCGATCTTCACATCTCTCTCCCGAATGATTGGGATTTCAAATTCTTCCTTTCCTCAAAATTAATGCGCTTGTTCCTCTCCTTTGCATCTAATCTCAATAAGCTTACTTTGGATCAATGGTGGTCCAAATTGTTGGAACCCGATCAACGAGATTGACTAGGAATGTCGACGTCCACGGCGGCACGGTGACCGCATCAACACGACGAGTAGATTAAAACTGAAAAACAGAAACACGAGAAGAATGGATTGGTTCACGGCAGCGTATGCTATGAGAACTCAACTCCTATGAGAACTATGAGAACTCCAAAATAGATCACATGATTCTCATCCGATGGCTATAGGAAGAGGTGGGTTAATTTAGCACTTAAACCCTCCCCACTCATCCCATCTAATCACAGTTTTTGGCTAATCTCCCCTAATCCCCATGCCCCACCCTAATCCCCGGCGTGGGGCTTCCTGTGCATCGCGTCGATGTCGCCGTATGCCGAGCACGCCGCCCCATAAAAACCAGACCGCCGCCGCCGCGGGTCCCCCTCACGTGTCCGTCCCCGGAAGCCGAGCACGTCATGGACTCCGCCGTGGCCGTCATGGACTCCGCCGTGGCCGTCATGGACGCCGCCGCCCGGGGACTCGGGCGTGCCGTGCTTCGACACCACCGCCCGGGACAACGCCACCTTCAATGATTCTGTCTCCATTGACGCGATCGGCGCCGGGTAGGAGCCTACCTTGAACATCCAAGCACACAACGGCTGAATCTTCTCCTAGTAAAGATGTAAGTTACAATGGCCTGAAGTTTCTTGTTCATAGTACCATCCGCATAGTTCGAGAACTAGATCCTTCCTTCAGCACACACGAGCATGGCTTTGGGGTGCTACGTTGCTTCTATGAAATCAGCTTGATACTTCAGCGGATTCCTATGAAGATGGCGGCAGTTCGCCGGGTTCAAGGTGATGGTCTCCATGTCCCTCCACAAGCTCATTTGCTTTGCGGAGGAGTGGCGCTCATCCGCAGAGTCGTCCATGGATTCGATCCTCAAGGCGTCGGCCGCCACATCTCTATGGTTAGAGGACACATCGACGAGGATAGCGCGTGCCTTGAGTTCCGACCACCGCGGCCCGGCTTCAAACGAACAACATTTGCCGCCACTTCACACATCTGAGCCACAACGGCTCTAGCGGGGATCGACCTCAACGTCACCATGTCCACATCCACGGTGTGTTGCCGCCACGAGTCGACATGCCCACGGGGGCCCCAAGCACGGGGGGAGTCTCCTCGGGCGCTCCCCGCCATACACCAAAAAAACGGTATGGGTCCGCGTCCCACCTCTCCACCTTTGTTGTCCGATGATTTGTAGCACCATCACCCCTTATTTCCTAATATGGAATTCCCCAAATTTGATGGTTCTAACTTCGTCTTTGGTGGTCGAGACCTTCTTTGAGGTCTATGCGGTGCGAGGATCGGATGAAAACCCGCTTTGCTATGCTCAATTTATAGAATGTAGCCGCGACGTGGTTGCAAACCGCTACGAGGGCAGATTGTGGACTGGAACAAATTGGCGGAGATGGTGCCTGCCAAATTCAACAAGGACCAAGTACCAAGTCTTGCTCGAGCAACTAAATTCGCTTGAAAGCGATCGGGGATGGTGATGGAGTACCAGAAGGACTTCGAGAAGATTGCGCATGGATTCCTACTGTACAACTCGGCGTTCGATGACACGTTCTTCATCACACACTTTGTGGCAGGTCTGCATGATAACATCAGAGCATCATTTCTACGTGACGACATCAGAGCCATTTGGTGTTGATCCAAGAACAAGAGGCGAAGTTGCACACCAAGGCCTCTAGGAAGGATTTCACCAGAGGACCTGCTCGCAATACAGGAGGAGGTGACAAAGCCAAGCATACAGAGACGGCCAAGACTGACACTGAGGATAAGCTGGCAGGTCTCAAGTTGTTTTGACGCTACAATGCACTCGCTTCAAGTGCGGTTAGAAATGGAATCCTGCTCACACTTGTCGTGCACATGTTTCATTACATGTCCTTGAAGAGTCCTTAGATGCCATGAATATTGTGGAGACGAATTATGACATAGAAGGTGAAGAATTGGGTGACACTATTGAGGACTAGGAAGTGATGGCAGTAGATTCAACTCAATCCCAACCCAAGGTTGCCAGGCAAACACTTAAATTGCTTGCAAAGATTGGGAAACATTAGCTTCTTGTTTTGGTGGACTCTGGCAGTGGGGGAACATTTGTCAATGCACAATTGGTGGCTCAGCTATCATTACCCATAGTTCCCTTTACTCCTAGTAAATTTAGAACAACTGATGGAGGGTTGATGTTGTGTGATCAAGCAGTGTCATAGCTGAATTGGTTTATTCAGGGGCACCACTTTGTGTCTGAAGCCAAGGTCTTACCCCTAAAGTGCTATGATCTCATTGTGGCAGAGGACTGGTCGGAAACATTCAGTCCAATGGTGGTGGATTATAAACTCAAGACCATTCAGTTTACTCATGATGGAAAGCAAATCAAGTTGCAAGGAGTTGTGGAAATGATCGATTACTCTTTTTGTGAGTGCTCACAAACTAAGAGGATTAACAAAACATGGAGCCATTTCTCGTGTTCGGATGATTATGCCCGAGGCAACATCGGTGGAGCACTCGATTCTAGTGGAGATCAAGGAGTTGAAATACCAACAATAGTTGAGTCCTTGTTGACTAGGTACAACCATCTATTTGCTGAACCAAGTGGTTTACCCCCTGTTAGAACAGCTGACGACATAATACCTCTGAGGGAGCTCAAACTGTTAAGGTCAGACCTTATAGGTATTCTCCGATCTTAAAATCAGAGATAGAGAAATAGTTAAAGCGGATGTTATTTCACGGAATCATAAGAGCCAACTCAAGCTCTTTTGCTTCACCAAATCTGTTAGTAAGAAAGAAGGATTGGACTTGAAGGTTTTGTAATCGACTATAAGCATTTGAATGCTACCACCATCAAGAACAAACAACCAATGCATGTAGTAGATGAATTATTGGATGAATTGGCTGGATCATAGTGATTTACTAAATTGGATTTGAGATCCGGCTATAATTAGATTTGCATGGCTACTAGAGAAGAATACAAGACTGCATTCGAGAACACTTCATGGTCTGTTTGAATTCATGGTCATGCCATTTGGGCTTAACAATGCCCCTACAACATTTCAGAGTCTGATGAATGAGATTTTTGCTAAATTGCTAAGACAAGGAGTGTTAGTCTTTATGGATGATATCATTGTGTACTCCAAGACCTTAGAAGAGCATGTGGAATTGCTAGAAAAGTTCTTTGAGATTCTCCGTAGCATCAATTCTTGATAAAGAAATCCAAGTGCTCTTTTGCTACCACAAGTGTGGATTATCCCGCCATGTCATATCAAGAGCTAGAGTTGCAAATGACAATTCTAAGATCTAGGTTGTGCAAGATTAGCCAACACCTAGCAATATCAAGCGATTAAGAGGGTTCTTGGGTTTAACTAGATACTATAGGAAGTTTATACGGAACTATGGCTTAATTTGCATACCATTGACTCATTTATTAAAGAAGAATGCACCATTTCTTTGGACTTTTGTCACTAAAACTGCCTTTCGGACATTGAAAGCAAGTTCATACATGCCCCTATCCTAGCTGTACGACTTCACTAAGTCATTTGTGGTGGAAATTGATGATTGTGATGTGGGCATAGGTGTTGTGTTGCGGCAAGACAACCACCCAAAGTGGCATATTTGAGCAAAGCATTGGGTCCCAAAAATCAAGGACTATGAGTTTATGAGAAAGGGTGCATGGCAATACCGATGGCGGTGAAGAAATAGAGACCTTATCTGCGCAAAGATGCACATTTTATCATCAAGACTCCGACTATAGAAGCCTCTAGCATCTCACTAACCAAAAGAGTGAATACTAAACTGCAAATGAAGGCCCTATTGAAATTAATGGATTTGCAAAATTCAATCCAATATAAGGGAGCTCATAATGCATTTCCGATGCATTATCTAGATGTGAACATGAGAATAATGCTCTAGCAATTTCACGAGTGTATTCCTACTTGGGTGCGAGAAGTTACAAGAAGGATATGATGATGATCCTCAAGCTAAAAAAAAACTGTTGGCTAAACTATCTATAGATGCTAACAAATAGTCATCAAGACTACGCATTGTAGAGTGGAATACTCAAGTGTAAAGGAAGAATCGGATGTATGCAAAACAAAGTTGCACATAACCATATTTTGATTGCTCTCGCATGCAAGTGGTGTGGGTGGCCACTCCGGGATCAATGCAACATACTCTAGAGTTAAGCAACTCTTTGCTTGGCCTGGCTTGAAGGCATCTCTATAAGAAATTTTGAACCAATGTCAAATCTGCCAAGAAGAGAAAAACAAAAAGAATCAAGAAACTAAGATTATTGCAACCCTTGCCATTACATGAGCAAGCTTTGGAGATAGTCACTACGGACTTCATTGAGGGTCCACTTTGTATCGATGGACATAATGCACTTGTTGGTGGTCATTGGTTCACAAAGTATGAGCACTTCATTCCTTTGAAACACCCATTGACAACATTATAGATAGCTCACATTTTTCCAGCAAATATTTACAAGTTACATGGGCTACCCAAGAAGATAATTTCTGATAGGGACAAAGTGTTCACTAATGTTGTGGCAACAATTATTTGAGCTAACTGATGTTAAATTGTTGATGGGTTCCTCATATCACCTTGAGACTGATGGCAAATTGAAAGGCTCAATCAGTGTGTTGAAGCCTTCTTACGGTCTAAAATTCATTGTTGTCCCAAAAAGTGGAGTAAGTGGATCTTAGTTGCTGAATTCTGGTACAATACCTCCACTCATTCAGCTCTTGGCAAGTCACCTTTTGAGATGCTGTATGGATACACACCAAGACAGTAAGGGGTCTCAAATTTGCAGTTTTGCACTATACTAGAACCGTGAGCAATGGCTCACTAAAAGAGAATTCCTTTCTCGCCTAATCAAACAACAACTCAATAGAGCCCAACAAAGAATGAAAGATCGGGCAAACAAAATGAGGACAAAAAAGAGAATTTGAAGAAGGAGAAATGGTTTTCCTCAAGTCAACCATATGTTCAATCCTCAATTGCCAATCGATCAAATTAAAAGCTATCCTTTCGTTTCTATGGACCATTCAAGATAATAAAGAGAGTAGGGCTCGTTGCTTACAAATTGGAGTTACCACCGAAGCAAAGATTCACCCAGGTGGTGCATGTCTCCCAACTCAAGAAGCATACTCCAACCACAATCACTATAAGTATAGACTTATCCACCGCTTTGTGTTGATCCGAGAGGTCATTCAAGAGCATGTTCAAGTCTTTGGAGGGTCATGTTGACAAGGAGGTTTCATAATGTTTGATTGAATGGAGCAATCTGCCGGGAGGGAATGGCTACACAGGAAGATACTTCGACTTTGTCGGTGCATTTGTTGGAAGAGTAGCGCCAAGGCTAAGCTTGAGGATAAGCTTTCTCGATAAGAAGGAGAGAATGTTAGGATATGGTCCATGGGCCGAAAGTACCATAGTGGGCCAAATCGCCATGTAACCGGGTTTAGATTTGAGTTCTAGTTGACAAGACTCCCACAACTTGGAATGGAAGAAAACACCTAAATTAGGATAAATTGGACCTTTTTCCTTATTTTAGAGCCCAAGATATGCCTTGACGGGACTAAATCATGGACGCGACCGCGAGTTAAGCTAACTCGCGGTTCATCCCCTGACAAACAAACTTTCTTATCTAGGAAAGAATCCATTCCCACAATTTTTTCTTTTTTGGAAACTTTTATATTTTTAACAAAAAATGAGTTATAAAACTGTACATATAACTTTTAACTTATTATACATATAAGTTATTATATATAACTTATTACATAACATCTAACTTATACAAGTTATAAAGTTACGTCTAACTTATTATATATAACTTGTTATATATAACTTATTATATATAACTTATTACATAAAACACATATCCTACTACTAATCCTACTACTAAAAAGAACGAAACAGAGACTCTCTTCGGCGGAGCGACATGCGTCGCCCCGCCCGCTTTTACGGCGCCCCCCCACATGTGGCTAGGACAACCCCCGCAGTTTGCATGCTAAGAATAGAAAACTAATATTTTCATCCCACAAGATTTGCATGACTACATGCAATGAAAAAAAAAGATATGGTGTGCATGATGAAGAACTCGACCCTATTTTAGATGGAAAAAAAAACTTAAAATGAATATGATCGAATCTAAAAGAAAGGATTGAAAAAAATTCTATTGTAGGAATAAAAATTCTCTCGTATGAAAGATGTACTCCCTTGGTTCCACAAAACATGCAATTCTCACATCCGGAGGAGTCAATCATGGCAAACCTTGACTAAAATTATTTGAAAAAAGGACAAATATTTATGAGACAAAATAAGTACATTTAGATTAGTTTTGAAATATATTTTCATAATAAACGCTTCCTATAATTACGTGTTTATTTGGAACGGAGTGTACGATCAGACTCTATCTAGAAAAAAAATCTCCGGTACAAAATACATTAGATAGGAAAAAATATAAGGAAGAAGATCTAATCAAATATTTACTACACGACAGATTAGAATGGATAGACACAAGTGAACGCAAGGAATATGATTAGACCATTGAAAAAAACTAAACAAATCTCTATGGATTCGATTTGGTTCTATTAAAAATTTAATGCCGCTAATAAGAAAATTGAAAAGCTTTGGGACATACATTCCACCTCAAGCAAACCGGAGCTTGATGCCGAGCGAGAATGAGAGAGCATTGTATTAGCAATCGTGAGCTTTGATGAATATAGCTAATCGCATCCCCGAGATCTTGATTCGCTACCTCCCTAGAATTTGTATCCATACTATGCACACATTCTAAAATCAAAAAGTATTATTTATGAATTATAGTTGAACAAATAAAATTTTATTCATGTTTCTTGCTTCAAGAAAGAATTATAGTTGACATGCAATTAGTTCGACATGTCTATAATTTTTATGGTATATGCAATCGTCCATTTTAAAAGGATGAGAATTATGGGGATCAAGCAAACTTGTGTTCAGAAGAAAATATTTCTCTCATACAAAGTATAATGATCTAAACCGTTGAGAAATAAAGGTAGCTTAAAAATTGTAAGCATAGGAAATACAAAATCTAAGGCCTAGAACTGTGGTATATTGTTCTCTTCTTTTCTCACACAACTATTATGAGTACAAGTCTGTACTCTTATTGGAAGCATGTAATCTTGTTGAAACGGAAGTGTCAAGTGAGCAGTATAACACCCGTAGCAATGCACGGGCATGATCCTAGTACATGTTATAAAGCTAACTCTAACTTATATATATAACTTATTACATCAAACACATAACTTACACACACTACAAAGTTACGCCTAACTTATTATACATAACTTATACATGTTATAAAGTTACTTGTAACTTATATATGTAACTTATTACATTAAACAAAGTTACATCTAACTTTACATATAACTTTTATGTGTAACTGAAGGACCGAAACGGCGACCAGAGGGGGGGTGAATGGGAGCCTCGATTTTCCTTTTCAATTTTGGGTCATCGGCTCAACCCCCGTCCTCAAAAACAAACTCATACAAGGTCCGGATAACACACGTGCTAACTGGTAGCAAGGTGTTACAAGCAAAGAGAGCACCGAGATGTCCACGACCCAAATGATTGGGTGGATGTTCCCTAGGAACACAGCGGGACACCTCAAACTATCGCACACGACCGACGAGAGCAAAGATCGAACCGGAGGACTGAAAAAGAGTCACTCGACTTCTATAGAGAAGAAGTGAGTTCTCAAAACTAAAATACCAACGCCAACTTGTGGCAAGAGTACTTAGAAGGATTCCTCGGATCAATAGAATGTCATCGCAAAAGTCGGATCTCAAATCGAAGCACAAGTGAATAAATCATGGATTAAATAGCAAGTGAGAAAATCAAACTCAAGCGGTGAATAAGCAATGAATGCTCCTGTAGTTAAAAAACAACACAACGATCAAACTCTCACTTGCTGGACGTTGGTGCTAGCAACTTGCTCAAGTAAACAAATCAAGGTACTATTGCTTGAAAGTGACGTATCAAGAAATCACAAGCTAAACCAAGAACAAGCTGACTAGGACTTGTTGGACTGCACTGCCGCAGGGAGCTACGAGATGACCATGATTGCTAGAAACAATAATTCACAGATGCAAGGTAACGAAGCTGATTCAATTTCCGATTAACAAAGTTGCTACCTGCTGTCTACCTTGAGAAGGATGCAGAGTGCAAGGTCGAGCTGCAAACTGCTACGGGCCTGACGGACTTGCTCTAGGTAACAGCAATCCTGAAGCTGAGATTGCCTCGATGATGATGAGCGTCCAGCGTTGATCTGCACAACACAGACAAGGAGAGAGCACACACGGACAGCAGGCAAAAGATTTATCAAGAAGGAAATAAAAATCAAAACATGAACTTGCAAATCCTTGCTCCTGCTGCTGAGCGAGCGGACAGGAAGATGCTCTGTCAGAGTTGCTGTTCTCCACTTCGCACAAGAACCAAAGGTGATGAAAAACAAGCTGGCGTGACCTTGAACCACGAACTGCCAGAACTCTACAGAGCACGCCCGGCATCTGCGCGCCGGCGCTGGTAGCGCTGCTGTTGTGCCAACCCACACAGGAAGACGCCCATCGAGACCCCGTCGCTATCAGCAGAAAATACTCCCTCTGTTCCCTTATTAGATGTCGCTTTTCACGCTTCCCGGAAAACAGCATTTTCAAACTTTGACAATTTTTATTAAAAATATAAAAACATTTATATCTCCAGATAAATTTATCATAAAAACTAGACTTTAAAGATCTTTTTTTGAACAAATTTATTTAGCATAAATATTTATATATTTTAATATATAATTGTCGTCAGTTTGAAAACGTTGACTTCCCATAGTTGCAAATGACATCTATTTAACGGAGGGAGGGAGTATATGAACTGACAAACAGGAAAGAAGAACTGATTGATTTATGACCCAAACAAAAACCGACTGCCAAGAAATTGAATCCAGGTAATCCTGAGGCAGTTGGTAGGCTATTCCAAGAAAATCATCGCCCAAAGTTTGGTCAATCAACAGGAAAATCAGATCACAGCGAAGAGCAAAGACAAGAACGCTGCTCAAGGGAAAAAACGAAAAACAGCTGCTCAGGACTGTCGCGTCACCATGGTACAGGCCGGTTAGGGGCAGCCCTTCCCCACACAAAAAATCACAGATTCACAATCTCCAATTTCAGCTACAAATTTCACCTATGGACCTCTCTCTCACAGGAACCCTAGCTAGAAGGAGGGAAAACGAAAATGAAAGAGGCAAGGGAGGATGAAGGGGTATGCCTCACGCTAAATAGCCCCAATTCCTCTGCCTAAACTACCCCTAAGATACATGAGTCGATTTTTGTAACCCTAAGACTATTTTGATCGACTCGGGTAATCTTCGATTCGACGGCCACCGCGCCTCCTCATCGGTAGCCTTGCCTCCACGCAACCTCCCCGATGCCGCCACGTGCCGTCCTTCCGTCCGCCGGAACACTTCGGGTTTTGAGGCCCAAACCCGCGAAACCCGCGCCTGTGGTTTTGAGGCCCAAACCACTAAACCCGCGCCGATGGTTTTGAGGGCAAACCACCAAACCTCCTCGACGCGTGTCATCGCCGTCTTGACCGCCCGAGTCGCCAAGTCATCCGAGCTCCCCGCTCTGCCTGCACGCTCGCCGTCTTGACTCGATCGACACGGTCCTGCCACGTCCTCTCGCATCCGTCGATGTCCCAGATGTCAGCCTCCATGGCTAGCCACCCGGCGATCCGGTCCCTCGGTCCAAGCCTCACGTCCGTCCCCTTCACCTCCGCGTCCGTCGGCCCGCACGTCCCCTCCTTGGCCCCTTCACCTCACCGTCGGCTACCATCTCCGAGCTCCACACCTGCACAACACGAACCAAGAGATACGTCTTCGACACACTCCACGTGTGCCGGTGAAACATAGCCGGCGAAAAGATAAAAGAAAATAGAAGGAGAATGTTGATCGCTGACAATCACTACATCACAAAACTAAACACATGCAACCTAAATCAACCATGTGTTCGCAGTAACTTAGGTTATATAACTTATATTTCATAAGTTAATATACATAAATTGCTATTAGAAAAAAAAATTAACAAAAAAAATCTTTGAAACATTTTCGAAAGTGAGATCTAGTTTTGTTTGTTTCATCGCATAGAACACAAACACACCGGTGCAGATGGAATTAAAAATGGATACACCACTTAGAAATTATAGCAACTTTTAACAGAAAATGTTTTATTTTTTTCGCCTAAATCAGCGCTGACATCAGCATATGAAAAAAGAGAAAGAAAAAGGAAGGAAACTGGTAGCGCTGTGGTCGGATGGACCGCGAGTTAGCTAACTCCCGGTCAACCGTGAAACGGGAATGCCAGCCCTCATTGTTAATGTCAGAGTCGTCCGGACCATACTATTGTTATAATCAGGCTCCTTCCCATCTAAAATTTGGTGAAAAAAATCTTTCAAGTATCCAAGAAAAAAAACGACTTCGAGGCACGAGACCTGTCACACTTGAGCCAGATTCATTTACATTTATGGAAACAAATAAAGTACAATTTGACCCATGAAACAATCGTTAGGAATATCTGTACAGGGCCACACACACATACAAACAGCATATCCAACAACGATATGCAAAGCCATGTAAATTAGAGACGCCGCAAACAACGTAAAACACAACCCATCAATGGTGCGGCGTAAACAAATCAAACCAACACCCACAAGCCATCCGTGCACACGGGCATTATTAACCGACCAAACACAATGCAAATTTTACGGCGTTGTGGTTATTACTAGACCTGGTGAGTGCCGGCGGGCAGCTCTGCCACCGGCTCAGATGGGTGGCGCTTGATGCCAGCGTGCGTGCACAAGGCCCAGAGGCATGTGATGAGGTCGCTGCCTGAGGAGGCCAGCGCCTTGGCATGGCCTTCCACGTCGTTGGACGGCGCCAGGTAGATGAGCAGCTTCACCCAGAACTCGGCTAGAACCTTCCATTTCCAGGCTTCATCACCTGCGGAGCCCCTCCCTTTCTCCAGGTGCTGGTACAGCTCCACACCCGCCAGCGCCGTTGCCTCCAGCTGGACCTTCATCTCCGCCACCGCCTTCCAGCGCCCCGCGCGCCTCCATGGGCAGCACCAAGTGCTACAGCAGCACCGGCGTGACGCTTCCTTGAGGCACGCCTTGACGTCCTCGTACCTGTCCGACACCCACCTCTCGTCGTCCGGCAGGAGCTCGGGAACACGCGCCACCAGGTACATGCAGTACCTTGACAGGGTAGTTGCCACGGTCTGGGGATCGCTGTCATCTTCGGCCTTCTGCTGCTTCTTCTTCTGCTTCGGCTTCTTCTTCTTCTTGGGCTTGCCATGCTTTACCTCCAAGAGCTCCGTGGCTAGATGACACGCCAGGATGATCTCGGTGGTGGTTTTTCCTCGGATACTGAAGCCACTTATGTTATGCGGCAGGCTGACATCGCCGCCGGTGCCTGGGTTGTTCATACCCTCCTTCAAGCCCTGGACAATGGCGACCTTAGCCTCGGTTGGCAGCGTCGCCTGAGACGCCCATGCAAACATTTTGTGAACTGGCTCACAAACTTTGAGGATGGAGACCTGCCTGACCTTCATCTTTTTTCTCATTAACTGGCCTCCCAGTGAGTTTAAGCACAAACTTGAGTGACTGGAATACCAAAAGACGGTATGCAATGAAGCAACAAATGATTGGCTTGACAAGGAAGTTCCACAGGCAGCCCCCTGGGGCCACGTATAAGCATAGCAGGTGCACTAGAAACCAATTGGAGAACAAGTAGGTAGTGAGGAAGTCTGTGACTTCAACGGCGAGGAGGGTCATCACAAGCAGCATGGTAATGATGAAGTATTTGGCTAAAGTTTCAAGATTTTGAGGACTAATGACAACTAGTATGGCAACGGCAAGAACGTATATCGACACGAAGAGGAGGGATGAGAGGAAGTTGATGAGGAAAAGCCAAGGAGCCGACATCACAACCGGGACGCCGGCCTGGTAGTAGTTGTCAAGGAAGTCGAGCTCCATCTGGATCACTCTAAATGCCCTCGACGCATTGTCAGCGGCCGCCACCGGCTCATGGTCATTGAGGAGGCCCTCGACCATTAGCCGCCGTGCCATCTTGGAGCCGACCTCCACCATGGGGTAGTGCTCGAAGCGGCGGCGCAGCAGCTTGAAGAGGGAGAAAGAGAGGCACATAAGGCGCATGTGGTCAATGAATTTTGGTCTTCTGTTTCCAAAGAGCGCTAGCCAACTTCCTAAATTGTTCCATATGTCCTTCACTGTGACTAAATTATTCTTCTCCTTGTCGAGGTCGACGAGGAGATGAACATGCTTTAGTTCATCCTGGTCCTGGGGAAACCTCCCCACACCGTGGCCACAGTGAGGAGTGGTGATGAGTACCTTGGATTCTGTCATTTGTCGCCGTCTCCTCTCTTTCTTGTTGAGCACCAGCTTCTCCTCTCCCATCACCACGTACTGGCACTTGCCCATTACGGCGTCAAGGTCAGGACGATCAGGGGAAGCACCACCACCAGCACTGGAGACGCCTCTGCCCTCCTTCTCTAGGAGATGCTGCATATAACCTGCAATTAAGAATGAAAACGGTCGAACTCGGTTGAAAAACTACTCAACCGTTTTCTATTTTACATTTGAAATACGAAAACGAAAACGAAAACGGTAAAGTCAGACACGAAAATGAACATGAACTTATAGAATCTCAAAAGCGAACCAATTCGAGCGGATTTAAGTCGAACACGGTCGGTATACGAAAATTCAATACGGAATACCAACCCACAACGCATAACAATTAATAAGTGTCACCGTGGCAAATTGTGCAAGCAAGAAAACTTATCATTTTGGTCCATCTAGCTCTCTGTCTTTTTGGTCGGTGCAATCACATGCAATGCAACAACAACATCACATGAAGCTAGATGCAGCCACGCAAACATCGTGTGAGGTGATTAGTCCCACCTCGGCGACTTAGGGAGGCGCGACAGGGTGAGATGCCTATATAATATGGCAATGAGCACCAATACTCTACACTTACATTTGCCTAGTTGACATGATCGACAACCAAATTCGGTTTAAATTGAATTTTAAATTCAAAATATTCGGAACTAAAAGTAGAAAAGTAGAATACGGTCGAACTCAGTCGAAAAACTCCTCAAATGTTTTCTATTTTTACATTTGAAATACGAAAACGAAAAGCGAAAAAAAAAAAGTCGGACAAAAAAAAATACGAATCCGATCGGGTCAAAAGTAGAAAACGGCGTGGTCGAATTCGAATTTTTCCGTTCCTTTTTCAACCCTACCTGCAATGATGTTAGCGCTGCCGGCGGCAGACAGTGAGTCCTGGGCCTTCCACTCGTTGATCACCCTCTGACCCAGCTTCGCCACAGCCAATGACCATAGGACGGCAAACATCACAGGCACATAAGCATGGCCCTGCCAGTCAACGTTGGTGTAGATGAGGTAGCCGATCCACACCAGACGAGTCACCTCGTCGGAGTGACCCATCAGCCTGAACCGGCTGGCGGATCTGGAGAAGGAGCCGTTGGCGACCATCGCCTCCACCTTCTTGCGGAAGAGCTCTATGAGGAGCATCCACAGGAGCACGAAGAGGACCTCATTGTTCTTGGCGTTGGCGCGCATGTAGGACAAGAGCGGGAGGAAAAGGATGAAGGTGAAGCGCAGCAGGAAGCGCACCATGGAGAAGAGGGTGAAGCGGCCGCGGATCAGGCGCTCCATCCCCACGACGCACAAGGTGCCGCCCAGGATGGCCATGAGCACCGACGTGAAGACAACCGCACGCTGCATCATGACATCCATAGGATTATTGGACGCAGATGGTGGTGGAGCATCTGGGGATGATTGACGACTGGCGGCGTCATGCCATCTCATGTTGAGATACCACATCAGTACAATACAGACTAACACTAGCAGAGTGCATGCAGCCTACGCGCACAGAATTAGAGAATGTGTTGTGGCAGCAAAGATGAAGACAGTGCGAGATATATAACCAACGGGCAGGTCTTATACAATTCTACGACAAGCTAGGTACTACGTCACGATTCTTCGCTTGATTACTGAGCAATTCCAGGAGTGAGGTATGCAACGAAACATACAAATGCCGGTCTGTCTTTGTTCTTTAGGAACATATGCAAATACCATGCGTGCTTTTGCAGTCGTGACCCCATCATCAGAAGCAACGAATGGAGGCAATGCTGATACGTGCCTTGATGCTGGACTCATTTGTTTATTCTTTTTCTAACCACAACATGTGTTTTGCTTAGACAAGCGCGCGCAGCTGACAACTCATAGCTGCACAAAGGTCTTCCCATGGATCGCTTCATTTTTTTTGCTTGCAAGAGTACCTGGCATGGCCAGGGCATTCGGGTTACCCGAAAAACTCTACCGAAGATCTTTGCTGAATGTATTTTTTTTTGAACTCGGCAAAGATTGTCTTTACCAAGTGCCAAATAAAATACACTCGGCAAAGATGACTATCCCCCATGTCACAAACCGGATGGATTCCGGTGGCAGTGACACAATCGGCGGCGAGCTCGGACGGCGGCGCGGCGGCGTTGACGTCGGGAACGGTGAAGTAGGGGATGGTGGTGAGGATGAACGGCGACATCAGGGCGTAGGTGACGTAGACTGACGGCGAACGACGAGGTCGAGGCGGCGGTGATGATGTACGGTAGTCTCGGGACGGCGGAGGACGGGCGGCGGCGCGGCGCGCGCTGGCTGCTGACGGCGGCGCTGATGACGGGCGGCGGCGCACGAGGTGGTTAGGGTTAGGGAGCTAGAGCTAAAAGGCTGGAGAGCTATCGGGTGTTACCCCTTTCATTTTTCTCGATAAGAATCAACGATGGCATGTCCCTTGTATTTGTAGTCCGAGGGGACTTGCACGTAAAGTAAATCCAATTTATTTTCTATTCTTTATTCTATTTCATTCCCTAAATATCCTTTGCTTGATGGCGAAGTTGATGACAAGGTGGGCGGCGGCGGCGGCGGGGCGCGCCGGGCTGGGCCTTGGGCCCTAGGCGGTGGTTCTCCCGGCATGTGACATCTCCCCCCTCCCCTTTCCCTAACAGCGCGTCCTCGCGCTGGTTCTCTACACGGCTGTCGTCGTTGACGGGTCGATCAAAGCCGCATGGCCCGAAGATTGTTGCATCCACTTGTATAAAGGGAATGAGCTGGACGAGGATGAGGACGTTGATCCTTGCTGATGCTGGTTCAATGGGTGGAATTCCATTGCTCTCCGGAGTGGCTTGCACTAGTGGTGAGTGCGGCGATGGGTGAAAACCAACAGCAAGAGTGTGCAGAAGGATCCCACCTGGTTGGAGAACATCCTGTAGCACCTTTGATAATGTCGTGGCGTAGTAGCGGTGGTTGTTAAGAAAGAAGATTGGCACTGATGGAAAGATGCTCTGTGGGGGCTCCTCCATCGGCAAGGTGCTTGTCATGAAGCCTGGCATGGTTGGCGAGGTCGTCTAGAGGTGAACGCCAATCAAGTTGAGTGGCGCCCAAGCTGTTGCTCCCGCATGGGGCTTGATGGTTCCGGCGATGCCATGTAGCTTGTCGTCGGTTGATGTAGTGGGTTGAGGAAGGATGAGAGCGTCCGGGGTAGTGATGAGGCCAACGAGGTAGGGGATCGATGTGGGTGGCATGTACCTCATGTCGTCATCGGTGGAGCTCACGAGGCGAAGCTTGTTGAAGACCTCATAGGAGACAGGAGCGTCGAACTGGTGGGCGAGTTGGATCGTCGTGCCCAACATACAGGGCGCCTCCTAGTGTGTTGCAGCCCAAAGCTTGTTGTAGAGGCCGTTGGCGGGCTTGAGTTCGTAGTCGTACTGGGTGTTGGTGTCTTCGATAATCGAGGGAGTGTTGATGGCGCTTATTAACCACTTTTAAATATGTTTTATACCATAAGCTGAGGATCAATGCTAGATAAATATTATTATTACTAATGAATTTCACGAGTTTTGGTGCATACATTGTTTTGCACAAAGAATCCAGAAAACCCCGGAAAAAGAGCTAAAAAGAGAGGAAAATGAGAAACAGGAGAAAAGGAACAAAACTAGGGCATTAATATAAATTCCGGGGTTCAAATGAAGAAAGAAAGAAGCTCGAAGAGGCCGGGAGCCAGAAAAACACAGGGTGGGGCCAGGCGGCACCCAATGTGGGGCCATGCGGCACCCCCTAGAGATCCATGTGTCCTGCTTCTAGAACCTTCCCACAACCGACCTAAGGATTAGATCTTGGCCGACCAATCAAGTCAGTTTGATCCAAGGGCCGAGATTCATCCGAGGCTATAAAAGAAAGGGCATAGCTCATCCCCGAAACTCTAATTCATTAGTCTTCGAGTATTATTCAGGGGTTTAGATTCATTGCAATTGAGAGAGATTAGTACAAGGGTTCCCAAAGATTAGAAGATTAGAGCACTAGTTCTTCAGAGATTAGAGTATTAGACATTCTAGTTTATTCAAGGAAGAGTGTGAGCTTGGCTCGGGTTTTCAAATCTACTATATTGGAGATATTTGGTAATACATTTTATCTTGAGTTCTCATTATGATTATGCTTTGCTTATTTATATTATTGATTGTTATGTTCTTAATATATTCTAGTTTGATATTTGATATAGTTCTAGTTATTGATTATTATATGCTTGAGATCGTGGATAACTTAGCCTTTATCTCGAGGGGGTTAAGTCGTTAGTTATATGTAAGCATGGTGCTTAGATATAAGTTATTTGGCGGATGCCCACTGTATCTTTGGGTCGTGGGGGTAGTTCGTAGGGGTGACAGCCTTATTTGAGTCTTCTATAATCCTCCCCCTCCCCGAAACGCTAGCGCGATGGAGGCTAGTTTATCTCGTTATAAATCCTACTTAGTTGATGTTCCTCATGCTATATGATATTGATTTGATTGTGCTATAGGTGAGAATATTTTACTTAGCTATGCTTTGACTTAATGATTAATAGTTACTTAGAAGTTCTTACTCGTAATACCCACGATTGTCTTTACCATTTTAGTTGAGTCTCTATAGCTCTCTATCTCATGGAATACTCTAGGCATTGTTTTTGTCTTTTATTATTGTCTTTACTTATTATTATTTATCTTTTATATTTACCCCTGCTAGAGTATTGGAATGATCAATTTTATGTAAATAGAATATAGAATTGCCATGAGCCATATGAATGTTGCCTCACAGTCCTTCCTTTGGGAAAAAATAAATTACGATACCTTGTTCATCCTAGGTGAAGTGCTACAGTGGTACAGAGTTTATTTTTAGGTTATATCTGTGCGCTTGCGGATATAATGATTTTTATATGTGACAACGTAAGTGTTGATTTATTTTATACCCAATGTTTCTAGGCGCTGTTGAGGAGTTAGATTTCACTTATCCTTAAAAGCGACGACGTTTAGAAATACCAACAAGGAGTCGGCTGGTTTGGCCCTCGGGGCGCCCTGGCTGTCATAGCCAAGTTGTCCATGATGTTGTGTCCGTCAGCTGTCGTCGAGTCATGTGACGAACGTGATGAAGTTTAGCATGGAGCCCGTTGGCAAACTTGAAGGTGCCGATGTAGTCATACGGGTCATACGTGAAGCCACCACGATGTAGTCGTACAGGAAGCCTGTCCATGCTATTGAGGTTGCCATAGTTGGGTAGCTAGAAGCCACAAGGGAGACACCGTGTGGAGGTGTCCTAGCCCTCTAGTGGTGCCTAGCTAGGCACGTAGATGAACCATAGAAGGACCGCCAATGTCAGGTGGATCGGCATACCTCATATCTATGTAAGGACCGATGTTCCTTTGACGTGGTGCTGATGGGGGTGCCTTCTACGCTAGAGCTCGCACTGGTTACATCAGGAAGCCGACTTCTAGGAGTGGGGGTGCCCACAATGTACTTGTCGGTGTCATAGCCACGACGGGGTGTGTAGCTCGCTTATCGATGTTTTCTGCCATAGTGGTTGTTGGAGCGACGTTCAGCAGGTTGATCTCATCATCGAAGTGTTGCGAGTAGACGATCGTGTTGGCTGGGGCGCCCGGGGGGGCGTTGTTGTTCTCATCTGTGATGGCGTCCATAGTGGTGGTTTCATTGTCATGGACGCCGTAGTTTTGGCTGTGGACGTCGTGGTTTTGGCTTACGACGTCGGGGTCAACGGCGCCGCCCGCAGGAGGGGCGTCATTGTCGTTGGCGACGTTGTTGATGTTGAGGACGTCATGGTTGGCGACGTCGTGATCGTTGCTGATGTTGTTGGGGGCGCCCTTGGAGGCGTTGTCGATGTCGCGGAAGTCAGGGTTGAGATCGGCGACGTTAGCGTTGACGTCGGGCGACATCGTTGAGTTTCTGCTAATGGTAACGGTGTGGATGCTCCTGTTGTTCCCAGTGTCAGAGATGATGTTGTTGTCATAGGGACTTATCTGCACCACTGTTAGAGTCTCGCGATGTTGGCCCAGTTGGGTAGGCATTTTGTCGAGCAGCTGGTGGATGTCAGTGGTGGCCTCCTGATCCGATCTGATCTGAGCTACGACCGTGGGGGCTTCCTTGGGGTGGACGAGCCTATTGCATGTAGCGTCGGTGATCATGGAGGGGACACCATCGGCGGTGCCCGTGGGAGTACTGTTGTCGTCGATGGCGCCCAGGGTGGGGGCGGCGTCAAGGATGTCGTCGAGCTCACCGGTTGCCTTCATGCGGGCGAGGTGGCCGGAGAGGATGGCCAAGTGCTAGAATGGGAGGATGGAACCGAACTTCACCTAGATGTGGTTGGAGATTGCAGCTTTGTCGACGGCGTTCTCTGATCCAACCGCATAGATGGCTGTTGACACCTGTTATAGCATAATATTACTAGTCAACTAAACATGAATAAGGGATTAAAATGAATATCAACATAAGTCTAGGGGTCTAACTAACATAATTCCATGAGCTTTGGTGATTTATGACTTTACAGGGACTAAACAGATAAAAGCAGTTAAGAACGGTGAGAATCAGAAGAGTTTACATCCCATACGATGACAAGACTTGACCGTGAAGCAACTCAACCCAAAATGTGGACTAATACACTCTAGAAGATACCAGAAGACACCAGGAGGAAGGGGATCACATTGTGACCCTACCCCCTGGCGGCCGCCAGAGCCATTTAGGCCGGCCGCCAGGTGGGTCCCACCGTTCAGTCTCAAATTTTTATGTCGGTTTGTAACCGACTTTGAGGTTGTATCTACACCATTGCCAAGGTCGGTTTGATCCAATGGTTATCGTTCATCGCCAAGGTCTATATAAGAAGACCCCCTGACCCCAGGGTTAAACCCTAACTCATTCTATTCATTATCTCTTGACCTGTTGGTCATAGAGGTGTCCCAATGTGAGGACAACCTCTCCTCTTTAGTTCCAATGTAGATTAGAAGATCATGTAGAACTAGAAGCCCTAGAGTGAGTTGAGAGCAAGCATCAATAGAGATTAGAGGTATAGTTCCCATGAGAGAGACTAGAGCTAATCTTGTTCCTAGAGCTAAAGCGTGGGTGAAGGGAAGAGCTGCTGAGGAAGCACCGGACCTGTTGGTGACTCCTCTACATCTTGTACCATCGGGATCAAGTCCCATTAGCATTGGGGCCTGATCCTGAGACTTCTATAGTGGATCAACTTCTTATTTAAGTAAGTAAATGTTCTTATTGCTCTTATTATTCATAACTCTTATTTGAGTACTTTAATCTATGGGAATCTATAGATTAGAGGAGTATGCTTAGGTTTAGGCGTGGTGCTTAGATCGAAGTTGCTTGTGAATGCACCCTACATTCCGGGACGTGTGGTAGTTCGTGGTAGTGACAGTACCATTGATTCCTTTGGAGTCCACCCCTCGAATGAAAGGCCAAGCAGGACCATGTTGCTGGAGGAATTGCATGTTTCGTCCATGTTTTCCTTTGAGTACGTCCCCCTAAGACAATATCAACATAGCTTACATGGGTAAGAACTAGACAACCGTATGAATCTCCTTACCTCTTTATCCTCTCTAGTTCCTTGATTGCTGCTCAGGGATTAGTTATATACCTTAGTTATCCTCACACCATCCTCCCTGTGGATTCGATATTAAAACCCTCTCCCGGGTGAAGTGCTCGCCGGTATCCGTTCGCTTGCGGATTATACAAACTATAAATATTTCTGTAGGCTTATCAAATACCAACAATGGCCTCCATGATCACCTCCATGGCAGCGTTGGTGGATCGGGTCGGTCTCTAGATACTAGCTGACACAAACTGGATGGATTCCGGCGGCAGTGACACGATCGGCAGCGCGGTAACGTTGACGTCGGGAATGGCGAGGTAGGGGATGGTGGTGAGGACGAACGGTGACATCATGGTGTAGGTGACGTAGACTGGCGGCGAACGACGAGGTTGAGGCGACGGTGATATGTACGGTAGTCCTGGGACGGCGGAGGACGGGCGGCGGTGCGTGCGGCACGCGTGGCGCCGGGCTGCCGTTGGCGTCTTGATGACGGCGGCGGCGCACGATGCGGTTAGGGTTAGGGAGCGAGAGCTAGAAAGCCGGAGAGTCGTCGGGTGTTACCCCTATAATTTTTCCGATTAGATTCAACTGATTACATGCCCCTTGTATTTATAATCCGAGGGAGACTTGCATGTAAAGTAAATCTAAATTATTTCCTATTCTTTATTCTATTTAATTCCCTAAATATCCTTTGCTTGATGGCGAAGTTGATGACGAGGTGGGTGGCGGCGTCGTCGCCAAGGCGCCACAAGACTGGGCCTTGGGACCTAGGCGGCGGTTCTCCTAGCATGTGACACCCCATGTAAGTCTCTACAACCCACTTTTAAAATTTATAAAAAGTTTGATGATACCGTGGGGATCTCCCCCACAATTTTTGCCGTAAAAAAAAGAGATGGCTTTGCCAAGTGCATTTTTTCTAGCACTCGGCAAAGATGTATTTGGATGAGTGTCATATCTCGGCACTCAGTAGAATACGCCTTTGTCGAAAGTGCCATTTTTTGCACTTGGAAAAGATGTATTTTTTTCGAGTGTAGATTTTCTTCGCACTCGGTAAAACGAATCTTTGTCGAGTGCCATTTTTCGGCACTTGACAAAAATGTATTTTTCCAAGTGCCATTTTTAGCACTCGGTAAAGTGGTATTTTGCCGAGTGCATTTTTGTTGGCCTTCGCTAAATCATTTTTCAAAGAAATTTTTGAGGCCCTAAATATGTTCAAATGAAAAGGTTTTGAACTACATAGTTGTATAATTTGTCAAGATCTACAAAGTTTATTTTGGTTATTTCTTCATTTAACAAAGCGATAATAACGTTGTTCATGAAATCTACATCTCTCGTATCTCTCATATTAGTTTCATGAAACTAGAAGATAGATATATAAGATTTTTGAACAATGTAGCTACCATTATGTTAGATGAACAAATGACCAAAATTAACTTTCTAGATCTTGAGAAGATATGAAATTTTGTAGTCGTCGGCATTTTAATTTGACATCATATTGTCATGTAAAAACAACGACTGAATTTGAAAAATTAAATTTTTCAAACATCCACGGACAAAAAAAACTTCATAAATGAAAATTGTAGATCAAGAAAAATTATGAAACTTCGAAGTTTATAACTTTTTGTTTTGAAATCATATTATCAAATGGAAGTATCTTTCAATCTCTCAAATTTGAAATTTGAATTTTTCAAACGACATTGGATGGAAATACTTTCTAAATGAAAATTCACTAATACACAAAATCTTTTACAAAGCACTTTCATTTTATTAATCGTGGGCGGTTTTTTTTCCAAAAAAAACTACCACCGTTAACATGATGATTAACCGTGGCGGGTTTTTTAAATAACCGTGATAGTTTTTGAAACCACCACGATTAATCAATTTATTGTTGCAGATTATTATAAAAAAAACCACCACGGTAAATCATGCCCACAACCCCTAGTCCAATAAGACCATATCAGCCCACTGTACCGTCCGAGCATATAAAAGGAACACAACCTCGACCCTAACCCCAACTCAGCCATCTCCCGCATTTAGCTGCCGCACGCACACCTCTCACTCATCCCTCTCCCTCTAACTTCTCCCGATGCCACCACCTCTCTCGACCGCTGCTCCTCTCCATGACGCTGCCCAATCCTATCCCTTCCCCAAGCAGCGGCAACGCCCTCCCTTCCTTTCATGGCAGCGGCGCTGGGAGATCTCCCACCGGCGGCGCACGGGTGCTCCCGGCGGCACGCGGCTCCCCAAGCCTTGGAGATCCGGCGGTGGAGGGTGGAGATCCGACGGGCGTGGAGATCCTACGCCGTGGCGCGGGATCCGACGGTAAAGGTGGGATCCGGCGATGGAGGTCGGGATCCGATCACGGCGGCATGGGATCCGGCGGCGGAACTCGAAACCATAGCGGCGGCGGTATTTGGAACTCGGCGTTTTCAATTTTTTTTTTTTCATTTTTTGATTAACGGTGGTGGTTTTGGAAACCTCCATGGTTAATTAGCGATTAACGATGGCCTTTGTTAATAAAAATTGTCGCCAAAAAAAATAAAAAGTTTCATAAAAATCAGCGAGTAATGTAGTAGTGATTATAGATCTAAAAATTTATGAAACTTTGTAGTTGCCAACTTTTTATTTTAATTCATTTTGGGCCTCAAAAAAATAATTTACACTCGATTTAGTACAATATTTGGGGAATCTAAACGGAATCTAGACACAAGTGATGGAGTAGTGTAGTGGTAGAGGAGGAACACACGCTTGCGGAGGTCATGGGTTTGAAGTCCCACCGCATGAATTTAGCAAAAAAAAAAAAAAAGATGGGCCGGTGGTGGTTCTTTGATGTAATTAGATGGTGTAAGTGGCGTCGGTATAAAGACTATATTGATCGATAGTTAGTTGTTGTAAATTAGTTATGTTACTAGTTATACTGACCAATGATTTGGTGGCATATAACTTTTTACCGAACAACACTCCAATGATGTGTAAGTTTTTCACCATTTTGAACACATGTTCTCCATTATGACGTCTCTCCTGAGGAGGTTCAGTCTATAGAGTGTTGTCAAAGAAGTGTTTGTACAACTTGCTTGTACTTGTGAGTTGTCTTTAAGAAGCTTCGATTCACATGTAAACTACCTTTAGGATGCATTTTGATACACCCATGTACTACCATCCAAGCAGACCAAGCATCCAGTCTTCTGTTTGATCTGTCCAGACAAAGCAAACAATGTGAGATAATCATTGGTAGAAACAAAGATTATGGCTCGACATATGAAGTCCTACTTTTAGAACGCATCATACATCAACACCCCTTGCTTCCATAGCATCTCGAAGTCTTGCAACATAGGATCGATAGACACGTCTATGTCAATGCCTCGTTGTTTAGGACATGAAATGAGAACAGTAAGGACAAGGTACTTTCTCTTCTGGCACATGTATGTTGGGATGTTGTACATGGTCAAGATCACTCACCAAGTGTTGTGGTCACTCATCCTCTCATTGAAGGCATTCATTACATTAGTGCTCAATCCAAACCGTACATTCTTTGGGTCTTTGGCGAATTCTTTGTGGTTCTCATCAAAGTTTTGCCACTGAGTACCAACAGTTGGGTGTGCAATCTTCTCATCATCTATCTTGCGCTCATCTTTCCACCATGTCATGACTGCGGCTTCTTTGGGATTTAGGAAGATTTGCCTCAAGCGGACGGTCACTTGCATGTACCACATTACCAAGGTAGGAATTCTTCTCTTCTTTGGATCATTGCCTAATGGAGTGTCCTTTTGGAGGTGAGAATCCTGTGCCAACTTTTTCCCACGCTTCTTCCTCTTGTTCTTTGTGGAGGCTTCATCCTCATTGTACAGATTGTTATTCTTGTACCGACCGGCCCCGCACCTAGGACATTTGTTTAGATCCTTGAACGTGTCACCACAAAAAAGGATACGATGGTTCAGGTGGGAACTAAGTTTGACGGTGGCAACAACCATGATAGGAGACGCAATGGATCATTGAAACTACGGTTTGACCACACATTGCATTTAACCTTGATGATGAATTTCTCAAGCACAAAAATGTAGCAAAGGTCCAAAGTGTTGGACAACCCTTTTCAACACGATACACGCTTTCCTTCGATGTTTGCTCTCACCCTCTCTAGGTTTTCTACACCTTTCATTCTCTTTCTTAATATTTCTCGGTCAAAAGGCATTAAGCATTTCGTTCAAATAGTCATTGTCATCTTCATCCCTGACACGTGCTCCGCCATCATTATCAACACCACCCTTGTCCCTACCATCCCCGACATGTGCTCCACCATCATTATCAACACCACATGTGTCCATGCCATACCAACTATCACCACCTCGTAGTTCCTCGGGGCTCGGGATTCATTCCTAGGTCAAGCTCTTCCTCGAAATACTTGGACAAGTGCTCTAGGGTTTCGACATCATCTCCTAGATCATCGAACTCGTCGTCACCAACAACATGATGAACCCAAATTGTGTAATCATTAACAAATCCTGGTGCAATCATATGTGATCCGATGTTATCCACATTTCTCCATGCAATCTTGTTCTTGCAATCGCGATACATACATATTATTGAATCATTATTTTGTGTCAATGTCTTCGCATGATTCTTAGTGGCTTCAATAAATTTATCCACCTCATCACAAAACCTACCTTCCACCTTAAGTGACATACATCGAAGCCTCCCCTCAGTACTCCATCCTTTAGGACAACAATTAAATAAAATACATCAAAGGACTAATTAATCGGATATATAAATGCATATACATGACAAACCCTAAATGGTTACAACTAAAAAAGTCATTAATACCAAAGTTGTAGCACAAAATGAATACACTAATAGATTATGATGTTGGAAAATTTTAGCAAAAAAAACCATAGCATTTGGACATCATATGAGAGAGATAAACTTGTTACAAGTTTCCACTTTAAATTTTAAAAAATACATGTTCATCACTAAACAACCATGAACCCTAGCTACATGAAACATTTTATTAGTCCACAAAAATCATGTAAGAGAGACTAATAAATGTGTCTAATCCAAAGACTCTAACCAATCTTCGATAGTACCTCCAAAACTAAGCTCTAATTTGCTCCAAACAACTCAAGCACCATGGAAGAGAGAGAGAGAGAGAGAGAGAGAAAGCAAAATTTAAATTACTCCCTAACCAACCATTAAAACTTCAATTTAAGGGTTGAAATAGCATTCTTACCTTCTACAAGCTCCCCACCAAAGGATTTGAGATCAAAACCTGATTCCCGCTTAGTAGAGCAATTTTTGGGAGGAGCCCAAGGCCTTTCTACCTTTTTTGCAAGTTGGAGTGAGTATCCTAAGGTGGTAGGAGGTGGCTGGTCAGGCCTTATGCTACAAACCACCGTAGGGGTGGCTGGAGTTGGAGCCGCCCCTGCAGATGTCCCCTAGAAATGGAAAGAGTAAGGGCGGTTTGTTTTTGAGCCACCCCTACTATGGCATTTGTAGCGGTGGCTGGCCTCATGCGGGCCGTGGCGGCCACCTTTAAGAAGAGCCGCTTGGAGAGCCAGCCGCCCTACACAAAAATCCAGATGTTGTAGTAGTGTGTCAAGATCTATAAACGACCTCGATCTACCACCAAGTTCGGTACCAAAATGGCACGACCACTAACTTGAGGGCATGGGTGATTAGTCTTCATCATATCCAACTAATTAATTTAAGTCGAGTTCATGTTAGGATATTATATTAGAGCATCTTCAAGAGTTTGGCAAATTGGTTTGTCATCTTTGATTTTTTTTGGGGGTCAAAAAATGACAAAAACATGCCTCTAACGGTTTGGCATATCACTTAACAAATTTTAGCAAATAGAGGCCCTAGACTCCCATATTTGTCAAGTATCCTCCGCTTGGCATGGCACTCCTCGTGGCCCACCCTCCTTTTCGGGTGCCACCAGCTCTTAATCCCGTGCTTCGCTACTCGTTCTTGCATCAAGACGAGGACCTCGTCGGCTTCCTGGTGGCCGGTGCCTAAAGCACCGTTGTGGAGTACCTGCCAAGCACCATCATTTGCACCATAATCTGTTCTATAGTTTTTGTTGTCACTTTATATACCTTTGTGCAAATAAATATAGACATATGGTACATGTGTGTTAGAATTACTGAGCTTTGTGACAATGAATTGATGACGATCAATCAACCTAGATCCTATCACGATTGAAGGCTAGAAGGACAACTTTCATTTGTTGTTTCCAGTCGCCATGATGGCACGGCGTGAAGGAAAACCACGCGACGACCTAGATACGGCCCGATGTGAAAACCGTGACAAAAGCAAAGGTCCACCAATTTGTGTTTCGGCAAGTTAAATTTATCAAACCGTTGGAGATAGCCTATTCTTTTATTCCTTATTTCATTTTGGGACTTGTCAAACAACAAGATATGGCAAACTCCTTGATTAGTGATCCCATTCGGTTAATTAAGCCATGTTCAAGTTAACTAGGACATTATATTCACTACAGAAATCAATCTTCTTTGCCGAGTGGCAAAAGTCGGGCAAAGAAGCATCTTTGCCGAGTGGCAAAAGTGTCGGGAACAATTTGCGGTTCTAGCCATCCGACGTCACAACTTGCTCGAAACAATATATTTTTTTTCCACAGTGCTTGGCATGAGAAAACAATACACCTCGGCAAAGGATAACAGGATGAAACGGTTTCTACCTTTTGGATTTTAACGTAGATTTTAAAAAGGCACCCCTTTTATATGCACTCGGCAAAGTAACTTGTTTGCCGAGAGTGTCCAACGCACATAAATATTTGAAATTTTTTTTTTTTGCCCCATTTTTTTTTGGTGCCTTGGGTATAATTACATCTCA
The DNA here is from genome assembly GCA_015847255.1 of Hyparrhenia diplandra. Taxonomy (NCBI): domain Eukaryota; kingdom Viridiplantae; phylum Streptophyta; class Magnoliopsida; order Poales; family Poaceae; genus Hyparrhenia; species Hyparrhenia diplandra. The sequence continues at coordinate 61,350 of JADLZK010007789.1, read as the reverse complement.
TGTTCGAATTTGGGACAATTTTTGTTTGACTATATTTCATGAATTATTTCTATTTTTTGCATTTTACTGACCACTCCAAATTTGAAGTGGTACATGAAATAATGGAAGAAAATTCAAAAATAATTCATGATGTTTGGCAAAAATCAACTTGAAATTGTCCCAAATTTCAAACATTTATGTAACATGAGTGTTACCAAGGCAGGTGTTTTTAAAATCTATAAAAAAAAAAAAAAAGCGAAGTTTAAAAATCACGAAAACTTGGCGAGGTGTCTTGTCATCTCATGTGGAGGCTTTTATTTTAAAAATTGAAAAAGTTTCGGAGCAAGTTGTGACGTTTGGATGGCTAGAACCCGCAGATCCCCACACTTGATAAATATCTCGCCCGTCTCCCTCTTCTCTTCATTTCGACGCGCCCGACCCGCACCCGCCCGCCGGCGGCCGCCGCGACCTCGACCCGCCCGGCCTCGCCGCCGCCCGCCACCGCCGGGCTCGCGGATCCGGCCCTCCCGCCCGCGGACCCGCCCGCCCGCCGCGGACCACGCCCGCCAGCGGCGAACTCCACCCGCGCCCGCCCGATCCGGCCCGGCGGCCGCCCGGCGCGCCACCGCCCGGCTCCCCCTCCCGGCGTCTTCCTCACCCCCAGCCCGCCGGCGCCCTCTACCCGGCGCGGCCGGCGCCCGGCCGATCCACCGCGCCCGCCCGATCCGGAGACGCGGCCGCCGCCGCGGCGCGCCGCCGCGCCCGGCCCGCCCGCCCGCGCCCCCGGCCCCGCCGCCGCGCCCTCTGCTCCGCCGGCCCGCCCGGTTCCCGGCAAAGGGAGAAAGGGGAGGTGAGGAGGAAGAGGGGAGGAAGGGGAAGAAGAGGGAGGAGAGGAGGAAGAGGAAGGGAAGGAGGGAGGAAGAAGGAGGAGGAAGAAGAGGAAGGAGAGGAGGAAGAAGGAGGAGGAAGAAGAGGAAGGGGAGGAGGAAGAAGGTGATCGACGCCGGTCGTCGTTCTTCGTGTTGCCGCGGCCAAGGTAAGCCCTATCCTTCTAGTAGTGTTAGTTGTAGGGTTAGTAGTAGTAGTTAGTAAATAGTTAGTAAATAGTTGTAGGGTTAGTAGTGTTAGTTGTAGGGTTAGTAGTAGTAGTTAGGAACTAGTTAGTAAATAGTTAGTAAATAGTTGTAGGGTTAGTATTAGTAGTGTTAGTAGTTGTTAGTAATAGTTGTAGGGTTAGTAGTAATTGTTATGGTAATACTTGAATACTTTCATTTGCATGGTTTCGAGAAGTAAAGTGAATGGCTCTTGTTGATATATTGGTGGTTGGTGGCCTTCGTGCCCATATTCGGTATATGTATGTGGTTGTTGGCCTTCGTGCCATGTTTTTTGCAGGTTTTGGGAACCTCCCGTGCAGGGGAGGTGCTGCCGAAATTTTGAGTCGATAATAACTATTTTTTCCCTTTTTAGGAGGACCGTGGGAGGGACTCGGCGACCCCGATCGTCCTCGTGGGCGTGCGCTGTCGGGTCTTGCCGCACCGCGTCTCCACCGACACCGTAGGTATTCATCACCTCCGTCCCGTCCTTATAGTTGTCTTACATAGCGACCCGGTTAAGGGCGTCTCCGTCCGAAAGAGATACGACGTTGGTATGCGCATCACGTGCATATCTATCTGCGACCGTATCTGCTTTTGGATTGTCCACGTTTTTTGGACAGCCCGTGGATGCGTAGATAGGTTAGCATCCATGCTCGGCTCCCGTCGGAGCCGGATTTTTCGGCAAGCACCTCCCCGTTGTTCTCGGGATACACACTCTCCCCGCCAGGCGTGTATCGGGAGAACATCGGGAGGTGTGCCCGAAATTCGCCCTGGACGGAGCCGAAAGCATGGATGCAAACCTTGTCTCACGCATCCTCGGTGGGATTAGGACCTATCCCTCACCTATTAGATGGTAGGAAGGCCGTGTAGATGCAATTGCTGCTTATATGGGTCGCTGACATGGGCGTATGACGAGAGGATGGATAACCGTCGATGGATGTACACGGGCCGCAAGTAAGAGCCTTGAATGGGTTAGGGGGACCGATGCTTTCTGGAGCATGCATTTGGCCCAGCCGCTAAAGGGTCTATTCGGATGCCGTATCCCCGCAAAGAAATGTAAGAACAAGAAAAAGCAACGAAAGGTTGAAATGGGCAAACATATTTACAACAACGGATTCGTCCCAAACTATAGCCGCTGGATCTTCCACGGTGAAGTCGATCGTATTAGAGAGGACGTGGTGAGGCCCCTCCTCGAGGAGTATGATGCGGATGCCGGGATGGCGGAACATGATGGCGAGACTTTCACGATGCACGGTTCAATGGAGGATTGGAGGAGGAACTCCGAGGAAACCGCAAAGGCGTTCTACGAGATGATGGAGGCGGCACGGCAGCCCCTTCACGAAGACAATGGTTCGGCCGGATGCCATTTCACGCCTTATAGCGTTGAAGTCGCAATTGAACATTAGTCAAGACGGCCGACACCCTATTGTCGATTATTGGCAACCGCTTCCCGAGGGTCACGTCCCTCCGAAGAACACGTCACGAGTCACGAGACTCCTTCGTGGACTCAAGATGCTTTGTATGAGTCGTACCATGCTTGTCCAAAGGGGTGCATTCTATTTAGGGAGACCTCAAGGAAGCAACGCCTTTGTCCAAAGTGCAAAGCCTCTAGGTTTGTGGAGGTAGAATGTAGTGATGGCGGGAAGAAACAGTCCAAGATTCCCGAGATGGTCCTACGACACCTTCCTTTCGCATCGAGGCTCCAACGGCCGTACATGACGAGAGAGGAGTCCGCGAAACAAATGACATGGCACAAGAAGGGCAAAAGATACAGATCCCGAGAAGTTGGTACACCCATCGGATGGTGATGCATGGAAGCACTTCGATAATATGCATCCCGAAAAAGCTATGGAGGCTCGAAATGTGCGGCGTGGCGTTCGCAGATGAATGGGTTCAACCCATACGGACAGTTGGCGGCCCCATACACTTGTTGGCCCGTGTTCGTGATCCCTCTCAATCTTCCCCCTCGGTGTCATGTTTGAGCTCAAGCACCTGTTCTTGACGCCGATAATACCCGGGCACCCGGGCAACAATATGGGTGTGTTCATGCGGCCCGGTGTGGGATGAATTGCAAGATGCTTGGCAAAATGGGGTACCGACGTGCGGCCGAGCTACAAAGACAAACTTTACAATGCATGTGTGGTACCTATATTCAATGCATGACTTCCTGGCTTATGGCATATTCAGGCGCATGGTGTGTTCATGGGAGGTTCCCTTGCCCAACATGCAAGGCAGTTGTGATGTTCACCCGCTTCTCAAGGGTGGCAAGTATTCTTCGTTTGACAAACATCGTCAATTCTGCCCGAGAACCATGAATTCGAGACTAGACAAAAAGCACTTCACGAAAGGTGTTGAAGTCACCGACCCCATCCCAAAGTTTATGACCGGTGAAGAGGTCCTTGCCGAGCTAGGCGGGTCTCAAAATCGATGAAAAGAAAGGTGGTTTTGTTGGATATGGTACCACACACATGTGGACTTATATATCGGGCTTGACTAATCTCCCCTACTACAAGGATCTTCTTCTTCCACACAACATCGATGTAATGCACACAGAAAAGAATATCTCCAAGGCACTCTTCGCAACAACCATGGACCTTAAGAAGTCAAAGGACAACGTTAAGGCTAGACTTGACATAGAGATGATGTGCGATAGACCAAAGCTAGTGATAGAGACCCCTAGCCCTGGGAGGAGATGGAAAAAGGGCCCGGCCGACTACATCATCAAAAGGGCCGATAGGAAGGAAGAAGTACTACGGTGGATGAAGACGTTATCGTTCCCGATGGGTATGCGGCGAATCCGGTAGGGAGTGAACTTGCGCACTATGAAAGTCTTAGGGATGAAGAGTCATGACTTCCACATATGGATTGAGCGGATCCTTCCTGCGATGACTTGGGGATACCTCTCCGAGCCGGTGTGGCGCGTCCCGGCGAGTTGAGCTTCTTCTTCCGCCCGCTTTTGTGTTAAGGAGTTATCTCGGGATGCGATTGCTGATCTAGAGCGTCTTTTTTGTGTTGATCCGCAAGTTGGAGATGATATTTCCACCGGCTTCTTCCCCGTCGATGCAAAGACCTGATTTTGCACCGCCCGCCGAGGCACGGTTGGGGGGGCCTGTGCGGTTCCGTTGGTGCTATCCAATCGAGAGGGCTCTCAAGGTACTGCTCGGAGAAAATGCAGAATAAAGCCAAAATTGAGCCTTCCGTGGCGAGGGCATATATTCTAGAGGAGGTGTCGACCTTCACACAGGCGTACTATACTTGAGAAACTTCCCAAATGTCCACAATCCTACCCCTCGTTACAACGCCGACGAGAGTTCATCGAACCTCGGCCTTTTCGAGAGGGCAAGTCGAAAGAGGAAGCGCGGTACCCACAAGCACTTGTCCTTTGATGAGTGGCGCACTATCATGCTCTATGTGTTGTTGAACCTTGACGAAATCTTGCTCCTTATCGCCAGTAAGTTCTCAATGAGCTTGTTCCATACGCCGTCACTATCCTCCACCTATCGATCCGACCCACTTGCCTTGTTTTTTTCGAGGAATTTATTGGTCAACACCGGAGAGGGAATGGGGCTCCTACCTTGCAACAAGAAGACAATCTTCTAAAAAATGGGCAGCCCGATTTTATTTCCCCGGTTCTCGCTCAAAGGTACCATCCAACTAACCTCGTTCCGACTTTGATGTTCCACTTTGGTCCAAGTAACATATAATGTAACGATCTACGTGGCCTCACCTTGCGTGCCCGCACGGATGCCGAAATGTGCGAAGATTTAAAACAGGTGGGCAATGGCTTCCCCGTAGGGTCAACTCGTTCACGATTTATGATGTGAATGGCTATCGCCGCACGAGAAGCTACGAGGAGAGTCGGCCCAACCGCAAAACAACGTGCACCGAGTTCGTGACGCCCGGCTTGGATAAGAAGGACTATTACGGCATAGTCGAAGAAATATATGAGCTCAACTTCGGGGGTCCTAAAGAGCTCAAGCTAGTGGTATTCAAATGCCATTGGTTCGATCCCGATGACACGAAAAGTAGACCCTACGATTGGGCAAGTCAAAATTCGACAGGATTCCGTATATGGAGGAGAGGATGTCTATATTGTGGCTAATATACACGCCACACAAGTTTATTACCTCCCATGGGCATGCCAAAAACACGAGGACCTTGCGGGTTGGTACCTTGTGCGGCGGTATCGCCGCCGCACGGTAAAGCGCTGTTCGAACGATGATGATTACAACCTTGACCCAAACACAAAGAGTTCTATCAACCCGAGGGGCTAGAAGGACGTTTAGAGATAGACATTCTTTTCACGATGGGCATGGAAGTAGACAACGCCATCGATGAGGACGAGGGTGATGAGGTGCGAGGATGCTAAGGACTTGCAAATTCTTGAACGATGGAGGATGGTGCGCGAAGGAGTTGTGGAGGGCGATGCACATGCTGAGGGCGATACAAATGATGAGGATGGTGACATTGATGATTACAATAGTGATAGTGATAGTGATGACTACATGCCAGCCTTAGGCATTCGGGAGATAATTTCTAAATCATGTAATACTATTTTTGTTATTATTGTTACCTTTTAATTATGTTTCGTTCATTTTGCAATACTAATTGGTTTACTCTTTGTCTTTGCGGGGACTCGACAAAATGCCAGGCGGAAGGCGGCAACGCGTCGATTGGGGGTCCAATCCGTCTCACGCGAGGCCCCCCCCCCCTCTCCCCACGCCGACGAGGAGGAGGCCGACGAGGAGGAGGCCGACGACGACAGACTGACGGTGGAGACGCCGAGGCGCGGCCGACGTCGTCGCCGTCACGAGGAGGCTTGAGTTTGTGTCTACGTCGAAGCCAGCCCGGGGGCCGTCGTCCGGCCAGGCCGTCGTCGGGCCACACCTCTTCGAACTTCGGACTCGGTCGAAGAGACACACTGTCGAGACGTCTTCCTCGAGTGCCGGCAAGGTCTACTACCGGCGGGGCCTCGAGCCTCCCACGAGGGCCGATCCCTTTTGCCCGCCGCCCGGTGATTCAACCCCACGGTGACAAGTAAGTAGCCATTGATATTTTCACTACTTGTTCATATGACATGTTGAAAATCGAACTTCAGACTAACAATTCGTCTTAATGGCTCGTGCAGTAACTGGAAGATTGTAAGCGGAGGGGGCAGTTCGCGCCATATCAATGGCATCCAGAGCCTCCTGATTAAAGAGAACTACCCTGGCCTGGTGACCGTCGGGGACGTGAGGGAGCCGCCCTATACGTGGGAGCACTTCGTGCGTGTGGAGGAGGGCGCCCTTGCCAGGAAGATCAAGGCGGACTTCTGGGTGAGTCTGTATTCAGGATTACTTCACGTCGTTTAAATACTATGTTTTTTAAATAATAGAATGATACATGTTGTCTGTATGCAGAACTACTTCACGTGCGAGGCGGGGCAGGAGGCGGTGGCCGCTAGAGTGCAGGACAGGGTCTGCCGAGACCGACTCAAGGACCTGTACCACGAGGCACGTGTCCAGTGCATCGTCTCCTTCAACGCTGACGTGCTTGGCAAGGTGGTGAGGAAGAATGAAGCAAGGGAGATGATGCTCCAAAGGGGAGACCGACCTCACGGGGCCCAAGACATCCGAGGTTCGTAGAACGCATTTATTCCATTCCTTCAATGGAAAATAAGCGGGCTTCCATTCATCCTCTGCTATGTCATGCGGATGTGTCCGGAGTGGTGCGGCAAGTACAAGGACTGGCCGGGAGTCCATTGTGGACAAGTGGTTCTTGGGCGAGGCGTGCGAGACCAAGAGACTCCGTCGGAGATGTCGCTTGAGATGGAAGGGAAGCCACACCACCAAGGGGAGCGTGCCCCTCCCAAAGTATATGGATAGATGGGTGCGATTACGGTGATTTTTTATTCAAGCGCTCAAATCTCTTCACTTCTAACCATCTCGTGTTCTCCTCGCAGTCCGCCGCATGAAGGCCCCGTACATCGGCGGTATGCGGGGTTCGCCTTGACTCACGGCGGCGGGAGCGGCCGGCCCGCCAACGTCTACGACCCGGCCGAAGGGGCCCGAGGCGCACACCAACGCCGCGTCTACCCCAAGCTTACCCGATGCGCCGAGGCGGCAAAGTAGCGCTATGGGGGCGACTTGATCCGACCACCGCCCCGGACACGACCACGGTGATGAGGTTGGGAGGAGGGAAGCGGCGGCCGTCTCGGATGGCCAACGGTCGCGATGAACCCGTCCTCGTTTCACGTGGTGGCGAGATTCGCTCAAGGAGCACGACCTCCACCGACATCCCCATAGCACCTCGGCGGCGAGCTCCACGCAGATGATGCGGGGAGTTTCGTGTAATTTCAGTTTCATTCGTCGTTCACTTTGGTTTTACACATGTTCGCTGCCTATGTATTGTTTCAACGTTACGGGTGTAATATTGCAGGCCCGGATGGCGAGTTGGAGGCCGCGGGCGAGGGCGGCCCAGCGGCGGACTTTGAGGCCCGAGCGGCGGCCCGGGCGAGGGCCCATCGGCGGGAGTTGGAGGCATACCAAAGAATACTCGGTCGTCGGATGCGGGGGCGTGGCGGCCTTCTTCCGGGGCCTCGGATCCCGGTGTGACCCCGCCTCCGTTGCCTAGCTCGCCGTTCGCTCCACCCCGTTTCCCGTTCCTCCTCCTCAGCGGGGACTCCGGTGAGTATATGTTGTTGTTTATTTTTTTGGCTTGTGCGGCTCACCCGCAGTACTAATGAGATCGCCTCTTTTTTGTGCAGCCCGCGGTCGGCGGGTTCGAACCCGACTCCTCCAGTGGCCCTTCTCCACCCTATCCGGTCGGCCCGACTCCACGCACACGTGGCGGTGGCGTTCCTCCTCCGGGCACGCAGCAGCCACACTACGGGCTTCCACACGTCCCTCCTACACAAAGACGGGTGGGCGTACCAATCGGCGCCGCGCAGCATGGGTGGTATCCGGGCAAGGTGAGGGCTCCTCACCCTCTTCGCACCGGGGAGGCCACGGGTCGGGTAGTTGTTGCCTTGTGATGGATTTCTTTTAGATGTTGGATATGTTGCACCGTGATGGATCTCGTTTCGATGTTGGACATGTTACATTTCGTTTGGTTGTTGGACATGTTGGATTTCGTTTGGATGTTGGACTATATGTGTGAATTTGTGATATATGTGGATTATATATGTGAATTTGTGAGATATGTGGATTATATATGTGAATTGGTGATATATGTGGTTTATGATGTATATATGAATGCTATGGTATTTGTATATGTTGATTTGCAGCAACAATCAACAGAAACAGCAAAAAAATGAAATTCCCAGCTTTGCCGAGTGCACGCTGCAGAAAAATGGCGGCGATTTGCCGAAAGTGCGAAGGTGGCACTCGGCAAAATGACCATAGATTTGCCGAAAGTGCCACTGCATCGCACTCGGCAAAGGTTATTTATTTATTTTGGTAAAATAAATATTTTGCCGAGTTCGACATTCGCACTCGGCAAAGTTCGTAAAATATTCAAATCTTTGCCGAGTGCCCCACGTTTGGCACTCGGCAAAGAGGCGTCAGGTGTAACGTTCGCGTTGCAGTCGCCGAGCACTGACATGGCACTCGGCGACGCCTTTGCCAAGTGCCCGGCATTTGGCACTTTCGGCAAAGAATGGTTTGCCGAGTCATTCTTTGCCGAAAAGCGCTTCGCCCGAGTTTGGCACTCGGCAAAGACTTTGCCGAGTGCGTATAAGCCTTTGCCGAGTGCGCTCCGCACCCGCAAAGCAGGCGATTCCTGTAGTGATTAGATTAGTGATCCCATGCGGTTAAAAGCTATCCATGTTCAAACATCAGGGTCTAATAATAACAACTTGTTTATATTCCTTTTTCGTGCACATGGTTGGTCCGATTGTATATATGTACGCTGCTACATACTTACTAGAATAATAATAAATATTTCTATTTTTCCATAGAGCATATATACATCACCATAAGACGTGACTGGCAAGACGACGGAAAGCACTTGATCGTTTGCATCGATCTTTTGCATCATTATTTCTGCCAGCTTTTTCTAGCTGGTTGTTGCGGCCATCCTAAAAATCTAAAATGTTCCGTCGTCACCGCCGGCGAGCTCCCGGAGCCTCCTCTGCAGCTTGGCGCGCTCGTCACTCAGGCGCGCGTTGTCGCGCAGCACGTGGTCGGCGTCCCTGATGGCGCGGTTGAGGCGGTCGAGCAGGTCACGGTTGTCGCCTCGGAGGTGGACGACCTGCTCCGAGAGCTGGGTGAGCTGCTTCTGCTTGCGCACGCGCGACCGCCGCGCCGACTCCCGGTTGGAGACCGTCCTCCTCCGCCGTCTCTCCTCCGCGAGCTGCTGCCGCCGACGCCGGAGCGGCCGGTGGTCACCTCCTTCTTCAGCCCTATTGCCGTCCGTGCCGGCGGCATGATGATGATCATGAAGCAACGGCTGGCCGGCGTACTGAATGACGCCTGCGGCGGAGTAGGGCAGCGTTAGCAGGTCGCTGTCGTCGTTGCACGGGAACAACAGGTAATCGTCATCTGCAGGTGTGTGGTAATGGTGCCCGATTCCGAAACCGATAGGAGCTGTGGCTACAGGTGGCAGGGACGGCAGGAAAACGCTTGCAACCTCACCAGGGTGCATGCTGTCGATCTCTCGGACCTAGGTGAGCTAGCTAGCCAAAAGAGACTGGCTGATCGAAACACAAGCAAGCTGAGGGAGGCTAGAGACCGAGAGAGAAATGCAGGTTTCTGAAAAAGGAAGCAAGAGGGCAGTGAGGTGGATTTATAGGTCGAAAAAGGATCATGTATGGTGTCCGTACGTACAATACAGGTGCGTGCATGGGCATGGCCCCGGCCCTCCACCTGAAGCACCATCGGATGACTTTGAGCGATGATAGCAACAGCCTACTAGAGGGGGCCCGAGGTGCCATCATCTTCGATTGATCGATGGTTATCATCATGTCTTGGATATGGTCGTACGTGTCGGTTTCTCTGCATTTTGTACGGACCTGGTGTGCCTAGGAAAGAGGCTTCATCTTGGCTGCAAATTCGCAATCAAGATGACCATTCTGCAAGTAATATCGATCAGGCGGCGGGAGGCTAATAAGCTGGCCGGGGTGGGTGCTCCGGCCATTCACACGGGCGGTGGTCGGCCAGCGGTGGCGGCTACCGTCGGGCGTGCTATATGCCCCTTCATCTTCTTCTCATCACGAGGAATGACGCCGCGAACCCCCACCCCACCCCCCACACACACACACCACCGGGGAACACTAGCGCCCGCGGACGCCGCCCTCCTTCCCTTCCCTTCCCGGTCCGAAACCCTAACCCTAGGTCGTCTTCTATAGCTCCGACGGCCCGCGCTCCCCTACTTCGCCACTGTCGCCCCCCGCCGCCTACCATACCCAGCCGAATGAGTCCTGCCCCGGCCTGCTCGGCGGCGGCGCCGCTGTCGCCCCCCCGGCCGAACCGCCGACCACCGCCGTGTCGACGACCGCCGCCAGCCTGCCGAACAGATTTCTAAAGCCGAGGAGGAGGAAGAGGGAGGGGAAAAGGCCGCCGCAACCACAACTTGGCCGGAACGCATGCGCCGGCGGCTCGCCTTTGTCGTCGTCGTCTCCGAGTGGCTGGTGCCCTTCGCCGCCTCCGTCGCGGGGGTGGTCGGCACGAAAGACTTACCGCCACTGTCGGCTCGTCGCAGCATCCAATACGGCGCTATAAGCAGGTCTCTCGATTGAGCAGCAGTCCTTTCTGCAGATCAATTATCGATGATGGCTCCACATGTACGTATTCTTCCCTGTACGTACTTGCGTTTGTTTGACGGTATTTCTACTTTTAGGAGGCCTCATTATTGAGGACGAAACGAACAGTAGATAGAGATGCTGATGATCGACCGATGAATGAGCCTGAACAGCACTAGGCAGTGGAGGTGCTCTGCTCCGGATATATGTCAGAATTCCATTCCTCGGTCTCCATCTGAATGATCTGATACATCCACTTTTCTCGGTGAGCTTACGCAATGGAGAAAAGGAAGGCAGGCGTTGCGTGGTTGGTTGGAGGTTCATAACCACAAGCTCTCGATCGATCGTTTTCCTTTGGATAAAGAGAATATGCACCTCCTCCGCTGATGGGAATTATGTTCCTCATCCACACCTGCGTACACAGCGTATATATTTCTCTTCTGTGCCATCACTTAAATTTGTCTCGTCTGTCTTATCTACAAAGGACTGAGCACGTGACCAGCGGGGTGAATGAAAGCTCACATAAAATTTTCTCTGCCCTCTGTCTCAAATTCAATCCCAGAGCTCTCAAAGACTCAAAACTGTCAAAATAAGCTCACTCAAGTCAAGTTGAGTATGCAAAGGCTTCTGTTTCGGTTGGAGCCCCCGCATCGCCTCCGCACAGGCGAGACGGGCGGCAAAACCCTAGCCCGCCGCCACCCTTTCATCCCCCTTCGTTTCCTCACCCTCGCCGCTGCCGGAGGAGTCCGCTGGGAGGCCCGTGCGAGCTCCTAGGATGGCGGCGGCGAGGATCTCGGCTCGGCCCGGTTTGCCTTTCCATGCGGGCAAGGCAACCATGGCGGTTTGGTGCCGCAGCTTCTGGCGGCGCCGGCAAATGCGGTGGATTTGGAGGTGCAGCCGCGGCGGAAGTTGCTAAGCGTGGAGGAGTGATGGGCTCGTCGTGTGGTGCCTGGTCATCGCCGTCTTACGATGGTTGCGGGCACATGGACTTGGCGACGGTTCCAAGCTCCAGATGCGGCGCGCTAGGGGCCGGATCGAGCCTTTTCGGGCCTGATTTGGTGTCCTCAGCGGAGGGCATTGATTTGGAAGCGATGCGGACGATGCGGCGGGCAGTGGAGCGCAGGGCTTTGGGCGGAGCAGGCGAAGATTCGACCCCATGGTGGCGCAGTCGACCGCCCATATCTGGGCGCCGGAGAACCCAAAGGCGGGCTGATCCGCGACCCCGGGACGATGGTCGCGTGTAGTTCGTCGACCATGGCAGCGGTGTTCTCGGGCGGCGGCGACGGTGAAGCAATCGGGTTGGCCGTATCGGGGATGAACCCGGTGGCCGGCCATGGTGGCTTCCACAGCGTTCGTCAAGGTGGAGGAGTCGTGGAAAGGGATGGCGAGGATGGCAGCGGACGTCGGCATTTGTTTTCCAGATCTGTATTTCGGCGATGGTGCACATCGCCGACTAGCGTATCGGCGTGGCCCGGGGGACATGGCATTGGCCGCTCACTACTACGACGGCGGTGACGCCCGAGGGCACCACTTTCCTCGCCGGAGGCGCCGTCTTTTTCAAGGGGGTCTCTACGGTGAAAACCTACACCCGTTTGGTGGGCGGCGATGGCGTCTTCGGATGGCATTTTCTCGTTGGAGACGTCGTTGGTGGAAGATCCCTTGGATGTCGGCTGGCGCCGGCATCAAGGTGGTGGCTCATCACACACGCTTATGGGGCCTTATGCTGATGCCAGGTTACATGATCCGGAGTCTCCAATGGTGGATGAGTTTTAGTTGTTTTATTTTTAAAAAGTGCACCACTTGTTTTCGGGTGACTTTTGTCTTACCTGTAACAATTGTTGTTTTTCAGTTGTAATTTTATTGGTCCGATGCATCCTCGGATGACTGAAGCCGGAAATTTAATTTCCATTATCTAAAAAAAAAAGTCAATTTCTTGCATCCAACGATCATGATCCCTTCACAAAGACGCTTCACCGAATATCCCAACTATGGCTAGTTATGTTACATCCAAGTCTATATAGCAAAGAAAGTAGCCTGCCCATAACTGCAACATGTGGGGTGAACCAAATTCTCATTGAATTGGATTTTTTTTCGTTTGATAATTCGGCAGTACTCCACGTTATGAGAAGTTGTTAATGATAGTTGAGTCCGTAGCCCCACCAGTTGATTGGGTGGCATAATACCTATAGCTTCCACTAATTCGACCAGATCCCCTCGAGTAGGACTCTTCCCATAACATAAGTTAAGAATCGATTCACTAATACAATTATAGCTTGATTTTGAGAACAATGCATCAGGAACCAATATATAGTTTGTTAATACATGACCAATTAGTGTTTGGTTAAAAAGTTTTTCTCTCATCCCATTTTGAGGACTCACAAAAGTGCATTGGATACTACCACAATCCACTCTATGCACAATAATATGTGTCTTATGTCAACAATTATACGTGTAAGATAGCAAGTATATGTTGTTTGTACAACAATATCTACAGCCCCTTGTCGGGGTTCATAGCAGAAAACTATATATTGTGTCAAAGAAAATCCTTGGCGTAAATTGCTTTTAATAGGGTAATCAATTCTTTGTCCTTGAGGATCCACCATTAACACTCTCTATCTACTAATTGGTGTACCTGAGATGTATTTCCTCTACCTCCTGAAAAAGACAATAAAGAGATTATTATTAGATAATGACTCTAACTTAGGAATAAAAAAACCTCATAAATTAGATAAAGACAACAACGAGTAATCCATCAGCCATAATACTTTTGAAAAGTAAAAAACTAATTGACAATGTTTTGTGAAACCTTCTAGGATGTTAACAGGGAAAAGGATTGGGGTTGGTTAAATATATTTTTAAATAACTTAACCATTTTTATTTTTTATTTTATTTTTATTTTTATTTTTTTGCTAAGCCCAGCATGAAAATATGTAGATGATGTCGCTAAGTCCCCGTGGGTAACTCTATAATTTTCCAAGGTAAAAGGGTCCCTAACCAATTTGAAACAAAAATGAAAAGGAAAATAGTTCAGTAAAGGGAACTCAAGGACCATATTCTTCTCGAATCTTACTTTTTCTATAGTCTTCGAATAAATCATGCAGCTGCAAAATCTATCTAGATTCGAAATTTGGAGGCCCCGGTATGATGGCAGTGACAATCCTGAGCTCTGGCTGAGCAAGATGAGGATATTCTTTGAGCTCCAGCCTGAGATTGATCCAGAGTTCCACGCACGGTATGCAGCTTTCCATCTAACAGGCTATTTCCATCCCGTGCTGGGGTAGCTTTGGTACATCGCAAGCTGTCCAAGAGGAGGCCCGAGATGGTTGACGAGGTCTTCTCGCTACCTATGGCGCGAGTTTGGGCCACCCATCACAAACGACACCAAGGGAGATGTAATCTTTTAGGGTGATCTTGCACCACCGGCGCAAGACGGGATCTTGGACGACTACATCGACGCCTTCCACGAGTACGCTACGCACTTTGGACCTAGAGAGCCTGCTGCATCGCGTCCACCTCTTCATGGCAGGCTATGCAAAGCTCTCCGCGAGGTCCTCACGGGCGGAGCCGCGCATGATGCACGAGGCGATTGATCTCGCGTGTCAGTACGACGACCAGCACCAGGAGGCGCCACCACGTAAAGTGGCCAGCTTCCACGACTTCGGCTACAACAACGGCAATGTCATAAACATCGACACGGACATCGACAAGACGCTGGGATGCTAGGGTGGTTGAGCACCCACGCTGGCAACAGCGATGGAGATGTTTGACGACCATCGAGCAACATGGGATGCCCTCGCTGAGCTTCGCCTTTGGTGCCTCAATGAACCAGTAGATGGCCATCATCACCGGCGCCATCTAGCTTCACCACAACCGCAACATAAACTCGACACCACGACATCGACAAGACTAGAGTGGACCCTCTACGGTGGCATCGTCACTGTACTTTCACCGCTACTATGTTCCAGCAGCCTCAGCTCTACTTCAGGACATTCTCTTGGAGAAGGGAGTCTCCCAGCATAGCGTTGCAGTGGGATTCCACCTTCCGACGACACCGCTAGAGGAGCAGGATTTTCCAGCAAGCATCCTTCTCTTGTTGGAACGCCCGAGCATCAAGTTGGATAACGTCATGGTGCTTCTCTTCGACAACAACAGGCAAGAGTTCATGCACATCGACAACATCTCCATCGATGGCCCCAGTGTAGGCGCCCCCCAGTTCGGGCAAGAGGTGACGACAGCGAGCGACCTCCTCTACGGGCGCCTATTCCACCTGACCTCTACACCGGCCACGTCGATCCTTCACGTCTTCTGTAGGAAGATCCTTGCTCAGGTGTCTGTTCCTATGACCTACTCCATCCCTGCACCGCCGGTTTGCTAGCAGACTATTGAGATGACCATCGTCCTGAGCAACGCCATCATGAAGTCAGCAAGGGTGGCCAAGCCACTGGTACACCCCCCTCTGAGCTACAAGTTCAGCATCTTCTTCGGTGACCTGCACTTCGACTTCGACGACGACTCCTATTCGGCCGTCAACGACTTTAACGACAGGATGGGTCAGCTCTGGCTACGCTACGGTCCCGTTAACTCGCCCTCCCACGTCACTTCAGCTCTTTCACCTAACTGGTGGGTTGGGTGATGCGGGGACGCGTTGCCTCGTCAAACTGTGGGGAGGTGTCACAGTACAGTATTGGGCTGGCCCAGAGGAGGCCCGGGCGGCCCAGCCGGCGCAGCCGACCCCTAAAGGTGGGGCGTGTGGCGTGGGGGAGGGGCTGCCGCCACCCCCCCCTCTCTCCCTCGCTCCACGCCATCATCGAATCGTATTAGGATTAGGACTTTTGGTGTCAAGGAGATATTCTCGATCTATAAGAGAGTCTCCTATTAGAAAAAAAAAAATAAGAGATTGCTTGTAAAAGGTATTCCGAAATATAATGAAACTTTCGAGAGATTGTTTGAGATACAAGGCCCATAGGAGGGCTATATAAACAAGGGAGATGTAATCTTTTTAGGGGCAAGCAAAAAAAGAAAAACATTCCAGCTTTCCAGCTCTCCGGCGCAGCGCCGCCGCCGCCGCCCCCTCCTCCTCCCCCGCCACACGCCGCCGCCCCCCCCCCCCGCACGGCTGCTGCCCTAGGGCAGCCGCCCTTCCCAGCGCCGCCACCCCCGTCGCCGCTGCTGCCCCCGCAACGTGGTTGTGACACATGATGACAATTTTCTTTTTACAATGAATCCTATAATGGTAAAAGAGTATTTATTAGTTAATACTGGAATATGCACCATTTTTTCGAAACCGGGCTTGTGCATGTTTTGCATTTAGAGAAGTGGAAAAATTCGATTACATCCTAGACGCCCTCATGGCGAATTGTCAGGGAGGGCAAGTAGGCGAAACACTGACACAAGGCACCGGCTACAACGGTAGAGCTTAGAGCGGTGTACTAAGTATAAAACAAGTGTGCGACGAAAACGCGGCGACGACTATCGGCGGCTGTAGGGAATGAGTATGCTTACCACCTCACGCTTGTGTTGTGGGACAATGCCCTCAACGTGGGTATGGAACCTTTTTGCGATCGTTGAATCTGGAGGCTGTGAGCCGGCGCCCTCCGGTGGAATATGCACCCTGAGACTATTATTTGCAACTTTTCTTGTGCTGTCAATTAAACATCAATTGCTGCACGGAAAACCCTCACCATACATGATACATTACATAGTGGTATTGATCCTTTCATCACATCTAATCACCCGGACAGGGCCCAACATCATGAGCACGTCCAGATATCGTCAGGAACTGACAAATTAAAAGGCCTCTCCTTCGCCGGATACAGCTGTGGAGACGAGTCAGATCAAGATGTGCTGAGTGGTAACAGCCAGGGAGTAAGTCGTGCATGATTTTGCAAATGGGAGTGAGACAACGAGTTCATACATTGCGCACCTTAGCGCACTGCGCACCCCGGCCTTTGGAAAGTAACTAAAGTCATTACAGGTCGTTGGACGACTCTCCTCTATGATCAAGGCCTGGTCGCGCAGCCGTACTACGACGACGACACCAGCCGTCACCTTTCGAAGACAGGCAAATCTTATCCCAGTGCTACCTTTGGATCCGGACGCTGAGCTGAGCTGATACTGGCCAAGAACATTGCGATCGATAAGGGTGAAAGCTGATATCACCGTTACCTGTGATTTTCACTTGTTGATTTTGGCCAAAACGTCTCCAGTTCGATACTTGTAGTCTCAAGTCTGGCTGCCAGATCGTGAAGATTGAAGTTTGATTTGGAGACCTTGCTTCGATTATTTTCTTCAAGTACTCCATCTGTCTCAAAACAGTACACATTCCATTCGAAAGAAGTCAATCAATTTAGATTTTATCAAATTTTATAAAATATAAATAGTTATGAACTTATGATATTGAATAAGTATCCTAAGATTAATCGTACCTTATATTTTCACAGTTAATTTATTTGGAAACATAAATATTGATACTATATGTTTTATAAATTTAGTCGAAATAAAACTTGATTGACTTCTTGGAAAGTAACACTATATTCAGGAGACGAAGGAGTAGATGTTATTGTTTTCTTGCAAACCCAGCCCAGCATCACTTGATTTTGCAGAGGAGATAACTGGCAAGTGGCCTAGAGGGGGGATGACCGTGTCTTTTTTCTGAAATTTAAACAACTCCCTGAAAACAGTCAGATTACGAAGCCTCGACCTGGGCGCAGAGGTTTCGGGGTTGAGCGCGGCGGAGCCTACGGGAATCAGAGTATAATAAATCGATCTACTGTGGAATTTAATGAATAAAAATAGATCGAATACTGCCTTCCTGGGTGTGTTGAGCTATCCAAACCGTTGATTGGACCGGCCCAGAAGTTGGAGAACTCGTAGATCAGATGCAAACCCTAACAATCAATTCAAATCACAAGTCCTTGATCTGCAAACTCAGAATGACAGCTTGTTTCTGGAGCATCTACATAAATTCTTTAACAAAGTGGATGTTCCCTGGGTACATTTGACGATGTGGGATAGATATTACAGTAATGGCACTCTTGCTCGGGTACACAATAATTTCAGACGATCTTTTTTGGTGGAGAGACATCCTTAAACTCTTACCCAAGTTTAAAGATTTAGCCTCAGGGGTAATTCATGATGGCCGTAGTTGTTTCCTCTGGTATGACACTTGGGATGATTCTGCTCTAAATCTTCGCTATCCACAGCTCTGTTCATATGCCAAAAATGAGCTAGTCTCGGTACATCAAGCAAAGTCAACAGTAACTCTCATCTCTCTTTTCCATCTTCCTCTATCAATTGAAGCCTATGATCAATTCCAATATTTCTCCTTATCCCTTCAGAATCTACATCTCTCTCAAGAGGTTGATAATTTATAGAAAACTTAATGGAAGTTCCCAAACTCACCCAATTTTTAAATGGGTATGGAAAATCCTCTTGCCAAAATAAAAGGAAAGTTTTTTTTGGCTTTTACTGAAGAAGGAACATGTTTCATCTATATATTAGTTGTGTACATTGTATTCAAAACTGGGATGAATCACTTCATCATCTCTTCTTTGATTGCCCTCTAGCTTTGGCCTGCTAGAACACTTTGGGACTCCTGGTGCCTTCAAATTGCTCCACCATTGAAATAATTGAAGCCTTTAAAAAATCCAGTTGAGGCTACCATTCTTTTTGGAAATTGCCATAACTATGTGCTGGGTCATTTGGATGCTTCGTAATGATCTCATTTTCAAGGGCGTTCCTGCTTCAGTCCGTCGCTGCAAGTTGATTTTCAAGACTGAATTTACCTTGGTTATCCAAAGAGCAAAACCCTCCTCCTTACCGGCAGTTCTTCAATGGCTAGACAACTTTGTGTAATCTTTTTATTTTCTTTGTAACTTTTTATGTTTCCCGAAACTCTGTTGTAAGACTGGTTTCTTAAATTTTCAATAAAAGCCCAGTAGGGGGCACCCTGCCCCTTCTGTTTCCCCTCAAAAAATAGTAACAACAATCACAAATACAAGAGACACGAGGATTTGTCCCGTGGTTTAACTCGCCACAAAGGCTTGTCGACGTCCCACGTTATTGAGGTTAACACAAAGGCTACGGAGTCTCTTTCAAATCGCTCCTTTGCTTCAACCTATAAACAGGGCAATAGGTCAGAGGGTTTCACTAAGTTACAAAGGGTAATACAAACGTCCTGGTGCTCAACCACGATAGATTGGGAGCTACCGGGCGACCGCTAGCCATCTAGGAGGCAAAGTTCCAAGAATAACATACACACCAAGCAGCTAGGGCTTCACCACCTGTACAAGAACGGAGTAGAAGGATATTCTTGCACACTCTCCAAGCCAAATACCTCAAGGAATCATAGAGATTTTGAGCAAGGGAGTTTGGGAGCACGAAGCTAGAGAGAGAGAGAGAGAGAGAGTGCTTTAGTTGCGAAGCAGAGTGAATGAGGAAGAAGACGACCATTGGGGTGAAGGAGAGATGTATGAATACGTCCCGTGTTACCTACTAAATTGTCGGGTCAGTCAAACCTCGGAGCCTCTGCACTAAGGCACGGAGGTTCCACATTGGCCCTAACATAATGGAATTCAAGAATGATTTCACTTGTATAAGGTGTTTTGAGCACTTAGTTCCACCCAGACAACTATCAGTATTCCCTTGATAGTATAGCTTGTCCTATAACTTAATTTTAAATATAAAATGAAGAAAACTAGCTCTTGGAGCCGTTGCAAGCCATCCATTCGAGTTGGGGTCTCCTCCTTTGTTTCTTTGCACCCACAGCTAATGATACTCTGTCCAACACTTTTCTTTAATATTCGAAAAAATACTCATGACCTATTCAAATGTAGCTTATATGTACTCTGGCTCTTAATAAGGAAAATATAAGAACAAATATGATATGAGCAATATTCATTCATATCGGATCCAAGTATGCATCTCTAATTAGTGGGATAGATTATTGATACATATATGCTCTTATTTTTACCATTTGTTTATGCACTCCAGAGCGTTATACACTAACCATGTTTAATTCTAGGACTTATCACAGCCATCAGAGTGGCGCAGCGGGAAGCGTGGTGGGCCCATAACCCACAGGTCCCAGGATCGAAACCTGGCTCTGATAATCTTGTTTTTGCAGTTTTTTTACATTTTCGTTCTGTTTTATACAAAAAACCACGGGACAAAAAAAAAACGCTAGCTTCGGCAACAAAGATTCTCCTGGTTGTGCGCGTCAGTCACGTTCTCAGGAAATTGCCAAAAAGCACAGCTGCTGCTATGATATGTAGTGTCGGCACGACGTACAGTACTTGCTCGCTCATCGCCTGGTGTGAAAAGGACCAAGAACGGCGGGGACAGTGAGCGACCGAGGTGCCAACGTCCCGTCCCCTTCGTCTTTCTCCTCGATCCCGTCGTATATCGTCGTCTTGGATCAACGGCGTGAAACCCGCCCCAGCGATTCGAATGGTTCGATCGGTGAGAGCAAAAGGACAGACAGACAGCAGGCTCGTGCCGTGTCCCCGAGGTGCGTGCGCGTCGCTCGCTGCCTTGGAGGGGTCGCCGTGATTGGACCACGCCTGACGTCGTCGTCGTCGCCCAAGCCCACTTTCAGTTGCCCCGGTGTCGACCTCACGGGGGCTCCGTCGTGCCTCCATTTTCATGTAATCATATATGCATCTACGTATAAATATACCGTGTATATTTGCTTGCCGAAGCTGTCGTTGAATTTGAGCAGCCCCCGCAACTAGGATTAACCGTGAACTTGCAACCACGGCGGTTACACTTGCTCACCACGGTTAAGAATTCTATAGTAGTGAAGGTTAGTGTTGTTTCTGGTAACAATTTCCTCGTCCAGTGTACTACTAGTCGTCTAGCTTCTGAAAGTATGAGAAACAACGGAAAGTCTGAGTTGTTTTCCAACGAAAAAGAGAATCAGCTGTGCGCTTTTTGCCGCTCACGTTGCAGATATATTTTTGAGCATAATTTTTTTGAAGATATTTGCTAGTTATACAAAGAAAATGCTAGACAGGCATGTGCAAAACAAATCATCAAAATTACATACTTATCTGGTGGTGATTTTGGTAGACACCCTTGTCAAAATCTACTGAACTGATCACGGTCCCTAAAAGAAGAACTAGTGAACACACTCACGAAGTTGTAAGAAGAATCAAAAGACTATCATCTTCCCTTGCTATAATAATCTTTGGTTATACTTACATTACATGACACTGCATCCTCAGTTTTTCCTTTTTCTATTTTCCTTTAGCTACAACCAAACAATACATCATCAAACCATATTACAAACAAACCAAGACGCGCAAGCTTGGTATTCAAAAGACGTGCACATGCATCATGTGCTTTTGCTGGTCACAGTTCGACGGATTCGTAGGTTGCCGAGTAATCCGGCATGCGGTGCAGGCACCGGAGCACGCTCCCGGCCACCTGCTTGGTGGCGGCGTCGCCCGTATGGAAGGCGTTCACCAGCAGGCTCGGCAGCGCCCGATCGCTGGTGACCTCCCTCACGCACCGATCGCCACCGTGAGCCAGGAACCTCTCCACCGCCCAGAAACACCTCCGAGTCACCGCCTCGCCAACGCCTCCGCCGCCACCGACGCCTCCTCTCCTCCCGTCGTTGCGGCGCTGCCGCAGCGCACGAAGCACGTGCCTCGCCGCGTCGTGCTCCGCGAGCACGGCCACGCCGCTCGCCACGTCGACGGCGTCGTCCATGAGCGTGCACAGCGCGCCGAGCGCGGCCTCCACCACGCGCCCGTTCTCGCTGCTCTCCAGGACGCCCAGGAGGCCCTCCACCGCGCCGGCCTCCACCAGGCAGAACGTGGTGGACGGGGAACACACGCCACGGTGCACCGGGCAAACCTTCCGGTTGTCGTGCACCCGCCCGCGTGCGCCTCGCGCAGGCGGCGGAGGATGTTCTTCTTCTTCGGCCGCCGCTCGGCGGGGGCCTGGCACAGGTTGGGCGACTGACTGCTCAGGTTCTCAAGACCAACCGCCGCGAGCCGCTGAACCTCGTCGCTGCCCGCGGACCGCACCAGGTCTGCGAGCACCGATGTGAGGTTGTGATCCATGGCAGCCAGGAGCACGTCAGGGTCATACAGCGTCGTCGTTAGCCGGACCAGCACACCCACGAGGCCCTCCATATACGCCTTTGAATGGCGGCTCACCCGCGTCTCGCCGCGCTGCATCTCCTCGATCTTGGTTAGCACGGTCACCACAGCGCCCTGGTTGATCAACGCGTGGTTCAGAGTAATGTGCTGGTATGGCAGCTTCGCCAGGAGCGTGGCCGACATGGCGTGCCGGTCAGAGATCCGCCCGTGCATGCCTATGCTCTTGACAAGCTTCCCTGGCTGCCCCGGGGCCTTGCAGAGCTTCGGCAATGGTGTGCCCCATCTGCGGGGACAAGGCGATAAGCAGCTTCATAGCGGCGATGACAAGTGACTCTGTCAGCGAGCCCATGAGCTCAATCACAGTCTGGCAGCTGTTCTGCTCCTTCATGACCGAGACCACCGTGGCAAGAGGCTTGGGAGAGCGGTCAGCGCGAGCAGCACGCGCACAATGCTTAGGTTGAGGGTGTCAGGCATGGAACACTTGAGCATGTGAGCAAAGTTGTATACCGAGTACTTGGACGTGATGACGTGGCCTTCCTTGTTGACGGTGATGGCCTCTGGATCCAAGCCCGACTCGACGATGTTGGCTAGCACAGCCGCAGCCTCTGTCTTAGAGCCCACAGGCTCATCGTCAATCTTTCGGATGAAGAGCTCCTGACCATGACAGGGACAGCACCAGCGTCCACAAGCGTTTTGCCGTTGGGGTGGTGGGACGAGATCTGAACCAGCACGTCGAGGGCTGCCTTTCGAATTGCTCTATTGCCACTGTGCACCATCTTGATGAGGATCTCTGAAGCGCTTCCAGCGATGTCAATGGTCATCTCCTGCTTCTGACCAGCTCGCCGAGGTAGCTCACCATCTCCATCTGAACATCTTCTGATCCTGTTTTGTGTGTTCAAGTCATTGTAAGCTCAAGGTAGTGTCATGGTGAGATTTGAAAGTTATGTTAAAATTATTCATTTATGGTTTAGAGTTTTAACAGGCAGGCAGAGAGACAGAGAATGGCATTATGTTAGCTTAACACAGGGAAGAAATATTTCTTTTCTATATACAAAGGCCAGATCTTACCTTCAACTAGGTGCCTTTCAAGAGGATCCATGTAGCCACTTTCAGCCATGTACTTGATATTCTTCGGGCATTTCTCTAGGTTCTTCAGGACTTCTCCAGCCTTCTCAGCGGCAATGGGATCAGAGGAGCTATTAAACTTCATCGTGGTGAGGATCAGTATGCTTCCAGCAGTTGATCCAATGTTCTCCAACAGTAACTCTGATTTTGAAAGCTCTACCAAGAAAGAGATAGATGCATGCCTTTCATCAGTACTACTGCTGGATAGCAGCTTTATTGTCCTTGAGATGGCTTTGGTTTTCGCTATGATTTCCTGTATGTCATGAAAAAATATTTAAATGCAAGATGATTAGGAGTTGAAGCTGCACTTCAGCACAGTTTCAGTACAATAGTAGCATTATAATGTGCAAGGATTGGGAAAAATTAATATCAAACATGACAAAGAGACACACCTTCCCTGCATCATCCTCAACCAATAGGCAGAGGAGGTCGAGGGAGTCACACCGAATAAGTGCATCCTTGTGGTCCAGAAGACGTGCTAGGAACTTGGTGATGCCAATCCTGTGCATATGATCCCTGTTCTTTTTCCTCAGCCTAGCCAGCACCTTCAGCTCTTGTATGGCCTCAAGCACCATAGCCTCCGTAGTTGCCATAGAGAGTGCGGTACGCGGCGCGATCCTGATCCGCGTCGCTTCATTCCTTGTAATCCATTCTGCAATTGTGCTCTTCAACGGAAGATTACTCCTCAGTGTCTTGCTCTGCATTGTCATCTTTGTAACAGGACATATCACAGGTTCAGAGCCATCCGTAAACTTGTCAAAGTAGTCCTCTATAGCTTTCCTGTCGTAAGTCACACCACTCTCCGTTGTCACTGGATCAACCATAACCTTGTTTGTGAGAGGGCAGAAGAAAGAATCATACAATGGCTCCACATATTCCGCGACTTCAGGGAGTGAACCGAATGACTGACCACCAAGCTCATGTGACTCCTGGTACATTCCCTGCATGAAGTCGACCAGACTCGGCATATCACTGTCATGCAGTGTTCTTCTTCTACGCTTCTCAATGCCCACAACCATTGGCATATCTCCCTCCGAGTAGGCATCAAAGGAATGCTGATCAGACAGATTATGCCGGTTCCTGACAACCTGAAGCTGTCCACTGACCGCCGGTTCCACAAACCTGCTGCTCTCCAACGTCGACGCTGGTATCCTGTTGAGCTCATTTCCTATATTCTTAATGACCTTGTCCAAGTCCTCGGTTATGCCCAAGAGGTCGTCGTCCATGAGCTGCTGTGCGATCGCGCTGCACCTCGTGATGAGATCCTTGGCGAGGTCGACGTTGGCAGCCAGATACTCCATTGCGTGCAGCGTGTTGGTTGGGGAACTCTGATCCTCCTTCGGCACCTCGTCGATTGCAGGCAGGGCTCCATGGTGGAGGTGGCTGCCGACATCCATGAAGTTCTCGTGCTCGGCATCGACGGCTTCTGCTGACGACATGAGCTCGGAGATGGCTGCTAGCACAGACTTGGCGAGCGATGCCTTCCTGGCCTGCGCTTCACTTCGCTGAAACTTAGGAATTGAAAAGTGCACGTTAATTAGGCACCAAAGATGGGTGAGTTTTTTTGGGTTGCTTGTGGGGTGTGGAAAAAGGGTACCTAGTTCAGAATTCAGACTAGGAAGTCGTAAAGAAAAAAACCTACCAACTTTGTTCGATACAAAAGTACAATTCTGCAATCTTAAGCTGACAGGGATTGTTTCTAAACAATTGGCGGATAGCGCATATTATAATAATAATACTGCAGGGGGTGGCCGCTTTCCCCGAAATTCCCAGCTGTGGTTTCTTGCAAGAACCAACATAATGCTGTTCACGCCAGGAACTACTCCCCTGGCTATGCAGTTTGTACGTTAGCTGCTGTCTTCTGAAGCACCAGATTTGGCAGTTCTCATCATGCTTCTTGAAGGAACATGAAGAACACCTAAGGCACAATTGGGGAAAGGAGGACAGAAACAGCTCTATAGACACTTGGATTGTAATTTGACAGGCTCATCGATCTATTTTTTTCAATTGACTGAAATAAGAGGAAGACGTCCTGATTTCTCGTCGCAAGTACAGCAAAGCACAGAGATTACAGGAGAGGAAAACAAGAACTGCAATCTTTGTCCCCAAAACTCATGTAATTTGCAGCAAAATAAACCAGTTTAGTCACAAGCAACTGCATCGAAATAAGCAATCAATCAAGTCGGTAGCAACATACCTGCATCCAACCCAAGAAGTTGAAGAAGCTGAGCTTCCTCTGCTCACCCTCCTCCTCCCCTGAATACACACCACTAGCGGCGGCCGGCGACGCTAGCACCCAGAGAGCATTCTCCCCTCCCCGGCCGGCCTCCTCCTCCTCGTCTTCCTCTCAGCTCCCCACAACCGCGCGCACCCAGTCAGTCACCCAGGCATGGCGCCCACGCACGTCGCCCCAAGCACAGCGCCGCACGCAACACCCGAGGTAGAAGGTTATGGAAAACGGTGAGGCTGGGGCGAGAGGGATGGTGGTGGGAGACCGCGCTGGCAGCTCGAAGACCCAGTCGGCGGCGTCCAGCGGCGTCAGGCAAGGTCACTCTCCTCTCCCCTCCTGTTTAGAGATTGGCAGAGGCGCGCCCTTTTTCTAATCACACAGCTCACGCACTCTCCCCTTGTTTATGATCAGCAGCAGCAGCGCATCACTCTTCACTGGCTCTGGCTGGATGGCAAGAAAGAATACAAAGATGTTGACCTTTTTTTGTTACACGGTGAGTGAGCTACAAAGGCTGGTTCTTTCTCATTCTCATCAGTGGAATGGGCAAGTCCCACAGATGGGAACGGGAGGACCGGTGGTGAACGCTACGCTCGCTTGCAACGCACGGACACGGCTGCTGGCCGGTGTTTTGCTAATAAGGGATGGATTTCATTTCATGGCAGGTGTATCTAGGTAAAGCTGAGTAATGACAACACTGTGCAAGCTGTTTTTGTTGGCTCTCTCTGCATTTGGAGAGTACGCCAACGGATTTTTAATTGGAAAAATTATTAGCAACAAGAAAAACCAGTAGCCGGTGGACCCCTCATCCTTCCGTGTAGAGTGTAGAGTAGGTTCACGTGCGAGGTTTCGGAAACCAGAAAAGGCGGTTCTGGATTCTCTCGCCACCGGTACATGCTGAGTAGTTTTTGGTAATCTTCCCAGGAATGGAGTACTGGTCCCAATAGGTGCAGGGTTACAAGGCACCTTCGAAACCCATTGAGACCGTCGACCTGATTTATTAGTATATTCAAATGATACACGTACATTTTTCAATTCAAATCCTAGTTAACGACCGCTCGCAAATTGCTCCCATTTTCTTCATCCTTTTTGAACCGGTGAAATGATGGGGGTTTCAAGAAAGGCTACATGAGAGACAAAATTATTGCCGCACAGAAACAGTTAGTCTTTCAGTGGCCTCTCTATCGTCCTACTAGTCCTGATTCATGAGGAGGACTTAGATGTTACGTTTCGACTTTCATGAAGCAAGCCCTTTTTTTTTTCTGTTTGCTCTCATGCCCCGTCATCAAGGCATGACGCCATTGATGGTCATATGCCGCTAGCAATCGTCTGTGGAGTGCAAGGAACCTCATTAATCCCTCTAAATCATGAAAGGAAAGCCTATCTCTATCATGTGTTCATGCAACCACCGGCCTCTTCCAGCTACCACGTTGGAGTTGGACAGACATACCGATGGAGTGTCCATTCTGGATCATTAATACGTACAGTATTTGCTAATTCTGAAAAAAAAAAAAAACCCTACATAAGATCAGCTTATTACGTACGTACAGGTAGATGAATTCAAAGAGGAAACGTAACAAAACTAGAAAAATGTCAATATGGCGCTGGTGACACGGTCTGAAGCTTATCCGCAACTAACATCCTGTCGTGTACGGCTACGGAGGAGGATCGGAGCTGACTTTTGTTCCCAAATGACGAGCTTAGCGTGCACAAAGCCTGGATTTGGTTGGTACGACTGACTCTACGGGACAGAGAATCAATCAATTCTTTTTTTTTTTCATCATAGTATATAAGCTGGTGGTGATTATAAAAAGAAAAACGCTTAGCATGAATGATAGAGGCAGATGGCGAGAATCAATGAATTGTTTTTCATGGAATAACTCGAGTGGCCAGATGGCGATAGGTAGAGGTAGCTGATTCATATAGGGACGGGACGGTTTGATGATGATTAGTGCTAAACCTCCCAGCATTGCATCCATATGATTCAACTGTCTCTGTATCATCATTGGGGCGAGCCGTTGGGTTGGGTTGGGCTGGGCCTTGGCCGCGTGCCACAAAAGGCATTGATTGCGCCCATACGAGTGATAAGGATATGCTAGTGTTCACGTGGTACACTGATACTACTGTTCTAGAGAGTGAGGGGAATGTTTGGTGATTTGGGCCAGGCATCATATACGTCGTGTTGTTTACTGTTGTACGAAACACACGCTGGGAAACAGTAGTTTCTTCGTGTTGGTATACTGTACCGTACGGTGAGCAGATTGACGGTGTCCTGTGGAATTTTGATGCACCGACCGGCAGGATTGGCACGTACACTGACAGAAACGTACTGCGGCCGTGGACCTCATAAATGGTGGACTGACTGGAGAAGCTTGCTCCACCACCAGTGCAAGCAAGATAGAGAGAGTAGGACGTGGACCAGCCGGGACAATACAGTTGCGTTCCCGGAGCACGTGGACCTATCTTTGTGGGCGGGAGCGAACTCTTAGGGCACGTACAACGCGTCCTTTGAACCCGTCTCTACGATGCTAATTTCACGCAAAAACACCCTGCCGCTACGAGGAGACGGGGCTCGCGTCGTCTCGTGAGGCGACGGGGATGTCCCGTTGCCCGAGACCGTGATTCCTTCTCCGTGGATCCAGTGCGCGCGCTCGGCAATCCTCCCTCCATCGATGGGCAGACTTCTTGGGCAGATTCCCGGCTCCCCTGTAGCTGTTCTTGCCTACCACCTCGATCCCAACCTGTTCCACACTCATCTTGAATCCAGACTCATCCAAATCAATAATCAATTGCTGCTTGTCTGATCTACCAATTCATCTGCTTCGCTCTGCCTGGGACTGTCTACTTCCCAAGCTCCGATTGAAAAAGCAGGACAGGCGGGCTTCCTTCCAGCTCCGAGCTCGGCGCTCGGCGTCCGCGGCTTCTGATTGAATGCACTATTTTTGTGTAGGCTGTTTTTGGCGAACCTGGGCTATGAGGACCTGGGCAATGAATTCTAATACGAAGCTATCTGCATGTTATCTATTAGTGCAATTTTATCTGAACGTGAACCTCTGTTTGCTACCTGTTATGTGAATGTGTCCAATTTTATCAGAATGTCAGCCTGTGTTGCAGTATATATTTTTTCTCTCTTTCTGAATGGTAGCTGAATGTGAGCCTTCGTTTGCTTTATGGTCCACTGGTCCATAGCGCGCGTTCGCTGCGCGAGATCTGGCCGCCCGCAGGTCTTAACGCCTTAATTGTCTAACATAACAACGCATAATGTGTGTTACAAAAAATACATGTACACAACGGTGTTTTATGTTTGAAACACACAAATAAGACATCTTTCATGGGACATACAATACTCTTAGTTGTAGTCTAAAGAATGTAATTTCATAGAACACGAAAAGATAGCAATTGCATGGGCGCAACTACACAATTGCTTGGCCTCGCAACCATTTCTCTCGTGGCATAGAAACAAAAGAAAGAAACACAGTCCGCTACAAAATGGCAACAAAAGAAGAGCGTAAATATGCAAGGCTTTTCAACAGTTCCCGTCCAAGTCCGCTCTGCAGAACCGATGGGGCATGTGACTTGGTCGGCAATTAGTTCGAGTGTTATCAATTAGCTCGAGTGGGTCTCCGGCGGTCAAGACTCGAAAGCAGCCAGGAGTGCAAAGGCAAGAGATCCAATGACCGCACCAATTCAAAGAAAAATGAATGATTGACAATGATGCAACCCTTGCTAATTAGATAACACATGGCGTCAACAATTTGTCGAGCCACACAACCGAAGTCATACTATGCTTAAGATGTATGTTCGTATCAAAAAACGGTAATAAATACTACTTCACTGGTGCCTCAAAAGCACACAACATAGAATAGGTCCAAAGGGATGAAAAAACAGAAATGACCAATTCACCATTGGCTTAATTATCATGAAACAGGTAAAATGAGATGGCAAAAATAGAACCAATATTGGTCATGATCATTGACTCAACTATGAACATAGTAAAAGGATTATTTTTAGACTATGTAGATCAAAATATTCCTGTCAGTCGGTTGCGATTGCTTGAGAGCGAGGTTAAAAAGCTGTGGTTACTTTTTTTGGGAGTAATAGGAAATGCTTGTGTATGCTGTGGTCACCTGATAATTAACCGTTTGCTTTGCGTTTTGCAGGGCCCTCCTCGGAAGTGTCAGTGATTACTGCCTCAGGAATGCGAGATGCCCCTTTGTCATCGTGAAGCCGTAGCACGAACCAAATGTTTCGTTATCACAAACCACGGGTCCACGAAGCTGCTAGCTGCTGCTCTGCTTTCCCCTTCTTATTTTCCATGTGTTGTTGGAGTAATTTAGTTTTGCTTCGAATGTTTTTGCCAGATAGGAAGATGTGTGCGCAGCCTATATTGTACAGAGCAACAGAGCAGCCTGTATATATATATTATACTTATATGGGACCGAATGGTTTTGCGCCCACCCCAATAAGCAACATTACGCTTTTTCTTTTTCTTTACGAATTTCACAAGCTGGTTGTGTTTGGCTTGTGGGCCATGCGCAGCTATATATATGGGCCTTGGTACTTTTTATCCATTGTTTCAATTTATCTCTAAAATTTCAAGGCAACAAAGTTCAACATGTAATTATGACTAAAAATCTAAACCTCAATAAATTCTATTCATACCCGCTAAAGAACGTCGCGGGAATCCTTCTAGTTATATCAGATTGCAAAGTGTGCATCGCTGAACTAAATTTTGACATCAATTATTTTCCGCTTAATGAATTTGTAAATAAGTAGTCAGGCAACCTGGTGCTGCTTGAATTTTTAGCCCATTCAGGTATACGCCCATTCAGGTATATATGAACATTTAGATTTCCACTTGAATGCATGTCATCTAGTAGCAAGGTTCACAGAATATAAATAACTTAAATAAAATAGTAGAAGCTACATTAGCATGGACGAGGTCCATCACGTAACAGCGGTTTCACAAAAAAAAAATCAGAAAAGACATCAGGGAAAAAATTCGAGAAGCGGTAGCACAGTTCACAAAGATAGGGCATATTCAGGAATGGTAGATGATCTGATTTTTTCTAAAAGACAAAGATTACATACAGTATATACATATGAGGAAGTGAGGGGGCCCTTCTCAAAAAAAAAAAAAAAAAAAGGGAGTCTGGCAGTACCCGAGAACTGAAAGCATGTGTATGAAGCGCGATCAAATAGATCGCTGCTTTGATGTGCTTCCTTGAAAGAACAGTAGAAAAACACTCGAACGAGCAATTGAAAATTGAAAACGATTTAAGAGCTGCATGTCCTACATTAGCAGATTGAATCTGCAAAAAAAAATAATTAGGAAAGTCATAGGAAGCTGGATGTCCTACATTTTTTCATCACACATGCACTGTATCCCATTTCAACTTCGGACATTGAATGAGTAAATTTGAGTTTTGAACTCGCATCTATACAAATTATAAAGCATATATGTGATCCATCATGTGATTTTAGGTTTGACAACGATTGATTTGGTAGCCAGCATGCTTCTTTTGGTAGTGAGTTTCGAGAATGAACCAATAACTATTTTCAATATCGCCAAGAAGGATGGTGTCAATTATCATGAGAGGTATAAATCTAATGGCAAAGCTGGTTTGTGTTCTTTGTTACCTTATGAGCACCATCATCATCCGTAAAAGATCCAAATCTGCAGGAAATTTTAAAATATGCACATTACCCGATCAGCTTGTATGGCAAATAAATTGACAGAAAAAGAGTAATGGTGAGTCACTGACATATAGACCAAAGTCAAAGGAAATGTATGCAAGTTCTTCTAACCAAGACAACCCTATTTATTTGAAAAGTTAACGATTCCTTCCAAATCACAAAGTGAAGGTTTTAACTAAAAAATTCTGTGGTTTTCGGGAAAATCCAACGGCTTTGGAGTTTGTATGTATGGCACCAATATTGGCGATCCGCTTATTCGAACCTGTAAGACCTTTTCGAAAAAAATTTGGAGCACGTAATCATTCTTCAGCTAAGCTCAAACATTGCCCGCTCACTCTTATTGGGTCCAAATCCTCGGCAGTGAGATCTAGCATCTCTATAATACAAATGATCGCCTCACTCTTATTGGGTCCAATAAATGTAGTACAAAGACTATGGCTTCCTAGACGAAGCAAAAAGGGAGCAAGTGACAGCTCCATCCCGAGAGAGGATTATCCGCTATGGTAAAGAAGATGGATTCCATGATGTTTCAATTTTCATCCAAAGCAAATGCCGTGAACAGGAAGCACGAACATAGATCTCATACCTTCCCAAATGAGTGTTATCAAAACAAAAATTAGCGGGGTGACATAATCAAGAGGAGCACAAAAAAAGCACCCGAACCGAAAAATGGTATTGCTCCCGGCCGAAGTTCATGGAAACATTGCTGCACAAGGTAAATGTTTTTTTTATCCTAATTCGTTAACTTTTCATTACAATTAGATGGATTTATCCAAATTAAAAACAACTACAATGATGAGCCTATAATTAAGTAAAGGAAGTACCAATCAAATGCAAATTAATTGAGAGAGGCGCACACCTTTCATTCAGATTTTCACATCGCCGGTGTGAAGAACCCGCACATTGGAGCATTTGTTCTCAAAGTAAAACTGAAATAAAGGTGCCTCTTGGTATGTGAATTGATGTTCAAAAAGGTTTTTCAGCATGAAAATAAATGTTCTAAAATTTACAATCATATCTAAAGACAACTAAAGGAAAATCTTCACAAGCGGCGGATATAATATATCAAAGCAAAGTGTTTGCACAATTGAGTAACTATTCATTTTCGGAATATTCGTGTTAGAAGGAATCAAGTGTAGATGTCTCACCATATCTTGCTTATTGGCAAATACCAATATGACACTTGTTAAGCATCAAAGGATCATTGATTATTGCCTCTGCAAAATTGCTCAATATTAACATGGTTGAAGAAATTGAATTCAGCTTATTAGTGACAATTTACGACACTGAAATTCAGCTTTGGCTTTTCCAGTTCTCTCGATCCAATGAATCAACTACGAAACCGCAACACCGAACATGCATAAAGAGTCACCATGTATAACTGGTCATAATCATAAACCCAACAAAACTCTAAAATTTTAAAATGGTATCTCGAGGAAGAAAAGCAAAGAATGGGTGTACAATAATGTTTCAATCAAGGGAAACGGTAATCGCCTCAAGATAAAAAACTAACCCAGGATGAGATTTACATTGCAAGATACTTTCGTGAGTATCCCCATAAACTCGAGTCAAGCATAAGTAACCCAACCCATTAAGCGTAACAACTACAAAGTAGAGTACATCAATACCATTTTATAATAAAGGTCTTTAAAAAGCAATAAAACATACCAAGCCATCAGTATTGTTGAAGTAGTGCCTCCACAAGGGCCTCAACTTTTCTTGGCCACCAACATCCCACACAAAAACATCACATTCTTGTATTGAACTTTCTCGACATTGAAACCTAGCAAAGTAGCATCGAGATATCACCACACACCTAATTTGCGGGGAAAAGTGAAGCATCGTTATTTTTAATTATCCTCATAAAACCTTAAGAACATGTTTACGAGACGAATTGATTCAGCCTATGGGATATGAAGATCCTAAACAAATCTCTCGATTTGAAGGAAAGGAGGTGGCAACACAACCGCAACCCGCCTGCCCGGGGAGGTGATGATGCGATGAAGGGGCTTATGTAGGTCGGGCGCCACGCTATTAATTCCTGGGGGACCACCCGGCATCCTCCATCTCTAAGATCCGAGAGCGTAAAGGTTCAAGATTGAATAGAGGATTAACATGGAGGGATGAATTTCATCGTGAAGACCGACCCGAGGGCTCGAACCCATGGTTGATCGAGAAGATGAGGACGACCTCCAATGGCTTCGCGGCTCCGGTCATCCGCACCGATTCGACAGGGGACGGACGGATCCGCAATAGAGGCACCGGATCCGCCGGTTTGGGTCTCCGCCGCCAAGGAAGACCGAAAGCAGCAAAGCCTAGATCGACGCGGTGTGCGCCCTCCTCCCCTAGGCGAGGGAAGGGAGAGCGGAGCAAGAGAGAGAGAGAGAGAGAGAGAGAGAGAGAGAGAGAGAGAGAGAGAGAGAGAGAGAGAGAGCACCCGAACTCACGCAAAGCTTCGGGCCACCGGATGCCGCCGCAACCGGATTTGGCATGGTAATTTTAACTGAGGGCTTGGCGTCCTCCAAGGCCCCCACCCCGCCCACCGCGCCACCGGGCCTCACTCACCACCCGGGTTGCCGGCCTGCCTGAGCCATGCCGTGGGCGCCCTCACACACGCCCGCTGTTCTGCGGGAAACCGAGCCTCCATCTCCGGCGGCTTCTGGCGCCGATCACTGCACTTCGGCTGCTTTCACTGGGCCACCCCACGCCAGGTGAGAGAGGGAGAGGGAGGAGACAACACGAGGTGCTAGGGTTCGGTTGGGCCGGTATATATTCGCCGCCCGGGGCGCCCACATCCGTCGACGCCAGGATCGAACGGCCGGTGTTTTTCGCCGACGCGGTCCACCCTCCGGCCGGTCCCGCCTCGCTCGTCTCTACATGTGCATGTAGTGGCCATGCTATTATGAAATTTTCTTGTGCTACTAGATGGCTACTATAGGTCGCTCGGCAGGAAAAATGACCGCTAGATAATCTAAATCTTCTATAAGGAAACCCCACTTAGGAGTTCTCTTGACATGCGGCAAGACGTCCCACGTAGCCATCCACGGTGGCATCCAACTCGCCTACACTCTCGACATGCAACTCTAACCCGCGGCGCCTATTTGTCTTCCTCCCTCACGTTAACTCCAAATCCGCCACCGTTAGCTGCACAAAGGAGAGAAAAACTGATCCGCTTCATCCGGCTCTTCTTTTCCCGCCCCTCGCCTTCCCCGGCATAAGCGTATTCGCCGCGCCGGCCCGCAGTGCAGGCGTTGAGGCGCCGTCATCCTTCCCTTGGCGCCGTGGACCGCCCCGTCGCGTGTCCCCTCGCATCGCCGGGCGGATTCTATCCGGTGAGGCCGCCGATTCGCCTTCCGTCCCGTCCGCTGAACAGCCCCTTCGCCCTGCTCTCTTCCTCTTCTCAATAGCATTTGTGTCTCCATGAATGGCGGATTTATTAATCAATTACTAGATCGATCCTTCTCCATTCTCTAACAATGCATTATTCAGTTACAGAGGTGACCATTTGATAAATGAAAGAGAGAGATAAAATTTGTTTGTTTCCTCCATGGTTGCCGCAGTGCTCCTCCTCAGCAGGTGGGGACGGGCCGGGAAAGTGCGGCAAGTGCGATCTCCGCCGCCTTGGCTGCAGCAAGTGCGATGGCGGCGGGCGTGGCCGCCGCGGTGGCCGGGCGTCGGCATGTGTTCCGATTGCTTCCGGCACACCTATTCGAAGTTCAAGCTCGCCGTCACGAGCAACGCCATGGTGCGCCCCACAGACGGCGTCTTCCTCGCCTTCTCCGGCGGTCCCCGCCTCCAGGTCCCCACTTCTCCCTATTTTTCCCCTTCGTTATCTAGGCCTTCTCTCTACCGGGTAATTTGGGGAAAACTGTGCACAGTGACGAAATATTAATACACAACAGCAAGAAAAAAAAGATCAATGCACACGGCCAACACATATAGCATTCATTGGGTTCGAGCTATATTACAATTTACAAAATCATGGGCTGATGATCAGTTAGTATGTTTTTAAGTTGCTTCACTTGAATGACAACATATATATTGTTGGGTTCGAGCTATATTACAATTTACAAAATCATGGGTTGCAGGATAACCAGTTAGCTGTATTTTTGTTGCTTCACTTGAATGATTTTGTTGTGATCCACTGAATTGAAGTGTTGCTGCACAAACATAGGGTGGCTCTGCATTTCATACACGAGATGCAGTCCAGGGTGATCCAAAGTTGGGAGACGAGCAACTCCCAGGCCCTGCCAGCCTTTTGATCTGTTAGATATAATCTCTGCAATCCAGAGAAAAAAAATCTTTCAGTTTTGATTCAGTATGGTGTGTAAATGTGTTTTTCCAGATTGATTCAGTTTGAAGCCTACAGGTCATGTACAGGTCAGTTTAATCTTGCATCGTTTGGTTACGGACGGAGCGCTCGGCGGCCTCCTCGACTACGTCAGGACGATCTGGATCGGGGACCTGCAGTACTGGATGGACGAGAACTACGTCTTAGGGTGCTTCGTGAGCACTGCGGAGGTATGGCACCCGATCCGATTGATGCTGGCGGGT
Organism: Hyparrhenia diplandra; assembly: GCA_015847255.1. NCBI lineage: Eukaryota > Viridiplantae > Streptophyta > Magnoliopsida > Poales > Poaceae > Hyparrhenia > Hyparrhenia diplandra. The sequence continues at coordinate 25,851 of JADLZK010007789.1, read as the reverse complement.
CCTATTAGTTACATATACATATTGACAGTAATTTTGTCATTCTATTTTTTTATATGTTATCTGCTTTAGGTGCTCTGCGCATGTACACATATATTTTATTGACCTTAGTGAAAATGGCACTTGGCATGTTCCTGTTTCAGGCAATATCCTGTTACACTAAAGCTCAAAATTTGAGACCAGATCCAGTTATCCTTGGCAATCGAAGTTTGGCTTTCTGTCGATAAGTTTCCTGGCAATGTTTTTGCATAATTTAGCTGTACGTACAGATCTCTTTCGTGCTATATAGGTATATTTTTCTTTGGATTCACACCATGGTGTGTTACCACTATGACAGGTTAAGTCAACTGTTGAGGGAGAGATCAGCTGCTGACTCTGAATATCAGCCCTTGAATGGCCTTGATCCTACAACGCATGCAGAGGTATAGTACTTCACACATTTGTTGGATTCCAATGTTAATTGAGTGAACTCAGAGCATTAGGCTGTCTTTCCTTATAAGAAAAAAAAAAACTTTGTTTATATTTGATTCATTATTACAGTTACCTTTGAAGGATGCGGAGAAGATATTATCTATCAACAGTAATTCTCCTAGACCGTATCTTCTCAAGGCATATGCGCTGATTCTGGTAACAGTTTGTAACTTAAGCACATCATTCTTTTGTTAGTATGAATAGTACTTTTAAGTATTTTTTTTCCCTGAATAAGTGTACTCAGTTTAGCCCACTAGGATTAATTTCTGGAAGAACCTTTTATTGTCTGTGGAATGTGGTCATTTGGTCTTGTCACGTTTAAAATTTTAATATTGGACAAGTAGCATCTGTACTTTGCAAATTCCCGGATGTACTTTATGTGATTATTTTACCACTTTTATTTCTCATGACTTGAATGTTCACTTTAACCAGAAATCTCAGGTAGTAAATGTCAATATGCAAAATTTGGAATTACATGTGGCAAATTGTAAGGTTTAGACCACTCTGGGTGATTATTCAAAAGAAATTAAAGTTCTCTAATCAAATGAAAATATTAAAAAGATTCATGGATGTAGTAATGCATGATGTATACCAAATTTCATTGCAAATATTTACCAACAGGGGTGAGATGGGGCCCGCGTTCGGGAAGCTCTTCACGCCGAACTCGAAACGTTGCCATAATTAACCCACTATCTGCGTCCGTGTTTTTCTCCTCCTCCTTTCCATGTTCCTCGCCCCTCATGTGCGTTGTCTTCTATGTACTATATATAGCATACTACAAAGACACTCCGATCCATGTGGATGTACCCTCATATTATCATCCCAATCCCAAGGTGCCACTTTGTGTTTTGTTCCGCCCATATTTTCAATTTCCAAATGATCAAGATCTACACTCATCCGCTATTACTCTGATTTTGTGCGGTTTATTGGTGCATGTGTCATATTTCTTGAGTCCATGCATTATTGAGCTGTTAGATCTTCAAATTAAATCAGGTTTTCTCAAAAACATATATACCATTCGTATGTGACATATGATGTGCTTGGACGGAAATTGTTGCCATCGATTTATTTTATAATGCTCTAAAGTTTTGATAATTTTATAAATTTGTAAGTTCCAATGTTATGGACAACGGAGATAATCCATTTCTTCCTCCTCATGGCTGTGGGGTCTTCGGCTTGCATCACGAACCCGTTGAAAGCCCTAGACGAGACCGTGCTTCTATGCCCTCGGCTAGCATACATAGGTATGAGTTCTTTTACTCAACTCTGATATCTAACATATACATGCTACGCTTCTCTTAACACAAGTGACCTTTTAAGTTCATCCCAATATCGACGTCAACAAAACAATTGAAGGCATTCAATTGGCTACCGAGCACTTCCTGAAATAAATGATTATCTTCTTTTTATTCCATTAACAAATGTTGTATCCAACCCATTTAAATATTTTTGTTCAATATTACTTCACTTCATAGTTGAGACATTAATTTAAATAATCTATACGGTATATGACAATGGATACAATCTCCGAATTGTGCTAATACATCTATATTATTTTTGAATATATTCCTACATTACTAGCAACATACAAATGCATCTCCAAGTCCAAATTCTTAGTGGTTCACATATAAACTTATTTGTATTCCTTCTTCTTACACTCAAGCAAGAACGCCTTGGAGAGTCCCTCCTAGTTTAGAAGAGAGCCACACAGTGGTATATACAATTTTATTTATAGTTGATCCAAATTATATACAAAGCATTCAATAGCTTAAAAGACTCGATCCTCGACCGTGGGTTGTATGGTTTGTTTTATACTGCTCTCAGCACATTAATCTCGAGGTGTTTAGAGACGGCCTACCGGCCGTGGTTGTACATGCCCTTAAGGCCTTAGGCAGAAGGCCGTGTTGGGTTCTGCCGATGCGAGCCGCATCCCTCCCTGCTCGCCGGACCGGACCTCTTGCGTCGTGCGGGAGCGGGACGTGGACAGCAATAGAGCCGGCGGCAGCCAGAACCGAACCAACCCATGTCCAAGGGACTGTGCAGGCGTGCCGTGACGAGAGAGAGAGGGACACCTTTTCCTTTTTCTCACGCGCGCCTCTGTTATTTCTGCTGTCTCTGCTCCTGTCAACGCAACAACGGATTTGGCGCTGGGGCTGCTTCAAACCGCGCAACGCAATCGCGACCGCAAACACAGTGTACACGGGACACCGCAACGATGGACTAGGATGGGAACCACCGCAAGTTCACACTTGACGACTTGATTCGTTCACGCCGGCAGCGACGGACACGCCAAAGGATGCATGGGCGCGCCCCGTGTACTCCGGTGAGAATTGAGTTGAGAATGAGCCCCACCATTTCTTCTAGGCTTGCCACTGCCCACTCTCATCTTTCGGTCACCAAACACTAGCCTTGTATTATCTGGCAGCGAGACACGAGCTGGGAGAGACGACGCCCTTCCCATTCCCAGTTTTTGTCGCACACCGGTGGTCCGTGTACGAAACGACTCGGGACCTGGCGGACGGCCTTCCCATTCCCAGTTTTTTTGTCGCACCCCGGTGGTCCGTGTACGAAACAACTCGGGACCTGGCAGACCTGGCGACACGGCGAGGGGCTCCATGAAGCCTGCACGCGCGACGCGCTACCTGCCAACTACAGTGCTGCCGAGGGCAATCACGGGGGGGCCCTGGAAGCAATGAGACAGCACGCCTGCGAGATGACGTTGAAGCCCTCATTGGCCTTGCTAGCGGCAGCCGGAGCAGGTAGCATCGGCGTCAAGCTCGGCGAGACGGCGAGAGGATAGCTCCGCCCACTCACCGTGTGTTTGGTTGGAGGTGTGGGTCGAACCCACCGGCCGAACCCTTTTTCTCGGGTGTTTGGTTGGGGAGTGGCCGGGGACGGGTTCAACCTGGGAAGAATATTCGCCCCTGGCCGCGGTCCCCGCCCCCTCAAATCAGTGGACGGAGCCAACCCGCTTCGGTTCGAGGTTGCTCTGTCTTCCTCCGTCCCCCGACTGCGCCTCGCGCCAAACAATCGATTTTTGAGATGTTGCAACATGTTTTCCGATGTTGCGTATATTGAGATGTTGTACCATATATTTCCCCGGAGATGTTGCAACCCCCACACCCACCCGATGTTGCAAATCGGTTGATTTTGAGATATTATTACGACATGTTTTGTTTTCATGGATGTTGCAATAGTCGATTTAAGATGTTGCAAATGTTGACTTAATGTTGCAATTGTGGCGCATATCCCCCACCCAAGACGCCGTCCCGCCCCGACCTCGCGAACAACGGTGCCAGCTCCCCCAACTCGGTGTGGCACCCGACGTGCATGCGGGCACTATTGCACGCGTGATGGGGCGTGACACGGGATGCATGGCCTGGGGATGTGGAGGTAGAGAGGGGACAGGCGGACGGACGGCGCGCGTGTGTGGTAGGTGGGACGGGCGGGCGTCCGGACGCTGTCGGGGCGGGTGCTCTTTGTGGGGCAAGTATGTATAGGTGGGCAAGAGGGTGTCTGATGGATTTTATCTCCAACATTCTGCAGCAATTTCACCACCCAGTCAACCTTGTGCCTTAAAAATAGATTTCACTATGTAATGACCACAAGACGGATGAAGAAACAACATAAGTTAAACGGTGTCTCTCGTCAACAAACCGAAATCTGAACCTAAACTAAACCCTAGCAGTTCTGAAACTAATCCTCTAGGTATTATTAGCAATACAACATTAAAAACAATAGATTCAAGTTCTGTACTTAGATGCAAGAAGGATCCGATGACATTTTTTTTAGATTAGACATTCTTTTATTTTTAGGAACGTGGTTGGTATGCGCAGAGATTTTTCGGTTAACAAAACTGGATGTAATCATACATCAGAGTTTTGGAGTATAATCATAAAACACCATGTTCCACGTGACAAAAGTGGATGACAACTAACCCCTCCGAGCATTGACATTGACATAAAATTAAAATCAACTAATCATAGAGCCACAAGAACTACAGTGCATAATTACTCCAAAAATAGAACAAAAAAACAGAGCAAAAAATTGCAGAAATTGCAGCAGGTCTCAACAGAGACGCGCAGCTGATTTACAGCCACTATCACCGAAACCAAATCGGGGCCTCTTTGCTTGGGTCTTCCTCCCCCCACGTCCTTTTCGCGGTCGCGGTTCACAGGAGAGAAGCTCGTTTTTCCTAATCCTCTTCCTGTTCTACTTCTACCCATTTGTTCAGCTAATCTCCACTTCCGTCGCTTCAACGGCACGGGAGAGAATCTCTCTCTCCTGCGAGGCAGCCAATCGAAGTTCTCGCTTGGCTCGCTGTATCTCCTATCCTGTTCCGCGAGATTCTTGGCGATTCTGCTACTGATTTTTTTCGAGTTCTTGAAATTTCTTGTACGAGTGTCAGTAGCCAACTGCTGATACAAAGATTCTAGCTTTTCTGTAGTCCCTCTCTGCGGCCTTGCCAAAGAATTTGGTGTTTTTTTGTTGGTTGTGTACAATTTCTTCCACTACACCTCAAGAATCCGCCTCTCTGCTGTTTTGGGAGATTGACCATGGGCGGCGGCGGCGCTAACGACGGCTTCCCGGGGGCAGCGACCCGCTGCTCCCCACGAAGCGGGATGGGGACGAGGACGACGCTGGCGCCTCCGCGTTCCACGAGTTCGACGGCGCCTCCTTCGCCGGCGCGGTGTTCAACCTCTCCACCACCATCGTCGGCGCGGGCATCATGGCGCTACCGGCCACCATGAAGGTGCTCGGCCTCGTCCCCGGGCTCGTCATGATAGTGCTCGCCGCGCTCCTCACCGACGCCTCCATCGAGCTGCTCGTGCGCTTCAGCCGCGCCGTCGGGGCGCGCTCCTACAGCGCGGCCATGGGCGACGCCTTCGGATGGTGGGGCAGGAGGCTGCTCCAGGTCTGCGTCGTCATCAACAACGTAGGCGTCATGATCGTCTACATGATCATTATTGGTAAAACCAAACACATCATCTGGGCGCAACCTGAATTTCGATGCGATTCGTCTGTTTCTTCTTTGCCTCATTGAATTTCTTAGGATTGTGGTGGTGCCTTGGTCATTGATTTGAGAAACTGCAAGTAGTAGCTCAATCAGTTTTCGGATTATTCTGGAGTCTTGACCGTGGAATTAGGAGCAGATGTTGTTTCTTTTGCAACAGGGTACACCCAATGAAAATGAAATACCGTGCAATTGACTATTTCTGCATTCAATAAATTTATGTCTATTACGGGAAACCATCTTTGTTAATTGGTAGTATATATGTTTCCTACTTCTGTAAGATGAGACCCCATCGATGTTTGGTGTAAGTTCTCGTTTCATATGCACTGTCTGAAAGGAAATGTGAGTTTGTTTCACTTGTAGCAGACGAGAAGCCTTAGTATCATATGCCTTTTACATTTTCAGTTCTGAATTTATACTTTCAATTTGATAAAATGCCACTCCTTCAAGTTTCCCCAGTTGATGCCTTGAACTGTTGATATTAGTTCCTACTGACATACAAATGTTCGTTGTTTATCACAGGTGACGTGCTTTCTGGAACCACTTCTGGTGGTGAGCATCACTATGGTGTGTTAGAAGGATGGTTTGGAATACACTGGTGGAACGGACGTTTCTTTGTTCTCCTTGTTACAACCCTCTGTGTTTTTACTCCACTAGCATGCTTGAAGCGTATTGGTAAGCAATTGAACTACCAAGAAGTTATTACTGACTCTAGAAGGTTAATGAATATCTGATTCAGTACTGTATAAATATGAGTTTCTTTTCATTTTTCTCTTGCAGATTCACTGAGCTATACATCCACAATATCTGTTGCTTTGGCGGTGGTATTCGTTATTATTACTGCAGGAATTGCTATCATCAAATTGATCGGTGGACAAATTCCAATGCCTAAGTTGTTTCCCACTGTTCCTGATTTGGCATCTGTTTGGGAACTTTTTACAGCAGTGCCTGTTCTTGTCACCGCTTACGTTTGCCATTACAATGGTATGATCAATTTCTAATTCTGGCTGCAGAAAACGAATCTCACTACAGAAGGAGTGGAAAAGATGCACTATAAATTTTTGTAGTTGCATTCCTGGAAAGTTTGATTTCAGGGGCATAAAAATGCATAAAAATGAAATAAATAAATGGTCATAGGCTAGTTTGTGTTTGAGCTGACGCCTTTAGTGTACAAATAAGTCCCAGAAAAAAAATGTTTGCTTCTCAGCTGTCTAAGCAGATCTGATTTACATTTTTGCAGTTCACCCAATTCATAATGAGCTAAAGGACTCTTCCCAGATCAAGCCAATAGTGCACACATCATTGACGCTATGCTCGACTATCTACATCACAACAAGTTTCTTTGGATATCTCCTCTTTGGTGAATCTACACTCTCCGATGTGCTCTCCAACTTTGATTCAAATCTTGGGATCCCATACAGTTCAGTTCTAAACGATGCTGTTAGAGTGAGCTATGCTGTTCACCTTATGCTTGTGTTCCCCATGATATTCCATGCATTGAGGCTTAATTTGATGGGCTCCTCTTCTCCTCTGCAAGGCCTCTGTCTTCTGACAACAGAAGATTTGGCATAATGACAGCATTGCTCCTCCTAGTGATTTTTGTGTCTGCAATCTTCATTCCTAGCATTTGGGATGCCTTTCAGTTTACCGGGGCAACTGCTGCTGTCTGTATTGCCTTTATTTTCCCAGCTGCAATCACTTTAAGGTAACTTGATGCTCTTCAAACTTGTTCAGAATAGTTGTAGCTGTGTTTCCTTCCAACAGATTTATTCAACTAGTTTGGTGTACTCTTTTTTTTTTCTAGTTCTAGATTGCAGATTGACCTCTGAGGCTCTGAGCATGTGGGAAATGAGAATAAAATAAAATAAACCCTGTCTTTGGTTACTATAAGATATTTTCGTGGATTATGACTGTAGGTACACGCTGCTAATATTAATATATTTAGTAGACCTGATAGATAAGCTGGATTTTGTAGGAATCTGGATTGGTTGCTGCCATGATGTTTTCTTTTTAACAACAATTGCTTCCATGATGGTTAGTTGTTGAAAGACATTTTATTCTGGTAGCTTCTAATCCCTTTTACTTTTTGGTATATCAGGGATCCACAAGGCATTGCCAAGAAGTGGGACAAAATTCTGGCGGTCTTCATGATAGTTCTTGCTGTTGTATCAAATGTAGTAGCGGTCTACAGCGACGCCTACAAAATATTCCACAAGGAAAGTGTTCCTTCCAACGCCTGAATTGGGGATTCGACCAAGATAGGTCTTCATGGTTGATGGTGGTTTATACGCTAGTTATAGGCAATAAAAGATTCATAGTTCATTTAGGCTTTGTTTTTGATGATTTGTTTTGTGGGCGATGGTCCGACTCAAATCGTGCCGTTGAGTTTCATGTTTGTATCTCCGCACTGGGGCTGAATAGTTGCACAAACTGAAGTGTTTCGGTACAGTAAAACCAATTGTGTCAAATGTAAAATTTTAGAGTTATACGATCATGATGAACATTGTGTTGGATGTTAAGTAACCATCGGATGACTCTTTCGGTGTGCTATGCTTAGTAGGTTTGTTAGAAGACAAGTGAGAAAACCATGGACTTCTGTTCTTTCTCATGGACAGTGGGGTTTTATGGTTCTAGCCTCGAAACACCATGGTTTTGCTTGAAAGGAAACTAAGAAATATCTGGTCCGGCTTCGGCAGGGCCACCAATCCACCATGGTTGCTCAGGCGGCGTCCAGTGAAACCGGAGCTAAACCTGGCCCACAAGATCAGTCAGAGGTCTATCAGGACTTGGTAGAGGCTTATCACGAAGAAACAGGTACCAAGCAGTCGAAGACCAGAGACTGCACAAGATGAACCAGCTCTCTCTTCTCCACCGCGCCCTCCACCTACATCGCCTCTCTCCCAGACGCGGCCATGGCCTCACCGCCACCGCCGTCGTCCGAGCTCGGCTCTCCTCCTCTGAACCTACCCCACAACAGCACGCAAAGCGGCTCCTCGCCGTAGCACCTCACGAAAGCGTCGCGGCAGCTACGACGGAGGAGAGCCGCCACACGCGTCAAGAGCTCGTGGCAGCGGGCAATAATAACGCCACCGCTGCCGCCGCCAGCGGCAGGACGTGCGCGCTGCCGACGTGGGCGCTCATCGGCGGCATCACGGCGGGCGTGGCCGTGGCGCTGGCGCTGTCCGCGGGGCCGGCCCCGCGCTGGCGCTGGGGCCGGAGGGACCCCTGGTTGAGGAATTCTGGGACAACATGCGGCGGTACGCGCTGTACGTGGTGACGGTGAGCACGGGGGTGGCGTACACGGTGCTGCAGCCCATTGTGGAGCTGCTCAAGAACCCCGTCACGGCGCTGCTCATCGTGGCCGTCCTCCACGGCAGCGGCTTCCTCGTCTCGCAGGTGCTCAATGCCATGGTCGGCAACTCCGACTTCATCTACAGGTACGAGTAGGTAGATGGAGCAGCGTGTGGCGCTGAGGCCTTCCCTGCCTGTGCCTGAGAATGGAGATGGATGAACGTGTGACGTGTCAGCATATCATTGGACTGTGTGCCAGGTGTAATCTCTTCGGCTTCCTTTTCCAGCTGGGACAGGAACGCGACTGAAATTGAAGCTTTTTTTGAACTTAGATTGAAGTTTGTTGACGACTCGTCGACTCGTCATGGATGTATTTTATTTTACTCACTGTAATATTACTTTGAGCAAAAAGCAAAACATTAGAACACTCTGTTTATTCGAATTATGCTACTTAACTATCGAGCTAGTCTAAATTATAAGATGTTAGATACTTCCTCAGTCCTAAATTGTACTCGTTTGACTTTTCTAACACCAAATTTAACCATTCGTCTTATTAAAAGAAAATTATGCAAAATATCAATTCTTTTGCCATGACTTATTCTATTTATAAAAGATCCTCAGTAGTAACTCAAATTTAGCTACGTTTGCATATTTTTTTTTAATAAGACGAGCGGTCAAATTAGACTGAAAATGCATATTTTTTTAACAAGACGAGTGGTCAAATTACACTGAAAAAAAAGTCAAACGGCTCACAACTTGAGATGGAGGGAAGTACATATATTTGGCTATACAATTAAAAATATAATATCTGAGAAAAAGCCAAAACGTCATATAATTTGGAATACGGGGGAGTACACAAACTATAGATTAACAAAGTGAATAGCACAATGTAGAAGACAAACCAACGATGACAGGTGACACGACTTTTACCCCCAAGGTTCGGTTGTTTGTGGACAAACTATGTCCCCGTTGTGGTGAGTTCTTGGATCACTATCCTATACGAGCCCTCGTGGTAGACACTTCTATTTTGAGAGAACTCGTCGTGGACACTTATTTATGAGTCTAATTAATAAGGCACTCCAACAAACCTATGATTCCACTAGATGTCATGATCCGACCCTGATCAATGCATTTCCATTAGCAACATAAACATCATCTGAAATTTAAATTCAGTTTCAGAATTTGCATATACACAGAACCACACTTCTTGGGCACGTTATGTTCTTGCGGTCAGTCCATTAAATACTCGAATAGTCCGTGAGAGCACAGGCATATTGCGCGTCCAGTAAATACTCGAATAGTCCGTGAGAGCACAGGCATATTTGCGCTGACATTTTGTCCTTATAAAAAACCCACTAGATTACAAAGATGCAAAAATATGAGCCGCCTATATGTAGGCACTTATGGCCCCACATGTCATCAACACATGTCTACATTTCAAAGGAGAAGGCATCAAGGAGCCCTTCTCACTCTCACCAAGAACACCACCAAGAACAAATAGAAAACAAGGAGAAGTAGGATTTGCATGAGAGGAGCAACAAGGGAAGGCCCTAGAGGAGACCTAGAAGATCCACAAGGTTGTTGCTAGGATTGAAGAGGGAGGAGCCCTCTCTCCTCAGCATCTCCCTCTATCCATTTATCTGCATCGTTTAACCAAATTTCAGATTTCTAGTGCATCATTTCATTTTTTTCCTCCCGTTGTTCTCTCGGTCTTCGCATGGATGATGCCTCGTATGCGTAATGAAAGCAACGCCGTCGGTGGCGAGCCGAAATTATACTTAGGGGGCCGGCCAAAATCAACATGTAAAAACTAAGTGCAACTCAACTCGTTAGGTTGCTTATGGTGATTGTCCGAAGTTATTTCATTGACGCCAACGGATTTTAGCAATTTCTTATATGTATCCTAGGTATTTTTTGGTGATAAGTGACATGCCCGTTGACGTAAGACTCTTGAGTACCAACTTCGGTATTTTAGTGACGATGATTTATATAACTTAGTTGTGTTTTATATTATTTTATTATCTAGAAGGTATTAATAGATGTATTATAAGACAAGAATTTTATTTAATCTCATTCTTAATATAAATAAAAAATATTAAATTATGTGAGCCAGAAAGTCTATGCGACAAACTTGCTCACGATTGCTCAAAAACAAACGAGAATAGGAACAAAGAAAAACTAAAAATAGGAAAGCTATTTATCTCTACGCTATAAAAGGAAAACTAAAAATAGAAAAAAGAAACAATCACAAACATTATACTAGGCGCCCCTGCAATGTTAGGGGGCCATGGCCCCTGCCACCCCCCCACCCCCCAGCTCCGCCACCGTCGTTTGACTATGTATCCTCCGCTACCCATCGACCGTAAGTATTACGTGTATTGTTTGCCGCCATAGCACTCGTTCCGCCACGTTGTCGCGCCACTGTAGTACTCCATTGCTATCGCTACTGCTGTGTAATTAAGTTTGCAACGACAATTAAATGGAAAGCACAGGAACGAGGTGGCCTCCTTGATCTTGGTGCATGAATCTTAAGTGATGCTGATAAATGGACAGAGGAAGTAAGAAGGAGCTCAAGGAGAACTTTCCAAGAAGAAGCAAGAACAAAGGAGGATCTCCAGCCAAGTTCTTTCCACACCACCAAGGGCTTGTGCTACAACTCCTCTAATCCCTTTGGTAAGTTGAAACATTCACCAAGATAATCTAGAGATCAAAGAACAAATGTTCATCACCTATAAAATGATGACATCATGGGGCTTTTATGATTTGTGTGATCGATGTAGCTAGATTCATCTAGCTAAATATGCTCTATACAACCATAGGAACGCCCCCCACAAATTAGTTTACACATGTAAACACTTTAGGGTTAAATTTCATTTTTGAAGTCGTAAGAACACATGAACTATGTTCTCACAAACAATACCGAAGAACATTCAGATAGTCCGCGAGCCTAGCACTTAGACTTAAAACTTAATGCACACAACACGGATAGTCCATAGTTTCATCAGGACAGTTAGGTAAAAATTCAATTCCAAACCTTAGATAGTGGGAAATAAGGGGAGGGATGGAGAAAGAGAAATTGATGGATGGTATGAATTAAATAAAGTGTGAAGAATGGATGGCTACAATACAATAATATTCTACGAAGGGTGAGATATCGATATCATTTCCCTGTCCCTATTCGCCAAACATTTTTTTATTACACGTCGTAAACCCTACACCTATGAATACATGTACGCACACTCACCCCTACGAATACATGTACGCAAACCCTACACCTATGAGCACCTTCTCGAACGACCGAGCCGACAAATCTTGAAGTTCACGAAGTTACCACAGCGCCATTTGTCGACGGGGGCGTCATCTACCACTAAATGCATAAATCATGCGTCGGAAAATTCTAAAATAAATCTAGAAAAAATATGAGCTTGCATCAAGGGAGAACCGATTTTGATAGCTCCGGTCGTTAAGGTAACTAGCAAGGCAAGACAATCGTAAGTTTAAAAAAAACAAGACAATATTTGTCTCAGAACCAGGTTTGCTCTAATGCCCTCTTTATATAATTTGCTCCATTTGAGCACTTAAGACTTCAAAAAAAAAAAAAAAATTTTACTTTCCGTTCCAAATTGTAGTTCACTTTGGCTTTTCTAGATACATTAATTTTTCTTTATGCACCTGGGTTATACACTATGCCTGGATACATAGTAAATCAAATGAATCTAGTAAAGCTAAAAATGAACTACAATTAAACGTGGGAAGTATTATAAACAATTCTAGACTTTTTATTTCCGGTAGCTTCAAAAAAGTCTAAACTATTGACTAAAAATTTAACAAATCTAAAACATACTTTAAATGATAATAATTAAATATACTAATAAAATAGTTTAAAATCTTGTTGTCAGATTTAACTGACTAAACTTTAAGACCAGAAAATTTGAACGGCCCTAATCTATCGAAATCGAACCGGCATAGGTGATTTCTTACTAGATTTCTTATCGCAGCACTGAAAACCAACGGGAAGCTTGCTTGCTCGACTCGATCCCGCAGGCCGCAACTCATCTCCCACCTCGCCGCCGTGCCCATCTCGATCTCTCTGCCGTCCTCCCTCCGCTACTGCCGCAGCCATGTACCCTTCCATGCCACCGCCTCCGCCGCGAAACCCTAACCCCTCTTCGTCGTCCGCGTCCATGCCGCCTCCTCCGCCCCCAAACCCCTCGCCGCCGACGGCGCGGCCGGAGGCGGCGTCGGAGCCCGACTTGTCCTCAGCGGAGGTGAACGGTCGCGCGGACCCTAGCACATCCTCCTCGATGCCGCCGCCTCCGCCCCCCAAACCCGCCCCCGCCGGCACCCCAGCTGGAGGCGGAGGCGGCGGGCGCTGAGGGAAGCGCTGTCCCAAGCCCCAGCGTGAGCGACTCGTCAGCGAAGGAGGCGCCCAACACCAGTGGGGCGTCCTCCGGCAACGCCGTCACGGAAGAAGCGGCCGCGCCGCCAGTGGAGCGGCAGAGACAGCAGAGGGCGCGCGCGCCGTACGCCATTCCCGAGTGGAGCGCCGCGCCGAGTCACCCCTTCTTCCTTGAGGTGCTCAAGGACGGGGCGATCGTTGATCAGCTTGACGTGTGAGTCTGCAATTCCCATCCTGTCATCAGTTCTTCACTAATTTAGTGATCTTCTATTTCGTGATTATGTGGTTGTTTAGCATTGTGAAATGAGAGCCCTCAGTACCAAACGAAAGTTACGGTTTGCTTAGACCTTTTCTTTTGTTCACTGCCCTGGCTATTGCTGCTGAGATGAAAGTTATGTTGTTTGCTGGTATTACCAAGACTAGGGTTTGGTGGAATGACCTGTAATATACATATATGTTGCAGGTCCAAGAAAGGAGCTTACATGTTTGGTCGAATTGATCTGTGTGATTTTGTCTTGGAGCATCCAACCGTTTCTCGATTCCATGCTGGTACGTTTTAGCCATTCTCTTTATCAGCCTTGATGTAGCCATAATTTGCAAAAGGAAAATTGGTTACGGCACTGATAGAATGGTGTTTTCGAAATGAACTATTACATGAAAATAGCGTCCTGTTGTTAGCAGCTAAGCTGTGAACCCATCTATCCAAACCTACAAGCCAGCAGACGTCTTCTACCTACTCTTGTTCGTCTGCCACTTGCCCTGATCTTCTTCTCCCTCCCTCCTTCCTCATCTCAGTAGCTGACCTGCACATGCTATTGGTTAAATCTCAACTAGTGATAGCTGACACTCGCAACATAAGGTGAAGTAGCAAATTAAATTTTATTTGTTATGATAGTAACATTTTATAAACAAGGCCATGCTTTTAGGAGCTAGCATTTACTTAAGAAGCTATAAGATATGGATGTCACTATCCATGTATTTTAGAAAGAAATGTAAAAAGAAAGCTTGTTAGACTGGGTTAACACTGTTGCACATTTTATTTTGTCCTTAAATAAGTACTTCTAGTATATTTCCCTATATAAAAATTTGTTACTTGAAATGCTCTATTTATGGTCAATATTCCTCATATTTTGATGTATACAAATTTATGACTTCGTTACAATGGATTTCTTTTTTTAGTGCCTAAGCAGCCCACCTTCATGAATTGTTTTTTGTCATTTTATTTTATTAGTTTTGCAGTTTAGAAATGATGGGAAGGTTTTCCTTTATGATCTTGGAAGCACACATGGTTCCTTTATCAATAAAAGTCAGGTAATATGTATTCTGAATAAATCTTCTATGGTTTTATATCTTTATACTTTACATAATGAAACTATATTAATGCATTCTGTCATTTTTTTCATTAATTTTTAATCAGAAACCAGTGTGATTTGTCTTGGTAATATACTTGCACTGATATGTTGCTGTACTATATTTATTTGTGGTGTTGCACTGCCAGTTTACACTGTAAATTTGCCACGTATATGGCCTTACAGAAAAAATTAAACTGTTTGTATCCTATGCTCTTTTTTTGCCCATACATCCCATTTCTTTCCGGAAAAGGTAACAGCAAATTAATTTGTCACATGTTAATTTGCTATTGCACTCTTTACTTCTTTAGAGTACACAAGGAGAATACACTGGGTTGTTAAGTAGTATCTGCAATGCCAATCTCTTAAGGTTAACCTTTTAGAGCCTGTTTGGAACACATGAAAAAATTCCTGTTCCTGTGTTTTCTCTGTGAAATTGAACTGATCCCTGTGAAATTCCTGTGTTCCAAACATGCACTTAGAATCTTTATTTGGCTGGCCTGCGTTTTCTATATATTCTTTCAAATTATTGGACTTTCCTTATTGTCTTATTATACTTTCTGATGATATATGAACTGAACTAGCAGATCAAGAAGAAGCTGTACACAGAGATTCATGTTGGAGATGTAATTCGATTTGGGCAGTAAGTAAGCTTGTTAACTAACTATTTGCCCATTCCTTGTGTTCAATTCTAGAGAACTTCTTTCTCTTTCCTGTTTATATTCTATTTCATTTCTAAAAGTTACTTCATAAATTGCAGCACTGCAGTGTTCATTTATAACCAATACTATCTCTCTAGAGCTTCTAATGTCTGCATATAAAAACTTGGTTGCATACGGTTCTTATTCCAGAGTTAAGCGTATTCTTTGGTCAAACTAATACACATAACAGACATTGGTAGTTTGATATATTATTGGTAAACAATGTTTATATCCTTGTGGCTAATGCTCCATGGCTTCACCATTTCTTTTTGTTTTACTAGGGTTCAGTGTTGTTAGTTTTGGGGTGTGTTTTATATTTTATGTTCTTTTGAGTTCTTGATTCAATGTTAGTGCAGTTCTCTTGCATATGCAAGAAAAAAAAAAAAACTAGGGTTTTGCTGTGGTTATGGTTTAATCAGTATGCATGTTAGATTCTATAAAACTAGGACTGGATTATATGCTTGACAATCGTCCTTCAAATGTAAATAGAAAGTCAGAAAGGTTGCAGAAGGATATAATGTCGGTAATAGAGCCACTTTTTATCTGTAATTTTGTGTCATGTCCCTGTTAGTTCTTGTGCTAAATTAAATTTGCTTCCTTCGATTATTATAAGGTTGTACCTTTTGGGAACCTGTTTTACATTTCTCCATTGATCTGGTGTCCTTTTTTTTTTTCTTACTGGGACTCACTTAGCTCTTATGTATTAACTAGATCATCACGGTTGTACATTTTTTTCAAGGACCATCTGAGCTAATGCCTCCAGTAAGATTCTGAAGCTCAATCAGCTCATCTACTACTATTAATTTTTCTCATTTCTGAGTGTGTACTTTGTTTCTGTCAAAAGTGAATTGACAATGCAACAAGTAAGCCTGTTGCTCTCTATTTCTACTTCATGATGTTGCATCAACAAAGTCATTTATTCCCAAGCAAGTTGGTGTAGGCTAGATACAAAACCCTACACAATCATAAATAAATAAACAGTAATATGACACAAATGTGTTAGTTTTATTAGTATAATGAGGTTAATTCAGGTGAACAAGCAAACAAGAAATACATTATGTTCCGTTTTGATTTGGTGATACTTCTGATATCGTATTGGTTTATCGAATAGTAAATCAGCGAAAACATGCTATATAATTTGTTTGCCTTTGTATTTTGACACTATTTTTAAGGTTCTCAAGCAGTGTTTGGGCCATGTATCGTAAGGTGTTAAGGAGATGCGTGATGATTCACCCCCTCAAAATGCCCAGGTGCATGGCGAGGTGACGCTGTAGACACATCCTAAAACAAAATTAGAGTCTACTAGTTGACATGATCAATAGTAGTCCACAATTTCATTACGAAATAAGATAATGAGTAGTGAACAAGTAAAATCAGTATTCAAGGTCCATAGTCTTTCAACAATCAACACCCAAGTCTTAGCTCTCATCTCGATATCCATCAACATCAACTCATCAGCATTGTCAGCAGCATCCAAGTATTCCACATCTTTTTTTTTAGTTCAGTGCCAGCCTGTGGACATGAAGTCACATCTCCATAGCCACCAGCTAGATGTTTGTTAAAATTTTCAATTCCTCCTAGAATCCTTTTGTCGCAAAGCTTACATGTCACCTTACCTTGCTCCTTAAAGCATGCCCAATATCCATAATCCCATCCAGGATCGTTCAAGTTCAGGGGCCTTCTATTTGGATCATTCTTGGGATCATATGCAGCTGGACTCTCCATTGTTGCCTTGTTGGCTGCAGAGCAGAGAAGAGCCAAGCACAACCGGTCATGCACTCAAACTGTAAGATTTAAGCAGACCCAAGCCAAGCCAAACACAAACAAGCGCTAGAGCAGAGGAAGGCCAGACAACAGAGCAGAGGGAAAGGGAAGACCTGGGCACTGGGGTGATGAAGATTGAGCAGGCACTGACTGAGGAGGGGAGGAGCAGAGCCACAGATGTGCGGAGACCAGCAGAGAGGCGCAGGTCGCCCAACAGCGGAGGCACGCAGGAGAGGCGGACCAACGTAGATGTGGGGCCGCATGGATCACGGACCAGAGGACACACACATGAACATGGTTGCAGACAAGCGGAGATGCATGGGTCAACGCCTTGCAGGGGATCTGCTCCTGTTTCTTCTGCGCCGACCTCTTTCTCTTTTCTTTCTCTGTTTCCCTCTTGATTGTGCCTCAGTTAACTGATATAGCCACTTGGAACCCTTGATTTCTCTGCCCATGACTCGGCTTCCCTATCGGTTTCCCGCCTGTCCTCCCCTTTCGCACTTCCCCTTAGATTTCCTGCCTGCCCATCCCTCTATTTCCCATGAGCACATCCCTATGGCATCCGCCTCCATCCTTCAGGATGCCCAGGCGATGCCATACACAGACTGCTAACGCGAAGGGGACACACAGGACCCGCACACGCTTGGATTTCTGCGCTACACCTTAAGAACCATGGTTCGGGGTACCAAGGATTCTGAAATGTGTCTTAGGGTCTGTTTGGATGTTGGCATTGGAATTGGGTCAACGAATTGGGTTTCAAATCAATACCACGCTGAAATGATATTGGACTATGATTCCAATTCTAGGCGTTTGGATGTCTTTAAATTGGTCCCGGGAAATCGAAATCCCCACCAAACCTCTGTCTTCCTCCTGGAAGGCGAGTGCCTTCCTCTCCACCACCGGCGACCCTACCACCTCCACACGCTCACATCCACCGGCGCACGCCAAGCAGCGAAGCCACTGGCACGCGTGGGAGCCAGCCCCCTTTGCACGCACGCGACGAACTCGCGAGTTCCCCCCACCAGCAAGCTTCCCGCCCCCTCCACGACCTGCCGTGCTCCGCCTCCCCCACGCCCCTGGTAAGATTCGCCCTTCCATGCCTCGGCTCCGCCCCTAAACAACACGATCTTGAGGCGCCGCCGGTGTCCCCCCTCCCCCACGTGCCGGGCGAGGTTCGCCCCTCCATGCCCGGCTCCGCCCCTACATGGAACGACCGTGAGAGCGCTGCTGGTGCTCCGCCCTCCCCACATGCCGGTGAGGTTTGCCCCCTCGCCTTGGCTCCGCCCCTACTCCTGTGTACCGATTCCAAAGAAATACCGAGCTCATCCAAACGTATTGGAGGTGTGTTGTTTTGTCTCGTGACAATACCATTTGGAATTGGGGGTCAAATTCAAGATCGAATGCCAAAGCATCCAAACGCATGGTATTGAAGGGATGCAATGCCAATTCCCCAATTCCAAGCTCAATGCCAACATCCAAACGGGGTGTTATAGAAATACAAAGGATTCTGAAATGTGTCTTATAGAAACAACTTATTTCAGTGGCAAACTAAGATAATTTGTCAAAAATGTATGGACTCTTTTATTGGAATCCTAGATAGTTTACTTATCCTTCTGTATTTGTGTTCGTGTAACTGTTAGACTTGATGCCTCTTAATTGTGTGAGACCACCATTCCATTTTGTTATGAGAAATATTTTCAAATCCTTCCTATATTCATTTGCTTTTTTTTCATGTCAGGAAAAAGACTTGCAGAAGCCCGGATGCTAGAATTCAGCAAGATATGCTTGATCGTGAAGCTTCTGTTTTACGTGCAAAAAACTCAAGCAGCTTTGGCAGAGGGAATATCATGGGGTATGGCAGAGGATGCAATAGAAGAGTCTGCAGAGGTTAGTTGTCTGTTTACCACAGCTGCTCATGTTTTTAGTTTCAGATCAGAGAATTTTGATGTAGCTATTCTCAAGATTAAGCTGCACACCACTTTCCTAATTCAGTCTCATATATTGCTTTGTGTTTCTACTAATCATGTTCTTGGATTTTAGGATGATGCAGATGAAATTACTTGGCAAACCTACAAAGGTCAGCTTACTGATAGACAAGAGAAAACTTCGTAGCAAGATAGTAAAACGAATGGAGAAGGTAAGCACTTGTACTGAATTTTCATATTATTGTATATCATTGCAAGTTCTCATTTATCCCATACTTTACTTGGGTGAAAAATAAAATATTATTTCATGCGAATGTGCCAATAAATACTAGGACTCATACACAGCCTTTTCCAGTTGAATTTTCAGTTGATATTCTTTCAAACATAGTCCAGATTGCAGGTCGCAGGTACCTAAATAGGTCAATGGATTTCTTGGGATCAACTGATTTCAACTAAATTGGGTTCATGATAGTTGAGATTTAACAGGCCATGCACAAGATAAGATTGATCACAAAGTAAAAAGGAAGTGGAAAAAGAGAAGCAAAAGTTAAATTGGCTGCTATGTGTTGGCCCATACAGCCCACCATTGTGACCCTAAGCCATTCTCATGACTAGCACAAGCAAACCATCTCCCTTTTCTCCTTGCTTTTATCTTTGATCTCCTAGGCAAACTAGTGCTGCCAGCTTGATCACCTCTGGCCAGCTTCTCAAACCATTACTAGCAACTTTGATTGCTCATGGGCTCCTATTTCCTTCCGTGCCCTCAATTATTTTCCCTAATTTGCTTTGTCTACTGAAACGCACGTACTCAAGCCGGTATCGATAATCCTCTACAGGGCCTCCACCTCCAGCATCTTGGCAGCGACAATCTCTTGCACTCCCATTTTCCTCCTCTCCATTGTTCCTTATTATGAGGCAAAGACAGCAACCCTGCCTCTTCAGGGATGTCAACCCTGTTCAAACTGACGTTCTAAGGGGGATAGTGTGCAGGTTGAGGAAGAGGAACACACATTTGATCCTGATTCATGTGCTATGTTTTCACATGCCTTTGTGGTATTGTGATGACTGAGGAACAAATGTCTATGTTTGGAATATTTATTCTTTGTATCCATTATTTTTTGATAGTACACAACAATGAAACACTAATGGAGCTATTATAGTAGTAATTTCTTCTTAAACAGCATGTAGTTATATCATCACTAGAGCTATGCTTATGTTCCATACTGCCTGCTGTCTGACTTGGGTTTCTTGCTGGGTTTCAACTCTAGCCTACACAAATTTGCTTGGGACTGACAGGCTATGCTGCTGCTGCTGTTGTTTTATTTGTATAGTGGACCCATGGGTGACACATGGGTCCTTATAGTGGACCCACAGTGTTCTGTAGTAGTACATGTAACTTACACTTGGCATTGATTGTTGCCTCACTTGATTCATTGTTGAGTAATTTTCATTTATTGGTTCAATGGCCATGCCTGCTGTCACAAATTATTGCGAACCTTCTACAAAAAAAAAATCTGATAAATGAAACTATCTTTAATATATCAGGGTGATGCCACTAGAGAAAAATCAACCAGTGGATAGAAATAAATGAGCAGTTGTGCAAAAGCGTGGCTATATGAGCAGGGCTCATGCTACAGTGCCATCACTATGCTTCATGCCATTTACACAGCCTCACTTCATACACCATGCAGGAATTGATGAGTCAAAGGGCTTAAACACACATTAGCTTCTTTCCTGTTCTAAACTAAAACCTAATTGTGGTTTGTCGGTGCGATGCTGGATAGTGAGAATGTGAAGTCCAGCATACCACTTTATGTTTCTACACTGCTGAATCAAGAGTAGCATCAGGCAGTGGCTGCCATCATATTGCTAGCTTTCCGTTAGTTCCATCATCTTCAGGAAGTCCTTGCTTTGGGTGTGGACAATTGTTAAGTTTTTCCTCATAGAGCACTTGTTTACACTTTTTAAGGGCCCCTGCTTTACACTTTGGTTAAGGTCTTTTAATGCAATTGTTCCTCAAAACCCCTGGTCATTTTGGTTTTCTGGGAAATCAATAGGGACAATCTCTTCAGCTAGCTGAGGACCCTCATGCCAAATCTTGCAGTTGCTTTAGAAAAGGCTACAAGCGTATTGCCCCATCCGTTGTTTAGTTGTAGAGTCCTGCTATTGATGCTGTGCACTTGTGGTAATCATGCCTGTGGAGTGAGACTGAAACTACACTTTTTTACACGATTGTATTTCTGTTTTCCATGAATCTTTACTTGCTATTCTCTGTTCCAGATTGCCAACATGAAAAAAAAAGAAATTGATGCAATAAGAGTTAAGGACATTTCTCAAGGTGGTCTAACCCAAGGTCAACAAACACAAATTGCACGAAATGAACAGCGGATATCTCAGGTGAGGACATTCCTATGCTGACATTTGTTCTTATTCTATATAGATAGCCTTATCTAGTTTCTTTACCTCTCAGGTTCTAGTTGCTGATGTTTGTTGTTTGCTTGTACAGCTTCTTTTATTTTATTAATATAAAAGCTTACAGTGGGGGTTTCCCCTGCTGTACCATTTTCAAAAAAAAAGAATTGCTATCACTGTCCATTTCTCATGTAGTGAGCAGGTCTAAATCTTCTTTTTTTTCAGATTATGGAGGAGCTAGAAAATCTAGAAGAAACTTTAAATGACAGTATACGGGGGAAAGTATTGGTGCTCGTTCTGGAAAGGCAAAAAGCGTGGCAGCCATAAAGCAAGTCTTGAGGAAGAAGATGACATTCTTAGGTATGTACGCTGATAAGTTTGATCTATGATTGCTCACTGCTACATCATTTATAATATTTATGCATTGGGATCTTAGTATCTTATACCTTTTACTAATGTGTAGTATACTTAAAGCTAGAATGCTAGATTTTTATATATTTGACTAATGGATTGTTAAATAATTTAGTGACGATGACGAATTTTATGATCGAACGAAGAAGAAATCTAGTCAGAAATCAAGTGAACAACAATCGGGTTGAGACTGCTGATAGCCTTCTTGAGAAAAAGATCTCATCACCAATGATATTGAAAGTAAAACAAAATTGCTCGAAGAAGAGAAGCATAAGTTGTCTCAGAGTGATACTCCAGATCTCAGGGATGACCTTGATGCTTATATGAGTGGCTTGTCATCTCAATTAGGTATGCTTGTACGCTCCAGTTACTTCGATTGATCATTCATGGGTATTTGTTTATTTTGATCTTTGTTACATGCCTGATATCATCGGTATGACCCTGATGGCTGTCTGTTTGCTACTTTTTTTTACGGAGTACAACCATTTGTTTGGCTGGTGGTTTCTGTGGCTGATAAGCCAGCTGATGCTGATTTGTTGTGGGAGAAAACAGTGTATCATGGCTGATAAGATGGGCTGATAAGTTCAAGCGAACCGTATTAATTTTTCAAAGTAACAAAAACATGGGAAGGGACACCTATACCTGCTACCTTGAAGTCTTAACTGGAAGGTTCCTTAGGTCTCTCTTTGAGAGCAGTTCCCTTCAGTTTTGCAAAATCATTAGGCTCCATATTCTATAACAATGGAAGCAAGTAACCCTAAGCTATAGAAAACCTTGGTCATGACCTTTGAATTTCATGAAATTCAGTTATGTGCCAGAGCTGCCGATTCTTGTTGGGATTTTAACTGCGTCTTGAGCAGAGTCTTATGCTCTCTGATTTACTGTAGAGGATCCACTCGTGCACACCAAAGCCTTCAGGAAAAGTATATATGTTTCTTTATTGACTTTCACTAAAGTGGTAACTCTATTATTAAGTGGTTGAAGCATACAGATAGGACTTGATGCCCTTCCGGAGTTGCTGTGGAAATTGTAGGGATGGAAGAGGGGAGGTTGTGGTCTGTACTCTCGATGCCAGCGAGGAGCCGTGGTGGCGAGGGTGCTGCTGCTGCTTCTGCAACCCTAGGGCTCACGCGTTAGGACGATAGGGCAGGGACGGCTAGCTCCAATGGAAGCCAGCAACTTAATTGCTGCTTCTTGCTTGATTTCCTCAATAGTGTTTACAAGATATATATATATCCTCTAACAAAAGTAACAAAACCTATTTTAAGAAATAAATAACCTGTTTGGGGAAAATAGCAAATAATAAGATAATAATGACAACTGGGCTGTCAGCCCATCTAATTTAAGGGCGCTCCTAGCCACCTGTTGTGCGCCGCCCGCCTAGTATACTGGGACGCCAATCATAACACATACTTCCCTGCTCCAAATTGTAGAGTCATTTTTGGGCGCTTCTAGATCATTTAACTTTTCTGCATCTGAGCATAGTGATAACTAGATCATAGATGCAAGCCAAAATGAATTATAATTTGGAATCCGAAGTGAGTACATGATGTAATTAAGTTACCAGAGTATATGTTGTTGCACGTGCTATTTTCTCAGGATGAGCATTGTTTTGTTCTGCCATGCGGCATATGTTTAGTCTTTAGCATTGATGAACCAAACTAAAAGTTATGAATTGCTGCACACTTATTTCTGCATTTGTTTCGGTTTGATGTATTTAGCTGTCTTATTATCTTGCTAATTTGAAATATCTTGCAGTACATGATAAGATTGCTCAAATTCAGAAGGAACTCTCTGATCTTCAGGATGAGCTTGACAGAGTAGTTTACCTACTGAAAATAGCTGACCCTATGGGAGAAGCAGCTTGTAAGAGGGATCTAAAGCCAAGAGAAGCGAAACCTCCAACATCTAATGATAATCCAAGATTAGAATCAAGGAAACAAAACAAAATTGGAAAAGCTACAGCTGAGGAGAAACCCAAGGATTCTTCTAGCCTAGTAGGCACAGATAAACCTGCTAAAGTACAAACAGATGTCTCTAAGAACCAAGAAGATGGCAGCAGACCTGCATTCGCCTGTGCCAAAACCTCAATGGCTTGGTGACAAAAGGATCATAGAACCTGAAAGAAAACTTTATAAATAAAGAAAAGTCTGATGCAGAGGAACCTGATAATTTTGTGGACTACAAAGACCGGAAAAACCATTCTTTCTTCAGGCAGTGGAAAAGAGCTTGAAGAGGCTGCCCCTGGGCTTATTTTACGGAAGAGAAAATCTGCTGGCGAGTCAGTTGGCAGTGAGGCAAATTCATCTTCGGTTGAAAGTGAAGCATCAGTTGCCGATGCTGTGGCCCTTCTGCTTAAGCATAAACGAGGTCTTCAAACCTCTGAAGAAATGGAGAATGAGAATGAACCGCATTCTAGCAAGAGAAGGAAAGAAGTCTAAACAAAAACGTGTATTGGGCCCAGCAAGACCAGACTTCCTTGAAGCCAAACCAGATTCTGAAACATGGGTGCCACCTGAAGGTACGGAAATTCTACTAATGAGTTACGAATCAATAGCATGCTGGGTCCATTGTTAACCATTGTTGAATCTTCTGGTAGGTCAAACTGGTGATGGGCGCACTGCATTGAATGACCGTTTAGGTTATTGAAAAGTTCTTCCAGCAACAACGCCCACTGTGGAGAAGTGCAGTATTGTGCTTGTGGTGTTATGAGCCTGTTTGGGGCCATATTCTGTGTTATTCTGTTGATGACAAGTTTGGTGGAAGGAACTAGGTTTCGTTGACATAGTGGTCTATGCCAACCCTTTCACTTTCTAAAGATAAGGTACATAGGATATACATGCTGTTAGAGGTTCAATGTATATCACCCCTGCCACAGAGTGTACATTTTTGTACTCACGTGCCCTGTTATTTTGCACTGGCACCGCGTTTGTTCATTCTTCATTCACCAACCTTTTAACCGCAAGGGTTAGTTTTTGGTGTTTAGCAACAGCAGACCAGCATCATGGCTTTGTAATTTCAAAGTTGAACGAATTCACATGGCCATCGACAGGCTCTTGGCCTGGCTAGCTGGGAAGGAAGGGGGGTGACTATTTCCGTTAAGCCAGTTCTCCGTCTAGCGCTTGATTACAATCATCACTTGATATCCTGTAGAGTTGGTATGCTCAAAAAAAAATCCTGTAGAGTTG
Organism: Hyparrhenia diplandra; assembly: GCA_015847255.1. Lineage (NCBI taxonomy): Eukaryota > Viridiplantae > Streptophyta > Magnoliopsida > Poales > Poaceae > Hyparrhenia > Hyparrhenia diplandra. The sequence goes on along the minus strand of JADLZK010007789.1, from coordinate 929 downwards.
GTATGGTTACAAAGCAACCCACCGGTATGTTACAGTTACAGGATACCAAGCAATCTGATGCAATAAAGGATCAGTGTCTGATGCAGTAAAGGATCAATCTCAGTGGCTCACTTTAGGCTCGCGCGCTTTTCCGGAAAGTTTAACTAGGAGTCTAGGACCACCTGGCAATCAATTTCTAGCTGGACTCGCTGTACCTCATACTGTATTCCATCTCGACAAGCCATTGCCTATGTTTCTAGCGCGTTCAGACAATGCTCATATACCATCTCACTTTTCCATGGCATCTCCTTCGTGATCCCGGAGAACCACCCTGTCGCTCCTGTAGGATCCCAACAAGAAAAAGAAGCATCAACATTGCAGCCTTTGCTGGCTTTGTGGATTTCTCAATGTAAGGCCCAATGACCTTTGGCTGGATGTGGAGCAGCTGCTATTGGTCAAAGGCTGTCTTTTGCACACTGCACCGCCATTATCATCGCCATCGGCACCCCTTCCTCACCATGCCGCCGCTTGTTCCTCGCCATCCACGATGTCTATAATACGTTGATTTAAAACCCCTACGCGGCGAGTTTAAGTGAAAAACACCGCAGACGCCGGGATCCGTGATTCGCGCTTTAATTGATGACAGACATGCCAGACACCAAGTTGGCAACAACACCTATGGGCACCTTTGCCGATCCCAAAAATACGGCCATTGTGCAGTCCAGACATGCTTTTATTTGACTCCTCCGCACATAGACATCACAACATCTGCAATGGATTCAATGTGCCTCTGATGCAGATCCCTTTTGTCTGCAGGAAGCCATTCACCACCCGCCTCGCCAGAAGACCTGACCTTTGCTGAACATACATCCTCCATATATATATGTTTCAAGCTATATCACCTAACCAAGATGCTAGGTCCTCCTCTGATCATCATAAATCCATCGATA